>VDFB02000017.1:557021757-557194323 GCA_007258455.2 Sequoia sempervirens
AGCATATGAAGTTTTTCTAAGATGGATCTAGGTCCTAACCTATCTTGGATAGAATTGTATGAAGTAAATTCAGTTGAAGTTATGCTTTTGAGCCAGCTGGTATTATGTTACATGTTTTATCTACAAGTCTCATTGTTTCCAACTTGAGTTGATGGGCATCAGCATGTGAATTTCTTAGGATCACATTGTAAGATGTAATAAGGTTTTTTTTGGTCTTCTGTATATCCCAAATAGGACTACACTATGTTTTTGTGGCTTACTTCTTGATATTTTGGTTTATCTTTCTTTTGGTTGACCTAATTGATGTTGTGTGAAGTTGTGAAGGATAAAAATTTAGGATCAAATCAGTTGTAAAGTAGGTGTGGTGTAATGTATTGAATATCTCGTAGAAGAAGTGTGAAAGTGTGGGGAAGATATATCAAATATGCTTTAACACATCAATTAGTAGAGTTTTGTGTTGACAAATATTGTAATTTTTTTAATCTTCATGTATCCTTCTTTGAGATAGTGAGTCTCATCACGTCCTTTTATCTTGCATTGGATTGGTGTGCTTCATTTCAACAAGTCCCCTGTATCTTTCCCTAAGGTTGTGTGCCTTGTCTTGTAAGTCTTTGGAAAAGAGCCTAATTGTAATTTTGTAAGCAGTGAGTGTCTATATTGTGAGTTAAATATCACCATGCTTTTCCCCTAATTAGATTTTTTTATGTAAATCTAGTGTTATCTGGTGTATGTGTTTTCTTTTTTTCATCTTTCATTACTACTAATTTGGTTAAGGATTGAATTACTATGTCTTTCATTGTTGAGGGTTGTTGACCTTGTTAAGGAACTAAATTGCTATATATTTCTGTGTTGTTGTCTATTTTGAGGGTTTTTTGATTTGGTAAAGAATTTTGGCTTTGTTGAAAGGATTATGTTTTGAAAAGACTAATTCACCCCCCCTTCTTAGTCTCTGGGTGTGCTTAACAATATGTATAGTTTAAACCAAAATCCTACTTAGAAAATTATTTCAAAGTGAATGTGATTGTAGTAGACATCCCACCTCATTATTGGATACTTTTGTGAAGAAGATGGTTAGCAATATTTGGTGATAGTGTACAACTAGACTTATCATATATGATCATACCTATCAATAGAAAAAGTGTGAGATTAAATAGAGAGAAGATATCTCCCACTTTAGTTGAAGGTTTGGAGCCAAATGAGGAGGTTATTTTCATTGATATTGATAGTGACAACTTTAAAGTTAAATATTTTGAACTAGATAAATAAAAACTTGCACCATTAACTCAAGAAGCTAAGGAACCTACTCAAAAGGATGACTTATGGTCAATGTGTTTTGATGGAGTGTATTCAAAATAAGGATAAGGTGATTATTATATCACCAAATATTAAATCCTTCAAATACTTATCCTTATCCTTAGAGTACAAAGGGATTTTGAGTTAGTAATGTCTTAATTAAGAGCCAGATATGTTTCTAGGCACAAGAGACTTAAGTAATACAAGTTTGTTGTATGGGATTCCATATAAGTGTTTGAATATTTTCCTATTGATTGGGTAGAAATATTAAAAAAATGCAACAACAGATCTCCTTGTCAATGTAGATCTTAGGGCCAATGAAATAATTTTTGTTGGAATTTCAAAAGGTTGAAGTGAAATCTAGGTCTTTTATTCAAAGTAATATATTTAATTGGAAAGTATTAAATGATGATCAATATTTTCTAAAATTTATGTAATGTGTAGATGAATACCATGACCAAGAAGTTGATTTTCAAAGTTTTTTTCAAGTTGATGGAAAATAGACTATTTTTGGGAATGAAGTTATTCAGTTGAAAATAAATAAGCTTCCAAAAGGGTTAGTTTATCTAGAAAGAGTTTTTGATAATGATGATAATTATAATGCAAATGTAGTCCATGCTCATGAAAAATACATTTAAGAAATTAATTTGGGAATATAAGCTTCACCCAAAAGAGAATATATTGGGAATAAATTGAACCCAAAAATTAGAACAATGCTTGTTTATTTTCTTAGGAAATACAAGAATGATTTTTTTGGTCTTATGATAACATGAAGGAATATAGAGAAGATGTGTTCCAGGATGATATTCCTCTCAAGTCAATTTCCAAAACTTTCAAGAAAAAAAAAGGCCAATAAACCCAACTTTGGTACCCAAGATGCAACAAGAGCTAATGAAACCCATTAAGAATCCCACATGGGATTCTAACTTTCCAATTATAAAAAAGAATGGAGAAATTAGACTATGTGGGATTCTAACTTGCCAATTATAAAAAAGAATGGAGAAATTATACTATGTGTTGATTTAAAAAATATAAATGTGTCTTTATTAAAGGACAATTATACATTGCCCAACATGGAGGCAATGTTGTTGAAGGTCACTAGTTGTGAATTATTATCAATGATGGATGATTTTAAGGATACAACTAGGTGAAGGTGAAAGAATGAGAGCAATATAAAACCACCTTCACAACACCTTGTTAGGAAAAGATGTGTTGTACACCTTGCATAATATATTTAATGTAATTATTCTTGGGGCCACTTTATGTTGCATGTAACATTGGGACATAAGTTGCTAAAATGTAATTATTTAATATTGGGGAAAATAAATAAATAAAGTACCCAATATTAAATATGGGGACATGGTTTTGTAATCTCATGGTTTTATTCACATGGTTTTGTGTAATACCACTTGGTGGTTTTTTGGGAGCTTATTTCTATAAAAGAAACCACAAGGGTAGTTGTTTAGGTTGGGAAGTTTGCATGTTAGCTTTGGTTAGCATTTGTGAGGGTTTGAAGCATGGCATGGGATGTGTGGTTGCATGATTTTTCACATGGATTGCTTATAGAGGGCTTGTTGCTTCAATGGTGTTCATGGAGACTCTGAAGATGTATTGTAATCTTTATTGTTGAATAATCCATGAGAGATGGATTCTTTTTGGAGGTTGAGTTTTTTTCCCTCTTGAAGGTTTTCTGAGGGTATATTTGTTGTGTGGTCTCACAACACGCCCTGGAAGACTATAAGACTTGGGGACCCAAGTGAAAATAACTCTTATGGTAGGAGATAGAAAATTGAAAGATGACCAGAAGTAAAGAGCAAACAGAAATGTTTAATATAAAGTACTTTGTAATTCAAGTGTTTCAGGCACCGAATACTGGGTACTGTAAACATGTGAAAAGGTGAAAGGTAATACAAGTTTAAATGGAAGGCTTATGTCCGGTAAAGTGGAGTCTAGTAAAATGGAGTTTTGGTTTAACCGAAGTCTAGGAAAGTTTGTGGGTAAAGTTGAATACCGAGTACTGGGTTGTAATGTGAAGTGAAATGTTAAAATTTTAAGATTATCTAATGATTCTAGTAAGCTGGTATATATGTGACTTTGTACTAACATTTGAATAATGATTTTATTTACATGAGATGTTATGAATGTTTTCTTTAGATTCTAAAGGGATTTAATGTGTGGAATTTGTGATTGAAGGAGATGTAGATTGCGATGCAAAATTCAGGTATGGATGGTCAGGAAAATTTAAATCATAGATCGGATTACAAGCGCATTGGTTTGCTTACTCGGGGATATTATAATGTCGAGGGCCTTGAGTCCATTAGAGTACTTGAGATCCTGGTATTGCACCTGTGGTGGAAACAAATTTCAATCTTTGGGAGAGCCCATTCTCGAGAGTGGTAGAACCAAATCCAAGTGATGTGTGGGGGAAAAAATTCTGCTTATTCATTCTAAATGTATGGGAAGTCCCTACACACTATCTTGATTCAAAGTATCATCCTAGCAAAGATTAAATATTAACACCCAGAGAGCTTTAATGTGTAATTGAAATTGATTTCCGTTGACTTCAATTGCAGTTCTCCTATTGGTCACTACATTCCACATGCCTTGATGTGATTCATCCCTTGTATTTTCTCTCATGTATTTGTCTTATCTTGTCTAAGCCTTGTGTTCTATAAAAGGCGAGAGGATCCCCTTTTTTATTTTAAGTTTAGAATTTGTGGATGTCGGATGAGCATAATTTTTTTCAAGTTTTGTTCTTTTTTCCTATTTTCTAAACCATTCTGGCGTAAAAATTTGTATGCATGTAGACATTGATTAATATCAGAGCTTATTAGATTGATACCTATCTCAATATCTTTTGTAGCTATTTTTGTTAGTTCAGCCGAACAAGATTGTATGCTGCATCATTTAAGGGTGCATACAGAACCTACTCGGTGTACAAAACTGAAACCCCTCTCTTTAAAAGCTTGCACCATTTTATATGTAGCTGTGAAGCAATATGTGAAGTATAAAACGGTTTGTTCTATTTTAATTGATTCTTTGGGGCATGCATGGAGAATAACCAGGAGACTTTTAATTTTCAATTTTTTTTATGCTTTATTTTAGAGTAGATGTTTAAATTCTTGAAAATGTTCCAAAATTTGAATGAATGGATGGAATTTTATTGAAAATTTTATTTTCCATAAAATTTGTTGAATGCTCAATGCTAAATCTACTTAAGTGATAACAAAGAATTAGTGATGATCATGAAATAATATTGCAAATATTTTTTGATTTCATGATGCTTGTCTTTGTGATTCAATTGAAAATCCATTGCCTAAAATATTCAATTCAAAATAGTAGTCCCTTTGAGATTAACAACAAAATATCACATTAGTACCCGAGAGCGACCCTAGTGCAATCATGACCTGGTTATCAGAGACTTGGGAATGAACTAAATCCAATATATTTTTCCCTGTTAATGCAAAATTACCCTTTAGGTTGTCTTTGTTCCATATCTTTCAAGAAGGATAGGCTCTTTGCAGTCTTTTCTGTAAAGAATTTATTCGCCCTATTTGTTGCGAGTAAAATCGTCATCAACAATATCTTGTGTCATATTTTCATGGGTATGTTGTCTATTCTCTTGCATGTGGATTCTAAATACTTAGTTGCATAGATTTATCTTTTTGGTTATGTGTAAATTGTCTTGAAATGGCTGCAAGTTTCCAGCACACCTTGGGGAACTTATATGTGTTGTGCAGTTTTTTGCACACACACCCCGCTGAAAGCAGGGACCCTCTTTTGCTTTCTCTTTTGGTGTTTTGGCCCTTTGATTTTGAGGATTTACCTTGCCTTGGCATGAGCTTAAGTGTTTATCTTTCTTGCCTAAGTGATTCCCCTAAGTTGCATATTGAAAATCTTAAGTTCTAAGCAAAATTTGGGTTTTTACCCCATTTCGGGATTTTCCACCCCATCCAGATTTTCTCGGATTTCACTCAAAGTCTGACTTGGTCTGCTTTACACTATTTTTCGATAATTTCTTATCTTCGCAAAATTCCACTTGGACCGGATTTTTCTAGAATTTCGTCTTGTTGTCGGGTTTCTGAATTTAATTGATTTTTGGGGATTCTTATGCCATTATGCTTTATCATTTGTGTTCTCTTGAGTTGGGGTATTCATTCTTGTGGTGCTTGGATGAGTTTGGCATGCTTGATCTCTGAATTGTTGGATTTGGTGGTGATTTCCTGGGCATTATCATGGTTGTTCTTTATTGAGTGCCAATAAACTAACATTTGTTATTTTTGAGATCAATTTCCGCTTCATCAAATGGTATGTACATGTTTCCTTGATTTTGATTGATGAATGTAAGTAGTGCTTTGGCATTATAGATTTTCTTAGAGTTTGAGTTCCTATATGTTGGGCATTTCGTGGCATGGGTTGCGTGATATTTTCAAATTTATGGTTTCCCAAGTAAGTTTCAAGTTCATTCTTTCATTCACATCTAGAGATATCTTGCTTGTGGGCCATAAATAACCTTTGTGAGAACCCAACAGTTGAGTTATCTGGCTCCAAGCTTGCTTTGTGCATTAATGGTTAAAATTTAGGGTTTCATGCCTAGGGTATCGCCATTTCATCTTAAATTTCTTTTGAGTGAGCCTAGAATTCAAGGGAGATCTGTAGGAGGTTCAGGTTAAACTGGTTTTGTACCCAAGGTCCTCAAATTTGTGATCGCTCAATCAATTTGAGTGAGATCATGTGAGAATGCCAATATTTGGGTTTTCCTTCAGCTTCAGGATTTTCCTATGCTGGTGGATTTCCTTGAGTTTCCTTGTCCCCTATGTTTTCCTAGAATGTGTTGAAAATATGGAATCTTGCCTTCTTTATGGATTTCCGATGATCCCGTATTTTCCCAGTTTCTCCTTCTTCCCATCATTTCCTCAAAGTTCATATGGTATTGTTATTTTCATAGAATTCCGGTCTGGCTAGATTTTTTGGATTCTCTGGGAAGCACTGTGGAACTTAGAGATTGGGTGAATTGGATGAATTTAATAATAAATGTTTAACATTCCATGTTTTTAACTAATGAATTACAAATTTTTTTGTGCATCCTTCCTTCATTTTGATAATCTATTGTTGATTTTGTGCCTTCCTCAGGAAAATCCACATGGTCTAGAATTTTTTGAAGTTCCTCCCAAACTGGTTTTCCCCAGTTAGCCTGAAATCTCAAACTGTGAAGAAGGTGTTTTAACAATATTTCTGGGTTGATTTTGATCTTTTCTTGGGTTTATTTGGATGATGAATACATTATTGGTGATGGGCTAATTCTGATCTTCATGTTATAATGGATATTATTGATGGTGGTTTTTGCTGAGTGTAGGTTGAATTTAATAGGGCCGTCAAGGAGGCTCTGGAGGAGATTAGTTTGATTGAAGGATGGTTTAAAGTATTTATTAATTCACCTATGGCTAACTTGGAGAGGAAATTTAAAGTGTTGGTTACTCCACTCTTGGCCGACTTGGATGAAATCTTCTTGAAGTTGCAAGATCAAATAGCTAAGGATAAGGAGGGAAGCAGTTAATACAGGGCTACATTGAAATTTGTGCTTCCCTATTATTTTCCTTCTCCTTCACATGCATTGGTTCAAATTATATTGAAGATCCCAGGCCAACTTGGATGGAGTTCATGCATTTAATGTAATTTTATCTTATTTTGAATTCTCCTTGGGATGACTTGTTTGTGGTTTGTGGCTATTTTATTATTGTAAACCCTAGCTAGGCTGACATGCTTTGGGGGTTTTCTATAAATTTGGCATCCTGCCTCATTTGTAAGTGATAGACAGATAGAGATAGATAGTTTAGATACAAGAGTGAATTAGGTAGTAGAGTAGAGTTAGAAGTTAGTTCATTTTGAGCAAATGTTGTAACACAAAACATTAGAATTATTGCTAAAATTTGGTGATTCAATACAATTGAAGGCATTGTTATTTTTTGGTGATCTCTTTTGTATTGACTTATCTTGCATGGTTCTTGTGATTCTATCTTTTGAAATTGCTCAAGGTTATTCGATGTATGTTAGATTTAGAATTAGATCTAATTCAATGGTGTTTATGATTTGATGCTTGAAGTGTTTGTAGCAATCCCTGGTCCATACTTTTTGTAGCTAGCTGATTGTTAGTTGCTTTGCAAAGTTAGCCTGGACCTTATATTTATTGTGCTTAGTTCAATTGTGAAGTTTATCCATTTCAATTTCAATTGGGTTGTCTTGGATGAATGTTCATGATCTAAAAATATTAATACCTTAGAAGATTGCACTATTTTTGTGAGATTGTAGGTTCATCTGGGTTAAGCAAGAATTAGTTTATGAGGGATTGGTCCATTTATAGTATTTCATCATTTGCATTGTTAATCTTAGGAGTAGTTTTAATCTTAGATATCTCTCTAAAACCCTAATATTTTTGTTATTTCTTTATCATTTGGGTTACACTTAGGATTGAAGTATCATCATATTGCTAGCTTTGATAAGTTAAAGATTCAGTATTTGCTTGTAGTAAGGTCCCTTTGTGATTCCCAACATTTTCACATTTATCACTGAGTTGTTTATGCATTGTCAAGACCTGACATTAGAGACCTTGGGGTTATCTCTTGAGGCTTGTTGATAGAGATTTACCTTTCAAGAGAGATAGGATATTATATTCTGTTTGAGTTGTTGCTATGCAGAAAACATCTTCAACAGATTGGCACTAGAAGGAGGGCCTAAATAAGCAAGCTGGATTGATTTATGTCTACTATCTCCCCAGAAAGATTTAGAAGAAGAGCCAGATCTAATCCAGTAGAGGAGTAATTTCAAAAATTACCAGCCCCTACTAAATCAAGAAGGGCCAATAGAAGGGGAGAATCATCATCCACCCAACCACCTCCATCATCTCCATCATTCTCATCTTCATCAAGTTCATCTTCATCTGAGTTTGAGGACATCACCATCCAACATCCTCAACCAGCCATAAATCAGCCATTACCACCTCCACCTCCACTAATGGATTTTCTAGCTAATAACCCATCTCCATTGACTTTTTCCAATTACAATGTCATGCCCAAGAACCCTAAGCACTTATGTTTAAAATTCCATGTTAATGATCCCAATAGAACTGCTGAGAAACACATTAGGAT
This sequence comes from Sequoia sempervirens, assembly GCA_007258455.2. Lineage (NCBI taxonomy): Eukaryota > Viridiplantae > Streptophyta > Pinopsida > Cupressales > Cupressaceae > Sequoia > Sequoia sempervirens. The sequence goes on from VDFB02000017.1 coordinate 557,030,196, forward strand.
CTTTCAGACTAGCCTTAAGGATAGGGAAATCAATCATGAGGATGTATCATGTAGACTCTTCCCTTATTCCTTGGTAGAAGATGTGTTCTATTGGTACAATCATTTACTTGTTGAGTCTATTCAACATTGGATTGAACTAGAGACTGTATTCTTGTAGAAGTTTAGGATTCCCATTAGTCCCAATGAGCTCTATTGTTAGTTCACTGATGTTAAGAGAGAATTCCATGAGCCTATAGGGTCCTTTAACAACAGGTTTCATCATGCCTATACTTGAATGCAGGCCCCCTATGTTGTTGATGAAGCCGTTGCTTTATAATTCTATTATGAGGGTTTTGATAGTCTGACAACTACCTTCATGCAATGGAGAAACAACCCTCCTAATACCCTACTTGATGCATATGCAGAGGTTGTGAAGGTTAGCACTGCTTTAAGGCAATATTTTTTTGAGCCTTTGCCATCATTAGGACCTACTGCTCACCCTAGACAGGTCCCAACTCTCAATTAGGCTCTCACTAATCACACTCCAATCATGAATCTGGTTCCTCAATTGCCTATGGTTCCCCACCCAGAGCCTCTAGTGAGTCAAGTTCCACCTGTAGTCAACTATCCCCAACATAATGCAAATTAGCCTCGACATCCATAATCTCATGCTAACTATCCCTCGTATCTTTATAATTTTCAAGTTTTGAACTAATCATTGAATACCAAAACTATAGTAGGATATCCCCAAAACAATGTGAATCAGCCTCCATACAACAATCCTAACAATGGGAGACTGGATGAATTGTATGAACAATTGAAGAAGCTGAATATGAAGGTAACTTAGTTGAGGAACCAAAAAAGTTAGTTGCAAGCTACTTAGAGAAGTATGTAGTCTAATCATAGTAGAGAAAGTCAAGATAATCAACAATGAAATTTTTTTGATAGGGGGCAACATCCTGAAAGAGGATATAGTAATGACAGGGGATATAATAATGACAGAGGATATAATAATGATAGAGGATATAATAATGACAAAGGACAGAGTTATGATAAAGGACAATCCTTAGGCCAGAACTTTGATAGAGGGAAAGTTAGTGGACAAGAGTTCAATAGGAGGCAACCACCTAGACAAAATAGGACTTGGAATACAAGGCCTAACAATGGAGGAGTCCCCACCCCATTAGATCAGCCAGTCAACCAACTAGTTAATCAAGAGAAGCCTCCTCATGGCATATATTTGGTTGAGGCTGCTTTATCAGGATGGTGTAGGCTCCATAAAACAAGTCAACATTCTAAGTTAGATTATCAATAATTCGAGACAACAGCTTCAATTTTTTAGTATGAAGTGGAGAATAATGTAGGTAGTTAGGAAATGTTGCCATCTACTCCCTATGATTCATCAGTGTTAGTATTTAATCATACTCCTTTTCCACTAAGCACAAAATTTTTTCCTGAAGAGGAGTCAGACCAGCTTGAGGAAGAGGCAGATTAGGTGTGCAATGGAGATGAGATTACACAGTTGTTTGAGTAAAATCCAGTGAATGACAATGGCCCCATGGATGAAGAAGAAGCTTATGTTGAAGAGGTGCAAACCTTCTAGAGGCCTGTCAAGAAGTATGATTTGAGAGACCTGCTGCATAGACATCCATAGGCTGGAGGGCCCTTCACCACCTCCATTCCACCAAACAACTTCACAACACATCCAAATCCTAATTCCATAAATAATCTATCATATTCGCCGGTGTCTATTAAATATTTATCTAAAGATCAAGGACAAATGGATCTATCAAAGGGAAGGAGTGGTGAAGCAAGCAAAGACAGGGTGGTGGAATATCCAAAGGAGACTCCTGCTGATCTGAGTGAGGAACAACTGGCTATATATGTTGCAGAAAAACTCAAGAAGTTAAAGGTAAGCCTCTCTGCATTTGAATTATTGAGAGTTCCAACCATTAGGAATGTAGTTCTAGGAGCTTATAATGCAAATTCTGTATCACAAGATAGATCAGTTAGTGAAAGTGTCAATAAAGAATCTATTTCTCAATTAGTAGGAAGGAAAAATTAGACTCATAATCAAGTCCACATGCCTCCTAGAGATAAAGGAAAAGAGAAGGATAGGACTTAGGTTGCTTAGGTGGATAGTCCCTTAACTTTGTTTCAAGGGAAAACATATACTCCTCCATTCCTGATCTCTATCTGTATATTTGGTAAGAACTTGCATAATTGTTTGTTGGATTCAGGTGCTTCCACCAACGTAATGCCCTTTGGTTTCTGTAGAGATTTGGGTATTACTTCTGCTAATTCCCAAAAGAAAGTTACTTAACTGGATAGGACTGAAGTTAGTGTTGTAGGGGAATTAAATATGATTCATTTGTAGGTTGCTTCTGATCCTATAATTTAGCAGGGTATTAATATACAGGTGGTTGATATACATGATTCTTATGGTCTAATCTTGGGAAGAGAATTTACCAGGGCCTTGAATGGATATGTATCAACTGATTACTCTCACATGTGGCTTCCTTGGAAGGGAGTGCCAAAATAGACTAGAATTAAAAGAGAACCCAGGATGAAATACATGATCACAAAATATCAGAATACCTCTAATGAAATTCTGATAACAGAGGTGAGCATGGGCAATTATGTGCTTGCAAACCCTTTTGAGGAAACTGAGATAGAGTAAGTCCTTATGTTCCACACATCACCTATCAACCTTACAACAAAATCTAGTAGTACTGAAGCCTTGGTGGAACTAGTTGAAAAAGAAGATGATCTTGAAGATAATCAGCTTAGTTTACTGGACAATTTCAAGGAATTCATTCAAAAGTTCTTTGAGGATCATATTTAGTTGGGTCAGGAAATGAATTTTAGAGATTTTCTCTTGCCAAATTGGTGTAGGGTCCAAAATGCCTCCCATTTTGAACTGGATTGTTGCTTATGTCAAACTGTAGTGAGAAAGTGCAGAAATGTATCAATCCCATCCCAGCAGTAAAAATTAATATCCAGAATGATCAAGAGGATCCTAAAAGAAAGAAAGTGATGCTTTCTAAAACACCTTCCAACAGCAACAATGCAAGAGATACATCAAGGAAGTTTGCACTTGCTGGTTGTTGGACTTTAAGATTTGATGGATCCAAATCAAAGCAAGGAGCTGGGGCAGGATTTGAGCTAATCAATCCAAGAGGTAAGACTTTCTTTTCTGCTCATAGACTTCAATTTAATTGCATTAATAATGTAGTGGAATACGAGGCTTTGGTCCATGGGTTGTTAATGGCAATAAAGAAAAAGGTCAAGATTTTGCAAGTATTTGGGGATTCTTAGTTAGTGGTTAAGCAAGTTAGGAGACAGTACTCTTGTCATGACAAAAGAATGACCAATTATAGACACAAAGTATGGGACCTTATTGAAGGATTTAATTCCTTCAAAATTCAATTGATACCACACAATAAAAATAAAACAATAGACTCTCTTGCTCAGGCAGCTAGTACATTGCAACCTCTGTCTCTTTCTAGATTGAAGAAATTTACAGTGGAATTAATTCTAGTACCTTCAGTACTTGACAATGTCACCAACTTCCAGGTATTTGAAGATGATAGCATATCCTGGATTTTATCACAAGCTCAGACGTCTTTGCTTCTCAAATTATTGATGACACTGAACTCCAAGAAGCAAAGATGGATTTGGAAGGTGTAATTAATCTAAAGACCAATACTATTCCCAGAGGGATGGTGCAGTTAGAGAGGATTTTTTGATTTGGATAAAGTCAAAGATCAAGAACAGGATGCCAAGAATGATTCCATTAGTGGACAATGTGAAAAGTATAATATGGGAACTCATGAGGATGTTAGGAATGTCTTCATTGGTAAAGTATGTACTCTAGAAGAGAGGAAAGGAATAATCAATGCATTACATACATATCAAGATGTGATAGCCTGGAGTTATGAAGACTTGAAGACCTATGACACATCAATTATAACTCACACTACTCCTCTCAATCCAGGAGTAAGACCCTTCAGGCAGAGGCAGAGGCCCATTAATGCTCTACTAGAACCCATAATTCAGAAGGAAGTGTAGAAGTTGTTGTCTACAAGGATCATATTCCTAGTCAGACACTCCACCTGGGTGGTGAACCTAGTTCCAGTGCAAAAAAATAATGGGGAAATTAGGTTGTGTGTAGATTTTAGGAACCTCAACAGAGCATTAGAAAAGGATAATTCTAGTACCCTCACTAGATGAAGTACTTCATATTGTCAATGGATCTCAGATGACGTATTTTATGGATGGCTACTCAGGGTACAACTAGGTTATGGTGCAATATGAAGGTAGGCATAAAATTGCTTTCACCACTAAGTGGGGAACTTTTTCCTACAGAAGAATGCCCTTCAGTTTGATTAATGTCGGGGCCACATTTCAGAGGGCCATGGAAATTGCATTTAAGGACATAATTGGTAAATGCATTATCATTTATATGGATGATCTGATAGTATTTTCCAAGAAGAGAGGTGATCATATCACAAATTTATGCAAAGTGTTTCAGAAGTGCAGAGAATTTGGTATATCTCTCAATCCAAAGAAATGCATATTTGGAGTTATAGAGGGAAAATTGTTGGGGAATTTTATCTTTGAGAAAGGAATTGCCATTGATCCAGAATGAGTGGAGGCTATACTCAAGATCCCACCTCCTGCTAGAAAGAAAGAAATGAAGTCATTCTTTGGTAAAATCAACTTTGTAAGGAAGTTCATCATTGGATTTGCAAAAATAATCAAGCCATTGAATGCAATGTTGATGCAGGAATCCAAAGTTGAATGAAGTGCAGAAGCTAAGGAAGCATTTGCAGAGATAAAAAGGGCTATTGTTGAAGCTCTAGTCTTGGTGAGTCCAGATTATGCTAAACCATTCTATGTATATTTTTTTTCTTCTGATCACTCTTGTGTTGCTATGTTGACTCAAAAGTATAATCAAGGAAATGAACATACCATAGCATTTATGAGTGCACCATTGAAAGATGCAGAACTAAGGTATCCAAGTGTGGAGAAGTAGGATTATGCCTTAGTCAGAGCTATGAAGAAATTTAGACAATATATCCTTAGAAACAAGGTCTTTGCAATAGTTCATGATCCTACAGTCAAGCTATTGTTGATGCAGAATGAGCTACGAGAGAGCAAAGCTAAGTTGGTAACTATTTTACAGGAGTATAATATTGAGATTCAACCCATGAAGCTAGTAAGAGGGTAGGGACTTACAAGGACAATGGTAGAAATGGGCCCTGATCTTGTAGCCCAACATTACAATTTAGAAGATGTTTCTCCCAAGGAATGGTATGATGATATTGTTCATTATCTCCTAACTCAAAGATGTCCTGAGCATCTTAATGCAGTATAGAGAAGGTAATTATGCTTGAAGAGTGAAATTTTCATGCTAAATGGAGCTATTCTATATAATAAAAATCATGAAGGTATCTACTTGAGGTGCTTAGGAAGATCGGAAGCTGAGAGATTCATGGCTGAATTTCATGATAGATATGGTACTGGCCATGGGTCTACACATGCCATTGCAAATCATATTTTGAGGGCTGGTTATTATTGGCCTACATTGTTCAAGGACACACACAACCATGTTAGAACTTGTCATGTGTGTCAGACTGCAGCAACTAGAGAGAAGTAGGCAACACTCCCTCTTCAACCAGTCTTTGAGGTAAAACCTTTTGCATAGTGGGGAATGGACTTCATAGGTCCCATCAATCCACCTTCCTCTATGGGTCACAGGTATATTCTCACTTTTACTTATTACTTTACATGATGGACTAAAGCTCTTCCATGCAAATAGTGTACTTTTGAAGTGGTAATAGACTTCATTGAATCAGGTATTATCAATCACTTTGGATGTCCTTTATCTTTGGTTTGTGATAATGGTTCTACATTTGCATCATTGAAATTTTCTAACTGGGATTTTGATAATGGGGTCATAATAAAGTTTGCATCCAATTATTATCCAAGAGGTAATGGTTTGGCTGAGTCTTCCAATAAAAACCTCTTAACAGTCATCTGTAAGTTACTAGAGAAGAACCCCAAGGATTGGCACACTCAGCTTAGATTTTCTCTATAGGAAAATCGTACAAGACAAAATACTTCCATAGGGACCTCCCCTTATCATCTTGTGTATGGCTTGGAACCCATATTTCTAATTCAATTGAGGATCCCTACTTTATAGATCATTAATGAATATTATGAAGAAGAAAATAGGCGTGAGGCCCGCCTACAGGAGTTGTTACACCTTGAAGAAAGAAGAGATGAAGCCTTAGAAAACTTTTCCAAACATCAGGGTCTAGTCAAAAGGTGGTTTGATAAAAGAGCCAAGGTAAAATCCTTTCATATTTCTGACTTGGTTCTCTACTGGGATAAAGCCCATGATCGTAAGGGGGAGCATGGTAAATTTGACAAAATTTGGCTTGGACCTTACTAGATTTTGGAGATCCTAGGAGATAATGTTTTCCACTTGAAAAATCTCACTAGGGAGGATATCCCACTGCCCGTCAATGGGCAGTATTTGAAGCATTATTTTCGGTCTTGATTTGTTTTCAACTCTTTTCCTGTACATAGTTAGATTAGGTTTCCTTTCTATTTTTTTGTCTGCTTTGTTTTGATTTGGTTAGAGTAGGTTTCCCTTTCTATTTTTCTTTTTCTTTGCTTTGGTTAGAGTAGGTTTCCCTTTCTATTTTTTTTTGTTCACTTTCGATTTGGTGTTTTTCTCTACTCTTGCTTTGGAGGTTTTCTTGTTTTCTTCTGTATGTGTTTCACCTGTATGGAAAATTTTCTTTTGTCTGGGATTGTTCTAAGTATTTCCTTGATGAACTTTAATCACGTGTCTTGAATGGATGGTTGAGGTCTTTGTTATCATCATGCAGTCTAAATGTTTTATTAAGGAAGATGGGTCACTGGTTTGATTTGAATTTTTAGTATTTTGAAATCTTATATCTCTTATACATCTTAAAATCTTGAAGTTGTGGTAGGATCTTTGTGAGGTCTTGTCAGGTGAAAAATCTTATTTCTGCTTCAACGCCACTATGGTTCTTAGCCCTGAATGTGAACTTCATTGTTCACAGGTTGAAATAAAAAAATGAAAAGAAAAGAATATCAAAAGAAGAAAAGAGAAAATATTGAAAATCCAATGAATTCAACTTATCAGGGGTATTTGAATATCTCTATCGGGGCTATAAACACCTGATAGGAAATAAAGCTATGTTCGAGAGAGTCACAACGATAACCTCGTCAAGTCTATAGACACCTAGCTAGCAACAAGGCTCTATCCAGGTTGCTTTTGAAGTTAGAATCTTTACGTAGCCTGACCTAATTGAACTTGGTTTCTGCAGTAGCTCAAGGAAGGAAATGAACTCATGTGCACACACTTGGATTTTCAGTCTATGGAAGGTTCAGTCCACCTTTGGTTCTGATTCTTTAATCTTGCATTTTGATTTGTTTGTCTGATAGTGAGATCAAAACCAGAGATTTTGGGTTCATGATTCTTTTTCATCATCAAATACTTTAGCACATTTCCCGAGCAGATTCACCATTTGTTGGGCAGTTTTTTGCACACACGCCCCGCTGAAAGAAGCGACCCTCTTTTGCTTTCATTTTTGGTGTTTTGGCCCTTTGATTTTGAGGATTTACCTTGCCTTGGCATGAGCTTAAGTTTTTATCTTGCTTGCCTAAGTGATTCCCCTAAGTTGCATATTGAAAATCTTAAGTTCTGAGCAAAATTTTGGGTTTTTACCCCATTTCAGGATTTTCCGCCCCATCTGTATTTTCCTAGATTTCACTTGAAGTTCGGCTCATTCTACTTTACACTGTTGTTCGAGAATTTCTTGTCTGCATGATATTGTCTGATTTATGGTTTCCCAAGTAAGTTTCAAGTTCATTCTTTCATTCACATCTAGAGATATCTTGCTTGTGGGCCGAAATAACCCTTGTGAGAACCCAACAGTCGAGTTATCTAGCTCCAAGTTTTCTCTGTGCATTATGGGTCAAAATTTAGGGTTTCATGCCTAGGGTATTGCCATTTCATCTTAATTTTCTTTTGAGTGAGCCTAGAATTCAAGGGAGATCTGTAGGAGGTTCAAGTTAAACTAGTTCTGTACCTAGGGTCCTCAAATTTGTGATTGTTCAATAAATTTGAGTGAGATCATGTGAGAATGTTGATATTTGGGTTTTCCTTCAGCTTCGGGATTTTCTTGCACTGGTGGATTTCCTCGAGCTTCCTTGTCCCCTCTGTTTTCTCAGAATGTGTTGAAAATCTGGAATCCTGCCTTCTTCATGGATTTCTGTTGATCCTGTATTTTCCCAGTTTCTTCTTCTTCCGCTTGTTTCCTCAAAGTTCATATGGTATTGTTATTTTCATGGAATTCTGGGCTAGCCAGATTTTTCTGAATTCTATGGGAAGTGCTGTGGAACTTAGAGATTGGGTGAATTGGATGAATTTAATAATAAATGTTTAACATTCCATGCTTTTAACTAATGAATTACACAATGTTTTGTGCATCCTTCCTTCATTTTGATAATCTATTGTTGAATTTGTGCCTTCTTCGAGAAAATCCACCTAGTCTAGAATTTTTTGAAGTTCCTCCCAAAATAGTTTTCCCTAGTTAGCCTGAAATCCTGAATTGTGAAGGTGCTTTAACGATATTTCTATGTTGATTTTGTTCTTTTCTTGGGTTTATTTGGACAATGAATACATTATTGGTGATGGGATAATTTTGATCTTCATGTTATAATGGATATTATTGATGGTGATTTTTGCTGAGTGCAGGCTAAATTTAACAAGGTCATCAAGGAGGCTATAGAGGAGATTAGTTCGATTGAAAGATGGTTTAAAGTATTTATTAATTCACCTCTGGCCGACTTGGAGAGGAAATTTAAAGTGTTGGTTAATCCACTCTTGGCTGACTTGGATGGAATCTTCTTGAAGGTGCAAGATCAAATAGCTAAGGATAAGGAGGGAAGCAGTTAATACAGGGTTACATTGTAATTTGTGCTTCCCTATTATTTTCCTTCTCCTTCACATGTAGTGGTTCAAATTATATTGAAGATCCCAGGCTGACCTGGATGGAGTTCATGCCTTTAATGCAATTTTATCTTATTTTGAATTCTCCTTGGGCCGACTTGTTTGTGGCTATTTTATTATTGAAAATCCTAGTTAGGCTGACATGCTTTGGGGGTTTTCTATAAATTTGGCATACTGCCTCATTTATAAGCGATAGACAGATAGAGATAGATAGTTTAGATAGAGTGAATTAGGCAGTAGAGTAGAGTTAGAAGTTAGTTCATTTTGGGAAAATGTTGTAACATAGAACATTAGAATTGTTTTTGAAATTTGGTGATTCAATACAATTGAGGGCATTGTTATTTTCTGGTGATCTCTTTTGTATTGACTTATCTTGCATGGTTCTTGTGATTCTATCTTTTGAAATTTCTCAAGGTTATTAGATGTATGTTAGATTTAGAATTATATTTGATTCAATGGTGTTTATGATTTGATGCTTGAAGTGTTTGCAAATATCCCTAGTCCATACTTTTTGCAGCTAGCTGATTGTTAGTTGCTTTGCAAAGTTAGCCTGGACCTTATATTTATTGTGCTTAGTTCAATTGTGAAGTTTATCCATTTCAATTTCAATTGGGTTGTCTTGGATGAATGTTCATGATCTAAAAATATGAATACCTTAGAAGATTGCACTGTTTCTATGAGTTTGCAGGTTCATCTAGGTTAAGTAGGAATTAGTTTATGAGGGATTGGTCCATTTCAAGTATTTCATCATTTGCATTGTTAATCTTAGGAGTAGTTTTAATCTTAGATATCTCTCTGAAACCCTAATCTTTTTGTTATTTATTTATCATTTGGGTTAGACTTAGGATTGAAGTATCATCATATTGCTAGATCTGATAAGTTAAAGATTTAGTATTTGCTTGTAGTAAGGTCCCTTTGTGATTACCAACATTTTCACATTTATCACTGAGTTGTTTATGCATTTTCAAGACCTGACATTAGAGACCTTGGGGTTATCTCTTGAGGCTTGTTGATAGAGATTTACCTTTCAAGAGAGGTAGGATATTATATCATGTCTGAGTTGTTGCTGTGCATAAAACATCATCAACAATATGTATGTTAAAATTCCTTTTGGATTAACAAATGTAGGTGCCTCATTCCAAATATCTATGGATGTAACCTTCTTTGACTTAATAGATATCATTATGGTGTTCTACTAGGATGAACTCCTTTTTCAAAAAAATGTTGAAGATCACTATATGCATCTTCAAAAAATATTTGTTAGAGATTTGGAGTATGGCATATCCTTGAACCCCAAGAAATGAATTTTTGGGGTCATAGAAGGAATTTTTTGGGTCACATAGTATCCAAAGATGAAATAATAATTGATCCTAAGAGATTTGGTACAATAGAAAGGACTCCACAACCTAAAAAAATCAAAGGTATGATGGATTCTTTGTGATTTATAGGATTTTATAAGTTTATTAGACCATACTATTTGTTAAAAACCTTAGATTCTTGTTTCCTTTCTTAAAGTTTGGTTATATTGTGTTCTATTTGTTGAATACACAAGACAACTAAAAGGGGGGTGAAATAGTTGTACCTTAAAACCTCAAAACCCTCACAAACATTTAGATCCACATTAATTCAATTAACCCTTAATCTATTAGAATGAGTTATCATGAAGGAAGATAATAGAAACAAAATCAAAGCAATACCATGCACAATGAAACAATAGATTTACATGGAAAACCCAAGAAGGAAAAAATGACAGTGAGGATTAGCTCACAATATAAATTAATATCAACAATGATTACAAAGGGCTCATTGCTAGAGGGCTCATTTCCCAAAAGAAAGAAAGAAAGGCTCATTTCCAAAAATATTAAATAAGATAGAGAAAGGTGTTACAATGAGAAATCTATCTCAATGCAATAGAAAAATCCATCACAACATCACCAACACCTTCAAAGTCTTACTAAAGAATCGTACAAACCTTCTGCTCACTGCATCTAGTAATCTAACACATGAAAGCTCACACTGCACTACACAAATTCACACCTCACAAATATCCAATTTGAACCATTCACATCATACTCATATTTGTTATCATCCCTCAACAACTCAACTCATGTTTATACCATCTTCAACCTTGAAAATATTCTCCAAGGTTGGCTATGCACCTCAACCATGCAAATTGAAATTAGGTTGGCACCAAAACATTCTCATGGTGGAAAGGAATGAAGGTGGACCACAACACACCTTAGCTAGGACCTAGATCCACTTATACATGATACAACATTCTTCTATAAACACTGCAACAAGTTTGAAATTAGTGTAAACACCCAAGGTCAGATGAACCTATGTTAACACCATTAAAAAATTAAGTGCACACTTCCTCAAATCAAAAGAAAACTCATGGAATACACACCACACTTGAACAAAATATAGAATATTCCTCAAATACCTTGAAATCCAACATATTCCTTCACAAAAACTTTCACCTAAAGAATGTACACACCCAGTACACTCAAATAATTATTTCATATATTGTAACTCAAGAAACAAACTTTTGAAGCACCAAACCTCAAGAACTTTAACTAAAGAAATGTACAACCATTATCAACACCCTTCTATATCTACAAGAATTGAAGCCAATCTATGGGAAATGTGGCGCAAAGACATTTATCCTAGACACATCTACAATACACAGTTCACACATTGGTGAACACAACTTCCTTTGAAAAATGATCTAGCACACCAAATTCTTGATGCAACACCTCTGAACACCTCTTATCAACATATCCAAACCGCACAAGAAAATATTCAACATGGAAAAAATGTGAATCTAAACCAAAATGCTACTCTGCAACATAGAACACCACTGCAACACATTGTTTCCTCTTTTTATTCAAATTTTCTCAAAATTACTCAGAAACCAAGCACCAAAGACACATCCTCAATATCTTTAGCACTTCCTCATCACCACCAAGCCAACTGCAAGAATTTTTCACATTTCTCTCTCTCCCACTTTGATATGAATGGTAAAGAGGAAAATGTTTGCATCTCTCATCCTCCCCCCTTTGACATTAATAATAATATTTACCACTACTATGCAACTTTCTTTCCTTTACTTCTCTGCATACTACCCCTTAGGAGCACACACCAAACTACATCAATCAACAACCACTGCATATTGATGACTCTCACTCATCCTTACTAAAATAAAGAATAATGCCACCAACATGATTCCAGACCAAAGAATAAATCTTGAGATCCACTAGACTAATGCATCTCCTTATGCATCTAGTTCAAAGGAGGGGAAATAACCCCCAACTTCTCTTGTAGATACTCAAAATTATCCCTAGTAAATACATGTTAGCAACCTAATCCTTTGTAGGAACATATTCAAGATTCACCTCATTCTCTACAACCTTCTCTCTCAAAAAGTGATATCAGATTGAGATAAGTATTGTAGTTGAGTGCATTAATAGATTCTTTGATATATTGATAGCAACTGTATTATCATAGAAGATATAAATTGGTTCATCATAAACCAATTTGATATCCTTTAATGTTTTCCTCATCCACAAAACTTGTGTGCAACATGGTTTTGTTGCAATGTATTATGCTTCTATAGTAGATAAGGACATTGAATCTTGTTTCTTGTTTAGCCATGACACCAACTTGCATCCAAGAAAGAATGCACCACCACTTATACTTTTCCTATCATCTACACAACCAATCCAAGCTATATCTGTGTAAGCACTTAGAGTAAAGTTAGTATTCTTTGGATACCACAAGCCATGATCCAGAGTCCCCTTCAAGTATTTGAATATTCTCTTCAATGTTCCAACATGTGACTCTCTAAGATCTTCTTGAGATCTATCCACAAGAAAAATTTCATGCATGATATTTGGTCTAGTAGCATTTAGATATGGCATGCTCTAATCATTGATCTATACTTTGTCTAATTATCCTTAGGAGATTCATCATTCTTGCTCATCTTGCACCTAGTAACCATAGGGGTACATACTCATTTAGAATCTTCCATTCTAAACTTCTTCAAAATTTCTTTGACATACTTTGATTCTGAAATCAAAATACCTTTATCTATCTGATTGATTTGTAGCCTAAGAAAGAAATTCATTTCTCCAAACATTAACATTTCAATTTTTTTTGTATCTCCTCTGCAAATTTCTTATACATAGCTTAATTTCCTCCAAACATTATGTCATCAACATACACAACCATAATTAAGATTTTATCTTTCAACTTTGAAGTAGAGATTGCTATCTGTGGTACCTTTGTTGAATCCTTGTTGTAACAAGTACCTATCTAACCTTGCATATCAAGCTCTGGGAGCTTGCTTTAACCCATATAATTCCATCTTCAATCTGAAAACCATATCTATTTTCTCTAATAACTAAAATCCTTTTAGTTTTTCTATGTATACTTCTTCCAATTCACCATTCAAGAAAGTGTAGTAATGGAAAAAGTATCATTTTCCCTTTCTTGCTTGATAATTGGCATTGCAGTTGAACTAATGGTGTCTTGGAGTGGTGTTGTAATGTGTTGTACATATTCACACTATTCTAGGACCTTTATTTAACTAAAACATGCCTTAATTGATCCTTTGCAAGGGTTTTGTAAAGTGTTGTAACACACTTTCACAATTTTCTAGGATGTATTTGCTGAATTAAGCCTAATGTGCCCCTTTCTAAATAAAATGAACATAATGTGTACCTTGTTTAAGTGTTGTAAAGTGTCATAAAGTAGTTTCACACTTATCTAGGTGATCTTAATTAATTGTGGTTAATTGGAGTTATTAACCACCTTTTAATTTAAATTTAGGTCTTAATTTTGACACCTCCCAAAGATCTATCTCGAAAATCATAATTTAATTATCAAAGTATTTCATGGGAAAATTTTGGTCTTGGTGAGCTAAGCCAGGACCCATTCACCCTTAATGGCAAATGGTTCCTCCCTTAACATGACCCCCCTTTCTTAGTTGATCTGGAATGGGTTTTTGGCCTTCTTTTAGCTCCCCAAAGCTTGGTCCTAGAAACTTAGCAAGGACCCATTCTCCCTTAATGAGACCCCAACTTTTGAATTTCATCCTATCCCAAATTTGGTGTTGGCCTTAATTATTTGAATTTCGGTGTTAATCTCCTAATTTAGTATAAATAAGGGGTTAATTCACATTGTTTCTCCTAGAAATTCAATCTAAAAAATCCTAATACTTCCAAGCATTCTAGAGCACTTCAAGAGCATTCATAAGGCATTTCAAGGCAGTTTTTAAGTCTTTATTTCAGCAATTCAAGATCATATCATCATTTCAATGGTTTGATGCATGCATTCATGTTGTTGAGCTAAGAGGTGGGTGTAGCATTGAAGATCTATGTGCAACTATTGTTCACATCATATTCAAGGATCCAAGATCTACATTCTTCATGGCCACTACATGATACTTTATAGATTTGTTTCACAAGACATCACCCAAGGTGATATCATTTACATTATTTCATGTTCATGCTTCATTTCATCTATTTAATCATTTGGTTTAATTACCTACAAGGAGTTTGAATGAGGAAAACGCCTATCCCCTAACAAACAATATTTTTCTCCTCTTGCATGTGTGATTGTAGGTTTTAGGTTGAAGAGAAAGATTTGGAGCAAAATTGAAAAAGTTGTCAAGTTGCAAGATTGTCATTTATAGTGCAATAACAAAGAAAGGAGGCTACAAAAATTATTTTAGACTTTTGAGAGCTGATAGCCAGAGATCTAGAAGTGAAAACATCAAGGAACATAACACAAAAGTTAGTTTTTTGAAACCCTAATAAGACCCATTCACCACTAAAGGAAAATGAGTCCTAAGGAGGGCTTGAAGTAGTGAAAACCTGGGATCTGGGAGTGTAGGATGAGAGGAATCAAACCTAGAATTTATTTTTTGGAACCCCTAACAAAGACTCATTCGCCTCTCTATGGCCTAAAAACAACAATTTTTTGACTAGGTACATAACTTTTTATGCTCTAAAAACTTCCCTCATAGTTGTTAGAAAAATTAAGTAGCATTTCTAGTTGTTATTAGCATCATATTTTCCACAATTTGAAGTGATTAGGGCCTTGAAAAATAAGCAATCTATCATCTTGTTCATTCATTTTGGTGGACTCTATTTTCACCCATATCAAAAAGAAAACTTCACATCCATTTGATATACTTTCAAATCCTTATGGGTTACAAAATCCAAAAAAATCATGATAGCTTCCATTCTTTCCACCATAGCAAATGTCTCCTCAAAGTCTATTCCTTCTAGTTGTGATTAGCCTTTACATACAAGCCTTGCCTTGTTTCTTACTACTTCTCCTCTCTCATTCAATTTGTTCCAAAATACCCAATTAGTTCCAATCACATTCTTGTTTGCAAGTCTTGGGACACGTTCCCAAGTTTGATTCTTCTCAATCTACATTATTTCTTCTTCCATAGACTTGAGCCAATACTCATCCTTGCATGCTTCAATCACTATTTTTGTTTCAATTTTAGAAAGTAAACATAGATTTACCTATTCTTTAGTAGCTTTCCTTCTTGTCAGTACACCTTTTCTCTTATTTCCAATGATCTATTCTTCATAATGATTCTTCTTCACATACTCAGGAGTTTTAGGAATCTTTTCTGGATCTTCTTCTTCAATTTGTAGTTCTTTTTCCTTAGCTTTTTCTTCTTCTCTGGAAGAAGACTTATTTGATTCATATCCATCTATCACGACTATTTATTTTGTATTTTTTCATCAACCTTGACACTTGCACTCTCAAAAATATTTCTTAGCCTCTTATTATACATCGGTAAGATTTTCACTTAGTAAAATATCCAAGGAAGGTACCTTCATCAGATCTTGCATCAAAATTTTCTAAGTTTTCTTCATCTCTTCTGATATAGCATTTTCTTTCAAACACTCTAAAGTATTTGATAGTAGGAATCCTTTCATACCATAGCTCATAAGGATTCTTTGTGTTTTTTCCTCTTTCTTGAACTATGTTAAGTATGTAAACAATAGTATGAATTGATTCTCTCTAGTATATTTTCTTCTTTCATCATTATCCTTGCAGTTTCTTAAATAGTCTTATTCTTTCTTTCAACCACTCCATTCTGATGAGGAGTTCTAGGGGTAGATAAATGCCTCTTTATTCCATGATTCTCACAAAATATATTGAACTCATTAGAGGTAAACTCTCTAGTTTTTTTAGAGATTAAGCACTTGGTTTTCATATCCATTTCATTCTCAACCAAAACTTTGAATGCTTTAAACTTATCTAGAGCTTATTATTTTTCTTTGAGAAAAGTAACCCATCTCATTCTAGAATAATCATTAATCACTAGCATGAAATACTTGTTACCTTGAAGAATTCTTGCTCTGGTAGGACCATAAATATTTGTATGCACCTGTAATGCCCCCGCCATGAAACCCTAGAGGATAACACACTAACACCTAAAACAAAACAATTTTTTTTTGAAAGTGCATTTAACACACTATTGCAAATGAAGCATTAACAAAAATCTAATCTAAGTCCTTTAAGGTCTGTGAATATGCTACTTAATTCCCATTAAGTAAATTAGCAAGAAACTATAATTCATTACATTAAATAAATTCTAACGACAATATGGAATTATATCTAAACATTCTATTTAATTGAACAGTCCATATGACACAACCATAACATGTATTCAATAGAGATAAATTAAATCAATCCATATAATTACATATACAAAATCATCTATTACATAGTCCATTACATCTAAGAGTTCAACATCAGTTTACATCATTACATTGATACATCTGAACAACATTGTATCCTTGTATGCATGTGAGGAGAGTACATCAAAGTATGATACATGATACATCATATTTATGGTTCAATATAAGTACATGAGTAATAATCCACATGAAATGGTGCAAATGCAAAATTATTCAATCCAGGAGAAGTCACCACAATCACGAACAAGGAGAGGGAACCAAATGGAGTACAAGGCACATTCCACCCAACCATGTGGAACCCTAAGGTCCACCCCCTTTGCTAGGAGATAGTGAAAGGGTCCCACCACCACAATTAAAAAAAGACATTAAACAACACAAGGGTTAACATGACATCAATGAACAAGTATGGTACCACATCAAACAATAGAAACACTACTTCTAGAGGCACATAAACATCTAAGGGGAACAAGAAACAAGGGAATATTTGGTTGCCAAAGGAGTGTCATCACATAGTTCACCATGGGTTACCTAGGTAGATCTTCCTAGGCCCTGGCCCCCATATTGGGTTACCTTGGTAGCCTCTACCAATCTCCTTCCCCTCATGCAAACCTATGCAGAATCAACATACCTCTTGTGAGGACGAGACAGTTGATCTTGCCATTCTAGGCCTTCTCAACTCATCTCAAGCCTATACAATCACTTGAGCCATGAGTGAGGCATTTACTTATCTTGATTAGTGTGATTACTACCCAACCCCCTAGTTCATTTTAGGTTATCACTTAATTACGAAACTCCCACATGGGTTACCTAGGTGCCACTTTGTGTGTCGGCCCCCATTGAGAGCCACTCCCCTACTAACAACAAGGAGAACCCGATAAAATCAAAGAGCAAAGCCACTTGCACAATCACAATATCTCTTTAACATAAAAAACAAGATGAGGAATCACCCTACTTGCAAACAAGTTCCAAAAGTTCCAACCACATGGGTGAACATATTGTGCAAGGCTAAAGATCATCACATACTCATTCAATCATAAAACAATCATCTCCAAAGATAAAAAAGAATTCCATCAGAAAAACAATACTCCCTATCCTCTAGAAAACTCTGAAATTTCACTTCCCAAGATGTCATAAACATCAAACAAAACCCACAATTCATTTCCAAACAACACCCATTAACTTGCTTCACAAAACAATTCAAACAATAAAAGAACAGTAGATTTTAGAGTGGGTTAACGAGATACTCATTTCATGTTATTTAATTAATCATCTAAATCAAGGTACTCTCTTTCAAGATACACTAATTTTCGTTTATTCTATTATAGTTATATCAATCTTTCCACAATGAAATATTTTTTTTGTTTCATAAATTTTCCATCCATAATCACATTGTAGTAGAGAACAATATTTCTTTAATGTATTGAAAGACACATACATATATACCCTATACAAATATATATATATATATAAATCTTTATATACATAAATATATATATTTCTACATAAAGCTTTATTATAAAATACAGATTACAGAACTAATATATAGATATCATAAAATAAAATTATATATAAATATATATACATACATACATATATCTATATATATGTATTTATAATTGATATGCATATACATTTTATCTCATTCAAGTTTTATAAAGTTTGATAATATTATATTTTTGTGCACAAAGTATGATAACCATAGTGTATGGCAGCGACCCTTAATTCGGTTACAAGATTCAAAACATATATATATATATAAACATCTAATCTCCACAATAATACAAATATATGCGCCAGAGGCGAAAGAGATTAAGTCAAACTTCTGAACAAGGGAGATTTTATGGATAAATGTTTTCATAGTTACACCAGGCGCTATGTCAAAGATAAAGCATGCAATATGGTGATACTAAACTCATAGTCACAACATAAATATCTTGAAAAACACATAACGAATATCCAATTAACTAGTATGAGTCATCCAAACAAAAAGACAACAAGAAGCGGTATCAGGAACCCAGATAACATAGTGAATACATGATAATGTTTGGCACTATCTAGACCAAAGCAAGACTTCTAAGTAGAATACAATCCATATAAAGATATCAAATTTTGGAAACTTCAATTAAAGAGACACCAATATGAATGAGAGACCCTCTAATAAAGGCCGCGACTGAATGACAGGAATACAAGATAAAAACAAGATAAGCATAGATGGATCATTTAAATGGAACCCATGATTTACATTGGCAGCAAATTATTCCCAGAATTAAGGCAATATGAGTTTAGAGACAAGTGTATAACAACCAAATATGATTTATCTTAAGATACAGGGCACAAAATGAAAGATATGAAGAGCAATCACCTTAGCCAGCATAAAGAAGCACAAATATCAAAAATAAGTGTGAAAGAATTCGATGGCCAAGAGTATTTGTAAAAGTATGTTGAATGGCTTTGGAAACTTTTCCAGTGGAATACAAAATCCAATTGTTCAGCTCAAACAAAATCATGCCAAATGCAACCATTGAAACATAGAACTATGCCAGAGAAATTCATTCGAGGGCAGTTTGGCATTGTTCAAATATTACTTTCATTAAATTGACACACTCAAAAATTATCAAGTAAATTTTTAACTTCAACAACACAACATTCAAAATTCATTTCCTAAACAACATATAAACTGGGAAAATGGTGAAACCTGGATTCTCCTACCTGCCCGAGGAAGTTTTGTTGTAGAACTCACCACTTCTAGTTTGCAGCTTAGCACACTTCCAAAATCTCCACCAACACTGGAATCCACAATTCCAAAAGCCTCCAAGATCTAAAATCCAACTTCTAATAACCAGAGAAACAACTCCAAGAACAAGAACACAAAACTCCCGCACACAGAATACAAAATTAGTTTCTCATAAAATAATCCAAAAGCCCCTCTATCATTTAACCTCAACTACTTTATTTATTACCCCATCCACAACTGCATCACTTCATTGAATTTTTTATTTTTCTTTTATTTTTCCCCACTATTCACAATTTATTCAACTTATTATTTTTATAATTTTTAAATCATACCTTATGATTTACACACAAATGAATCAAATAATTAAATATTAATTTATTAATTTAATTCTTCATTTCCCACTTGTTTGCATATTATCATAATTTAATATATTTATTCTTTGAATTCCTTTATTAAACCATAATTTTAAATTTATTTTAAAAAAATAATGACATTATCATTATTTATTTAATCAATACTTCAATTTTTTAAAACTTTTATTTTAAGTATTCCAAAGCCTTATTAATTTCAATTATCATTATTTTAACGAAATAATCAAACAAAGGCACAATCATGTACATTACTCAAATGAACATACAGTCACACACTGTCAGACTAGAAGATGAAATAGAAGGAAAAATGACAACAACATCGATTGACCAACATGAACTGACCTTACAGACAGGGTGTAATAGCATAAACCCATCCTCGTCAAGGACAATGGTTCAACGTGGGGGACCCATTGCTATCTCCGAATCAAAAAACTCCATTGGGATTAAGGCATGCTCAAACCTAGAAATTCAGGTGGATTCAATGCCCGGTACCTGCAACCTGCAGCAAATCACATGGTTGAACATGTGCATAGGCAAACAATCAATCACACTATGAAGGGAAAATCATAGCATCGTAAGGCACTCGCAAGCGAGTGATGTAACCATATTCCCCTTCACCAATACATCAACACACAATAAATTGATATCAAATCATGATAAAACATACATCTAACAAACACATAATACTCATATCCATGATAACTCATAAACAATTAAACTGATCTAATAAGTACGGTATCATCATAACATCAAATATAAAAGTGTCATCATAACAGAGCATCAAAGTGTCATAATATCCAAGTACCATCAAACAGTATCATAATGTCCAAATACAATCCAAGTAACTGTCTCAAAAAAAAGAAAATTGAGGGGTACTACATCCTCCCCCCTAGGACTAGGATTACTCCTGGAAGCCTGCAAACATATATGGGTATAACTCTCTCATCCTGGAAGCATCCTCCCAGGTAGCAAAAGACTCATCATTTAGATCCTATTAGATCCTAACCTGCTCAATGTCTCATCCCTTGAGTGTGAGTCTCATGTTTTGTATGATGCCCACAAACTCCAAGGCCAGTTGCCCATCCTCTACCTGTAATACATTCCAATCAAGGACATGAGATATATCTAGATAATAAGGTTTGAGAACTAAAACATGTAACACATCATGAATGCATGAGAGACTGGGTGAAAAAGCAAGATATTATGCTACAGGTTCAATCCTCTCCAAGATCTGAAAAGGCCCAAAAATGCATGGTGCAAGCTTAGAGCCTTTTCCATAACGGATCAGACTCTTTCACAAATGCACTCATAGGAATACCCAGTCTCCAACTAAGAATTGACGGTCCACCCTATGAGTATTGGCATATTTCTTCTGTCTATCCAGGGCTACCACCAAATGCTCCCTAATGCGAAACACCTGTTGCTCCATCTCTTGAAGCATCTCCAAACCAAGAAGAACCTTGTCCTCCAAATGATCCCAACTCAATGGGGTCTGACAAGGATGATGATATAATTCTTGGAAAGGAGGCATGCCAATAGAACTGCGATAACTATTATTGTATGCAAAATCCACCAAATACAGGTAGTCCTCCCAATGTGACTATTGATCCATGATGCAGATCAAGGTGGAGAAGACTCAACAATGAACAACTGAAAGTCCTTCAAGCAACCACCAAAACAGATTCATGGAATTTCACAAAAATCATCATTTTGCACCAAGTTTCGCTTGTAGCAATTGGAAACAGGTTTTTGACACTTTTCACATAATTTTCCCAAAACACCAAGAAAAAAAAAACATGCATTCAAGGCCCATTTCAGGGTTACATAGCATACCAAAAACCCAAGTATGACTACTTTGGACCTTCAAATTTAGGATTTTCACTCTTTTAGGCCTCAAATTAGGCCATTTTTCCAAAAGGACTACCTCTAAATCTTCACTCTAGACTTCCAAACCCCAAAAAAGTATTTTTTTTGTGTTTCAAAACCAAGGAATTTCTAGGTCTTAGGACCACACGTGCTCAAATAGACCCCTAATGCCAAAACTCTCCTTTTAGCCTAAATAACTAGGGTTTTAGAGCACCCTTATTGTTTCTCCAACTTCCAAGTCTTTCCTAATCAATCCAACTACTCAAAAATATCTAATTAGGTCCTCTCATTCTTTAGGAATAGTCATTAGGCCTTTGACAACATTGTTTCATCAATTCGTAGTTTTGTACCATCATCTTCACAAGGAAAATCATACATTTCCAGCCCTTCCTTCCATGCTTCAAGCCAAGAAACCTTTCCTACACACCTCCTACATCTAAAGCAACATTCCCTACCTCCAAATAAATCATCCTACTGAGCTACAAGGAAATATAGTAGGCGGGATGATGTTTAGGCCATTAGAATGGCTTCAAACCCTTATGTCTGCTCAAACCTGGTATGGAGGATTTAGATGGTTTTAGGCCTTAAAATTTTGAATTATCCCCTGTCAAAGCACTCAATGCAAGTTACAACATCTATCCACAATTTTAAATAAGAAATAAACACAAGCCTGTATGACCTGCAAAAAGCAAAAGAATACAAAAAGCATGAATTCTTCAAGTTTTTTGTATTCTCTTGGCTTCAACCACAGATTTTTGAGCCTCTTAATGGCTTTAAATACATTTTGAACAAAGTCCCATTGGGTAACTTCCCCAATTTCCCTATAACAACTATTTAAAACACTAAACTCCTATTACAAGACAAATAAGTTGACAACTTATAGCATCAACTTTGTAAACTATAATCAACTCCCTCTAAGAGACATTTCCAAGAGGTTTATTACATTTCGAGTGGTCTCTTGAGGCCTTATTTAGATCACCAAAGCTTTGAATACTCCCTAAAGACCCAAACTTCACTTTATTACATATCAACCTAGCAAATTTGGAAACATGATTGTGGGTGCTCCTGCACCAATCCATGACGTACATTTGAAGCATATCCTTTAGGATCTGATTGACCCTCTCAATTTTCCCATCAGTCTCTAGATGATAAGCTAAACAAAAGTTTAATTGAGTCCCCAATGCATGTTGTAGGCAGCCCAAAGGGATAAAGTAAACACTAGATCTTTGTCTGAAATAATCCAACAAGGAATACCGTGTAACCTGACAATGTCCTCCATGAAAACTTTGGCCACTAATGAAGCATTGTATGAGGATCGAACAGGAGAGAAGTGTGCTACCTTCGTCACCCTCTCCATAGTGACCATAATGTCATCATGCCGATGGGAAGAAATGGGAAAAACAACAATAAAATCCAATGAGATAATTTTCCATTTCCACCTTGGGACCTGATGAGGCTGCAAAAGTCTTGCAGGATGTTGGTATTTTTCCTTCACTCTTTGACACTCTAGACATCTCGACACAAAATCAGCAATATCTCTCCTCATTCCAGCCCAAAAGTATAGTTGTCAAAGGTCGGTGTGCTTCTTTTTGACGCCAACATGAGTTGAATAAGGTGCTTGATGTGCCTTTGTCATGATCAAAGTACAAAGATCTCCTGAGGAAGGAACATAAATGTGACCCAAATGCTGCAACAAGCCATATGATTCAAGGGAATATCCTACAAATCTGCCCTCTAAAACTCTGCCTGACTCCACCTCAGACCTCACCTCCTGATAATTATTTGAAGTGTTGAAAGGATCTGGATCCTTAAGTCCACATCAAGCGTCACTGCCAATAACTCATGTCTCTACCTTCTACATGCATCTGCAACCACATTCTCCTTAAATGATTTTTACCTCAAAATCATACTCACATAGGAACTCCATCCACCATCTCTGTGTTGCATTTAGATTAGGCTGTGTGAAAATATACAAGATCACTGTGCAGCTCAAACCGATGCCCCAATAAAAAGTGCCTCCATCTCATCAAAGTATGAACCACAATGACTAACTCTAGATCATTTGTAGGATAGTTTTTCTCATGATCCTTGAATTTGTAAGACTCATAGGAAATCACGTGACCATCCTACATCATCACAACTCCTAAACCCTCCAAGGAAGCATCTGTAAAAACCACAAAATCCCCAATAGGGCCAAGAACAACCAAGATAGGTGCACTAGTCAGTATCTCCTTAAGAGTTTGAAAAGTTGCCTGACATTGCTCTGACCAAATAAACTTCTTCCCTTTCCTCTGAAGGGAAGTGATGGGGTGGGCTATCCTTGAAAACCCCTATACAAACCATTGGTAGTAACCTGCTAAACCCATGAAATTGTGAACCTTTGTGACATTAGTGGGAATAGGCCAATTAATGATAGCTTGGATCTTTGAAGGATCCACGACAATGCCCTCACCAAAAATAACATGACCCAAATATTTCACCTCCGACTGGAAGAACTCACATTTTTCCAAGTTTTCATACAACTAGTTCTCCCTCAAACATTGTAGCACCTACCTCAAATGTTCCTCATGCTCCTCCATGGTCCTTGAATAGATCAAAATATCATCTAAAAACACTAGAAAAAGCTGGTCAAGATAGGTGCAAAACACACCATTCATCAAACTCATGAACACTGACAACACATTTGTTAAACTCAATGGCACAACTATGAACTCGTAGTGTCTGTAATGAGTATGAAATGTAGTCTTATGGATATCTACCTCAAAGATGCATAACTAATGATATCCTAACTTAAGATCAATCTTTGAAAATACCCTAGTACCCTTGATCTGATCAAATAGATCATCGATCCTTGGCAATGGATACATGTTTCTCATTGTCACCTTGTTCAACTATCAGTAATCAATGCACAATCAAAGGGACTCATCCCTCTTCTTCACAAAAATAACCAGTGCTCCCCAAGGAGAGACACTAGGATAAATAAATCCTCAAGCTATAACCAGAGCTCTTTAAGCTCCTGAGTGGTCATACAGTATGGAGCTCGTGAAATAGGCTCAACTCCAGGTACAAGATCTATCTTAAAATTAATGTCATGCTTAGGTGGCATCCCTAGAATCTCGCTAGGAAATACATCAACATGTTATCTAAGAATAGGATGAATATCAAGAGACACCTCGTAGCTCTCTCCTAACTCCAAATCATTAACTACCACTACTAACAAATGACAGTCTTACCACATACACCTCCTCAACTGCATAGCTGAGATCATCCTCAAGGAAATAGGTCTTTAAATCCCAACTACCTCAACCTCACTTCTAAAATCATCTACACACTACACCGACTTACGATGATAATTTATGACTGTTCTGTGAGCCTCTAACCAATCCATGCCTAATACAATATCATATGATCCAAGGGGAATAATACGAAGGTCTACTATTGTGCAAAGAGACCCAATCCTCAAACTACAACCATGAAAAAGAGACTCAATTTTGACCTTAGCACCGGAGGCCAACTCAACCTTCCAGCTATCATCCTACTTCACTACCAGTAGTCCACATAACACTACTATGAATGGAGAAATAGAGTAATTAGAAGCACTTGAATCAAAGAGAATAGAGACTCTACTACCTTGTAACACACCTGAAGTCTCAACCACTATACCCTGGTGCTTAGCCTGGTAGTTATCAACCACAACAAAAACTCTATGTGATTTTCCTGCATCCCCTACTGTCAGCTCTAAAGCCGCTGGTCTCTAAGTAAATACAAATGTGCACTTTTGAGGAAACTGTCTAGAAAGGTGACCCTTCTGACCACAAGAGAAGCAATCTGTACCTCTGTCAAAACCTCTACCATTTGGAGGTGTACTAGATTGTTGAACACTACCCCTATTAACTCTGAACTCTGGGCTAGATGATCTGAGTGATAATGCTTGTTTCGCCTCCAATTCCTATCTCTCCCAGACTGAAACCTATCACCCTGTCAAGCCTAAGAGTTCTTATTTTTTTATTGAGAGTGTTGTTGTTGCTATTGACCCCCCTTAGTGGGTGACTCCTAAAAGGAATTGCTAACTAAGTTTGTCCACCTCAATAACTGAAACTTGTTGGAGGTGCATTACCAATCTTTACACATGTTTGACCACCTAAAGCCATAGCCAAATTCACCTCAACTATTCACCCCTTCTCCACAACTACCTCCATGGTTTTCAGCTCAAACACTCGAACACCTCCACTAATACGGGCATTCAAGCCCTTGATAAACTGTTGTAGTAACATACCGTCATCATCTCCAATACCAACATACTAATTAAGCTCATAAATCTTCGCTCATACTGCTCAACTGACATTGCCATCTATCTTAGCTCATGGAACTCATCCACATGATGTTGTCGCCAATGATCGGACAAGAAATGAGCTCTAAATCTCTCTAAGAACATCTCCCATAAGACTGAGTCTATATCCATATGGAGCTTCTACTCCTCCAAACACCACCATGTTGTAGCAAAACCTTAGAGATGCATAATAGCACACCTAACCATGGTGTTGCTACCATATGGATGCATAACGAAACACTTGTTTAGATCAATTAGCCAGGTCTCTGCCTCCAAACCACTTCCAATCCCATAAAATGTATTAGGATGTGCTTGCAAAAGGTCCCTCATATGACCAGCTCAAATGGCATCCTGCTCAACTGCAACCTCTCTCCTCCTAGGATATATATATCTCTCTCTCTAATCACCAACTGCTCACCCTCCTGTCTCGAACCAAGTTGAACAAGAACCTCCTCAAGTAAGTGATGCAACTGTGCACCCTCCAACCCTGGCTGATTTGGATTATGTCCTCCACCTCCTTGATTATTCTGTGAACCCTGTTGTTCCTCATGATCAGACTCATGGGAACTATGGGGAGGGGAGTCTTGGAAATTGGCCCCGTGGCCACCACCACAACCTCTATCATGCCCACAACCTTGATGTTGAACTCTTGGAATTATCCTACATAAACACCACCAAGGAAAAGTTCAAGGTGTTAGACATGCTCAACAAGGGATAACATAAACTTCAAAATCTATACAACTAATACAACTTAATGGGCTCTTGTATATACCTAGAGCATCTAGTGTTTGAACCTTGGCTTTGATACCATGTGCAATGCCCCCACCATGAAACCCTAGAGGACAACACACTAACACATAAAACAATTTTTATTTTTTTTTGAAAGTGCATTTAACATAGTATTGCAAATGTAACATTAACAAAAATCTAACCTAAGTCCTTTAAGGTCTGTGACTATGCTACTTAATTCCCATTAAGTAAATTAGTAAGAAACAATAATTCATTACATTAAATAAATTCTAACAACAATATGGAATTACATCTAAACATTCCATTTAATTGAACAGATAATATGATACAACCATAACATGTATTCAATAGAGATCAATTGAATCAATATATATAATTATATATATAATATCATCTTTTACATAGTCCATTACATAAGAGAGTTAAACATTAGTTTACATCAATACATTGATACATCTGAACAACATTATCTCCTCATATGCATGTGAGGAGTGTACATCAAAGTATGATACATGATACATCAAATTTATGGTTCAATATAAGTACATGAGTAACAATCCACATGAACTAGTGCAAATGTAGTAGTCTTCAATCCAGGGGAAGTCACCACAATCATGAACAAGGAGAGGGAACCCAATGGAGTACAAGGCACATTCCACCCAACCATGTGGAACCCTAAGGTCCACCCCCCATGCTAGGAGATAGCGAAAGGGTCCCACCACCACAATAAACCAAAATAAATTAAACATCATAAGGGTTAACATGACATCAATGAAAAATTACGGTACCACATCAAACAATAGAAATACTACTTCTAGAGGCACATAAACATCTAAGGGGAATAAGAAACAAGGGAATATTTGGTTGTCGTAGGAGGAGTGTCATCACATAGTTTGCCATGGGTTACCTAGGCAGATCTTCCTAGGCCTTGGCACCCATCCTGGGTTACCTTGGTAGCCTTTATGATGCAAAGCTAGGAGGATTCACAAAACATCTCACTAACCTTCAACAATAATCCAAAACAATATTTATATAACACATGTTATTAGTCACTCTATATCATATTGAAAACATAGCTATGGCAGCCCACAATTTATTTCCATGAACAGTCATTAATAACTCCTACAAAAAAAATCATGAATAAAATCCCTCAAATTATATTGAAGAAAAAATAGTTATAGTCTTTTCCTCCAATTCTTATGAAGATCCAATGGTGGAAATGAAAGTTATTGTATTTTTCCCAAAACTGCAAACCCTAGGTAGGGTTCAGACGTACCCTGACAAAAATGGTCATAACTCATTCAAATCTTAATGAAATTTGATGAGACTTGAAGAAAATGAAAGTAGATTCACATGGTAACAAAATAAATTTTGTTTAAAATTCAAAATATATAATTTATATTCCATACCATCACACTTTTCAGACTGTAAATTCTGCACAATATTGTTAGAATAGGCAGTCTCACCAAAATAATCATATTTTTTACAAAACTCAATAAAATTCAATGAGACAAAAATAATTGGAAACTAGAAATAGAGATATTTCCATCCATATATGATAATCCATTATTTGATCCCATAAAAGTCCGTACAAAACACAACTTCATCCTGGTAACAATGTAAAAGTCAGAAAATGCATACCAAACTTGAGGTTTCCATTCATTTAACTTCAAAAATGATGTCTCCAACCCCAAATTATAGTTTTGGAGGGTTTATTTATAAATTTTCAACCAAAACCAACTATTTTCAACAAAATTTTGATTATTTTGTTGACAAAACACCTTAATGACATTTCATCTACCTAATTTTGCACTTTTGACAATTTTTACAATATATGAGAAATGAACAACATCCTAGGACCTATAACACCACAAAGGTGGCCTCTTGGGCCTTATTACAATATCAAAACATAAAAATAGAACAAATAACTCAATGTGGCCTCATGGAGGCATGTGATCAAATAGGTGCTCCTGCACCAAACTCCCGAGGGCAAAAGAATTCAAGCCCCTTTGAATTGTCTTCTTTCGGGTCTTCCAGTTACTTTGCACCTTTTTCTTTGTCTTTGCAACCATCTTTGGTCCTTTCCTCATTTTATTCTTCTTATGCCTTATCCTATCAAGCATCCCTACAACTTTGAAGTCCCAAAACTCTATCATATCATCAAACACTTCACTTTGTCCTTCATAACCTGCACATACATAATCCAAAGAAAAATTAGAAACAAAATATAGAGACCTTGAGGTCTCCTCCTTGTCTTCTTGTACTTCAAATTCCTCTTCACCCATAACCAACTTATCCAATCTGGAAACCAATTCACTTGAAACCTCAATGTCCTTGTTTTCTTCTACCTTGATGAGTTCTTCTTTCTCTTGTTTGACTTTTCCATCACCAACCTTACTATTCCATTCTTCTTCAATGGTTGCATATTGTGCCCATAAATATTCTTTTGTTTTCTTTGTTTTTTCATAATCTTCTTTATAGGCCAAACCATCTTCCTTTTCAATGTCAAATGCCAACTTGTATCTTTTTTCATCATTTGTTCCATCTTCATCATGGATTCTTGGAACTCTTCTTCAAGTCTTTTCAATTCTCCCTTCAACTCAGCAATCTCTTTGTCCATCTTCTCTTGCCTTATCCTTTTCTTTCTTTCCTTCTTTCTCAACTCTTTTTCCTCTCTTTCCTTCTTTCTTGAATCCTCAGCCTGCAAATATCTTTCCAATATTATCAACAAATCCATCTCCACAAAAAAGTCTCTCCTTGCTTCCACTTTACTTTGCCACACCTAGGTAATCAGGTTCCTTCCTCAACCTGTACAACACACAACCACAAACACCAACACAAAACCAAAAAACTTCACCAGCCCATATCTTTTCTAGGATCTGATACCAATTTGATGCGGAGCTAGGAGGATTCACAAAATATCTTACTAACCTTCAAAAATAATCCAAAACAATCTTTATGTAACACATGTTATTAGTCACTCTATATCATATTGAAAACATAGCTATGGAAGCCCACAATTTATTGCCATGAACAGTCATTAATAACTCCTACAAAAAAAATCATGAATAAAATCCCTCTAGTGAGATTGAAGAAAACATAGTTATAGTATTTTCCTCCAATTCTTATGAAGATCCAATGGTGGAAATGAAAGTTATTGTATTTTTCCCAAAACTGCAAACCCTAGGTAGGGTTCAGACCTACCCTCACAAAAATGGTCATAACTCATTAAAATATTAATGAAATTTGATGATACTTGAAGAAAATGAAAGTAGATTCACATGGTAAAAAAATAAATTTGGTTTAAAATCCAAAATATATAATTTATATTCTGTACCATCACACTTTTCAGACTGTAAATTCTGCACAATATTGCTAGAATAGGTAGTCTCACCAAAATAATCATATCTTCCACAAAACTCAATAAAATTCAATGAGACAAAAATAATTTGAAACTAGAAATAGAGATATTTCCATCCATATATGATAATCCATTATTTTATCCCATAAAAGTCCATACAAAACACAACTTCAGCATAGTAACAATGTAAAAATCAGAAAATGCATACCAAACTTGAGGTTTCCATTCATTTAACTTCAAAAATGATGTCTCCAACCCCCAATTCGAGTTTTGGAGGGTTTATTTATACATTTTCAACCAAAAAAAATTATTTTCAAGCAAATTTTGATTAGTTTGTTGAAAAAACACCTTAATGACATTTCATCTACCTAATTTTGCACTTTTGACAATTTTTACAATATATGAGAAATGAACAACATCCTAGGACCTATAACACCACAAAGGTGGAATCTTGGGCCTTATTACAATATCAAAACATAAAAAATAGAACAAAGAACTCAATGTGGCCTCATGGAGGCATGCGATCAAATAGGTGCTCCTACACCACTTTATTGATCTTTGAACCCTCATGCAAACCTATGTGGAATCAACATACCTCTCGTGAGGACAAGGCAGTTGATCTTGCCATTCCAAGCCTTCTCAACTCATCTCAAGTCTATACAATCACTTGAGCCATGAGTGAGGCATATACTTATCTTGATTAGTGTGATTACTACCCAACCCCCTAGTTCATTTTAGGTTATCACTTAATTACGAAGCTCCCACATGGGTTAGCCAAGTGCCACTTTGTGCAACATCCCCCATTGAGAGCCACTACCCTACTGACAACAAGGAGACCTCGATAAAATCAAAGAGAAAAGCCACTTGCACAGTCATAATATCTCTTTAACATAACAAACAAGATGAGGCATAACCCTTCCCACACACAAGTTCCAAAAGTTCCAGCCACATGGGTGAATATACTGTGCAAGGCTAAAGATAATCATATACTCACTCAATCAAAAAACAATCATCTCTGAGGATAACAAAGAATTCCATCAGAAAGACAATACTCCCTATCCTCTAGAAGACTCCAAAATTTCACTTCCCAAGATGCCATAAACATGGGACAAAACCCACAATTCATTTCCAAACAACACCCATTCACTTGCTTCACAAAACAATTCAAGCAATAAAAGAGCAATAGATTTTAGAGTGGGTTAATGAGATACTCATTTAATTTTATTTAATTAATCATCTAAATCAAGGCACTCTCTTTCAAGATACACTATTTTTTGTTAATTCTATTATAGTTATATCAATCTTTCCACAATGAAATATTTTTTTGTTTCATAAATTTTCTAGCCATAATCACATTGTAGTAGAGACAACAATATTTCTTTAATGTATTCAAATACACATTCATATATATATATACCCTATACAGATATATATATATGTGTGTGTGTGTGTGTGTGTGTGTCTTTATATATCTTTATATATCTTTATATTAGTTCTATAATCTGTATTTTATAATAAAGCTTTAACTATATATATATATATAGTTAAAGCTTTATTATAAAATACAGATTATAGAACTAATATAAAGATATCGTAAAATAAACTTATATATAAATATATATACATATATATATATATATATTGTAACATCATGAAAACAAGAAAGATTAAAGCACACAACAATGCAATTAAACTCTAATGTAATCTAAGCTAAACAACAGAGAACAAAGGAAAGCTAAAATATAAGTAAATTTAAACAATCTCACCCAATATCTACGTAGTTCCATGTATGACCTCGATTTTCCTTCTCCATTTTTCCATTTGTAGTATAATTTCTCTCAGATTTCTCTATGCAAGTATAGCCTATGATAGTGATTTAGCAAAACATTGAAGATTTAGATAATAGATATGCTTCCAAAATTCATAAGATTTCGGGGAGTAACAATGATGAAGGTTAGGTCAATTTATAGAAAATTGATTGTTTGAATGTCAAGCTCGGATTGAAAGATGGACGAATGATTCAGATTAAAAGATTGGACATGCATCGAGATAAGTGTTAGTACTGATGTGAGTGATAAAATCTAAGAATAGAGATTAAAATTAAATAATGATTTAATCTCTAGTTGGAAGTATTCAAAAATTAGAAGAATAATGATTGCATGTAAAAATGAGGATTAGCATGGAGGAAACAATCTATTCGAATGCACAAATGAATTGATTAATTAAATAAAGTTATTTAATTAATAAATGTGTGCACACAGAAGAATTAAAACAAGATAACTGACTAATTAAATCAGGAAGTCTCTCCATTCAAAATAGATAAATATTAGATTAGGAGATAACAAACTGATTTAATTCTAATCTCGACTTAAGTGATAATGAATAATTAGATAATGAAGTGAGCATCTAATTACAAAAGAATATGTTGGGAATAATTCTTTTATGAATTAAATGATTAATTTAAGTCAAAATTCAAAATTTGGGGATTAAATAAATAAAGATTTATTTAATTGACTACATAAAAGGTTTAGTGAATAATTAAATAATTTTAAATGATTATTTAATTATAGTTGAATATGTGGAAAGAATAAATTAAATAGGAATTTATTTAATTTCAGAAAGAGGATAAAGTTAATTAGCGACATAATTAAATAAAGAATATTATTTAATTAATTAGGATTGGATAAAGGTAAATGAATTAATTAAATAATTAAAGTTATTTAATTAATAGTAGACCAAGGACTTTAGAAAATAACTAAATAATTAACATTATTTAATTATGACAATGAAGATACGAATTATGAAGAAATTGAAGTCGCAGGCCTAGACCAAATTTTAGTATCTACATTTTTCCCCTCTTTGATACAATGTCATTTCAGCATTGTGTCAAAGAAAAAGATATGCCCTAATAAAAGTAGGATGAGGAAGGATGACGAGGAAGTAGTGGTATGCCCCTTTGAGAGGACAGGTGGGTTTAAAGAATAGGAGTGTGCTCTTCAAATGGATGAGTGAACTAGAAGATGAAGGACAAAAAGAATAGAGGAACATAGATAAGGGTGGTGAAGATGTAGAAAAGAATAAATGTTAGAGCGGAAAAGATAAAGAGTAGCATAGAAGACTTGGATGTTAGTACTAGAAATCTTTGATGTTTTTCCGAAACACAATAGGCCTTGCATTGAATCATCATTGGGTGGTAACTAATACAAATGGAGAAAAACACCATGATATGAGATAGATCAAGGTGTGCAAGGTCATCCATCTACTAAAAACAGACAGTCATAGACATGGAGTGTCTTGACTCATACTAAGGGAAAAGTTTCCATAGTATTTTTACCAAGACAAACCACATAAAACAAACAAAATAAAAGATGGGTCATGAGATGTCATCACTCCTCTAAATCCTTCATGGGACATCCTTGAGGAAACTATTAACATGACTCAAAAATCAAAGCCAAAAGACAGTCGATAACAATAGTCAAAGATAAGAGAGTCCTCATACATCGTTGCTTCTTTAAATCCTTCATGGGACATCCTTTAGAGAGTTAGTAATGGGACTCAAAGATCAAATCAAATGAAAAGATAAGATAAACAAACCACAAAGTCAATAGCTAGTAATTTTTTTTTCCAAAACTTGATTTGTTCGTTTGATTGTTTAGATTGAGTTGATGATTGATTAATAGAGCTTGATTTCAGGAAGGACACATATCGTATAAGACGTTCAGTCTGGTTTCAATTTTGTGACTATTTGTCTAAGGCATGACAAAGCCTGGTTTCAAAAAGACATGTACTGTATAAGACATTGAGTCTGATGTCGTTGATGTGACAACTTGTTTAAGGCTATAATAATTGTTTGACAATTTCTGTATTCAGGAAGGACTCATCCTGTATAAGACATAGGTTGATTGTTTTGATGATGTTTGTTTTCAAGAAGGATACATCCTATAGCAAACATAAGGTAATTATTTTGGTTGTTGCTTTGGCAATTTGTTTTATTTGACTTGATGACGTTGTTGAATTATTCATCTTGTGGATGCGTGACGATGTGATATTTTGAAAATTATTTGTGCTTGTCGATGAACCCTAAAGGACTGACCTAGTGCAACCTCGAGGGCTCATCGATTGATGGTCTTTCCTACATTATACATGTAGAGACCTTGTAGTTCGACTAGACTTTGACTGACAAGACTGGAAAATATTTGATTTATTTGCAGATATGAGATGTGTGCGATAGTGAATGTGACGAACCCTAATATAATGACTTAGTGGGGCATCAGGGGCTCATCGATTGATGGCCTTGCCTACATTATACACAGATACCTCGTAGTTTGACACAACCAATGACTTTGTCATATAGACATATGGATTGAGTCATGATTTTATATAGACAAACCTAAAAGGACTGACCTAATGCCTCGGGGGCACATTGGCAGATGGCCTTGCTTACGTCTAGTCATAGAGGCAATGTAGTTTGACAAATGACAAAGACTGACAAGTGTGACTAACTCTGACTTTGTTTTTTCTATTTTTGACATGTTTTTATTTTTTTGTCTTTTTGAAGTTTTCTAATGTTTTTTTATTTTTTCAAAAAAATTTGTGATGTTTTTGGATTTTTTTCTTATGATCGTGACAAATGCATGTGACTGATGCCTATAAGAAAGTGAGCAAGCATGCACAAGAATCCAAGGACATCCATGATCTTGCCCCTATTCAAGCTAAAAACCAATTGATAGGTGATGAGGATGATGACGACGTTGGTTGACGTGGAAATGACACATCTCAAAACAATGCAAGGATGACAATAATGTGACTAAAGGATCAAGGTTTGAAGCAAGGATAGAAACAAAGCCAAGGAATGTTTTGAATGATGCTCTAGGATGCATAGCAATATTGTATGGATTGGGCTTGTTGCATTTATAATAACTTTTTAGGATTGGATGGGATGATGGAAGATCCTTAGAGTATTGACAAGGGAAAAACTAAGGCATGTGATAGGCATGAATAGATGATGGGTGAATTTGGTAAAAGATAAGTGACATGAGGATTCTTGGCTAGAAAAATTATCATATGGTCTCCAAGGACTATTTCATAGAAGGATAACTCATTTTCTTTAACGTATGGGTTTGGAAAATGCTATGAAGGCTATGACATGATATTTCATGGATAGTGTCTGACCAAAGGATAGACATGTCAAGAGTTTTTCCAAAGCATGATTTATATTTGTACCCCACTACTTATCAAGATCAAAGTAGGTGGGAAAATGGATGTGAGTTGTAGGGCTTAGATGGATAGATGGAAATGTCATAATAAATGTCATACAAAGGGTATAGGAGATTAGACAACTTGCCCCCACGTGTAATGGTCCACAGATAATTTCTTACACATGACACCTATTTTCTAGGTTTTCATCATGGTACTTATCCAAAGTGCCATAAGCATGGTTTTCACTGTTGGACCAAATTTTTCTCTTTACTATTTTCTTGATTTTTTTGATTTTTCTCTTTTTTTTTGGTGTCACCATGAAGCTTGTTTTCTAGGTTTTCATCAAGGTGACAAATTTTTTTATTTTCAAATTATTTGTATTTTTGTATTTTCTAGATGGCCTTGATGCTTTAGATTATCACTTATTGTGTTGAATCTATTGATGGTGCTAATGTAGAGACTGGTGCCATGATATGCCAATAATGACCTTGATGAAGTAGTTTCCTTGTCAGGATCATAGTGCTTGCATACAATTGATTGATGCCATTACGATCCTTGTTGATACTAGAGTTGGCCTTATCATAATACAAACATCATGATAGAGTGCCATGAGAGTCCTTACAATAAAGAGTTGTTGCCAATATGTGACATAGGATTTTTAGAATTTAGGTGAGATGTAGGATTATGACGGATGATGGCTAGATGCGTTTGGCAATTTAGATGTATGAATTTTCATTTTCCAAACTTAGGGTGATGGATGATGGAGACTAGGTTTTAGATTGGGATAATGTTTAGAACCATGAATTTTATATTCCTTGTATGATGACCATTTTGAAGGAGGTGGACATTTATTATATGTGGAAGTCCTCTTTGCTTGTGGCTCCACATTTTTATTGACTTTTACTTTTGAATTATTTTCTTTGCTTGATCCAATTTTCTTTGGGATCCATTTTAACTTTATTTATCCACTTGGATTTTTTATTGATTCAATGGCCTTTGATATTTGAATTTGAACTTTGAATTTGTAATACTTTTGTTTTTGTTGGTTCCAAATGGAAGGTTTATTCATGTTGGAATGACAATTTATAGTATGGACAGAAGGAGTGTTGGCAACAACCTTATGGTAAGAACTACTCATGGCCTCCATTTTGATGTTTGTATCAAATAAAGTTGCCCCCAATATTGAGGAGGTACCATTAACATCATTAGATTTGCTAACTGAAGGATAACCAAGACCTTGATGTCTAGGATTTTCCTGAAATTGTACTAGTTATAGAATTCCTTGCTCATGTATGCCTAGTCATTTTCCTTGATACTACATGCTCTGACAAATTCTGTTTGTGATGGGGTATTTTTTATTCTGAAAGAAATATGCTAACCCATCATTGTGTATGTGGAAACTGTTACTTGGAATCTTCTCCTCTACAAGAAGGCTTGATTTGATAAAAGTGGATGATCCTAGTTCATAGGATGTATTAGCTTCATTGACATGTTGGATATCTTTGGTGTGATTTGACATATCAAATTCAGATGATTCTACTAGTGCTTCCAAGTCGATGTCGAAACTGTCTTTATGGTCATTGTCATATATTCCAATGAACTTAGCTATAGCTTGATCATTTGCAAATATGTCTAGAGTAGGAGACTCTCATTCTAGAGGAATATTATCTATGTTTCCAAAGGAGGCAAGTGTCTCATTTTGGTAAATGGATGCATTTGGCACTTGTATAGGGTTGTCTTCAAATGTTTGATCATGAATGGCATGAAGGTCAAGGAGTGGATCATTTTGGACTTCTTTCTCAATAGTAGTGTCTTGATAAAAGATGGGTTTTTCTTCAATGATATGGTTGGGAATGGAATCTTGATCAAGGATAGGTGTATTTTGGATGCCATGATTATCTAGAAGGACTTCTTGGATGGACTACTTCAATATTTACATGAAGGTGAAGCCATGATGTCATGCTTTGGACTTTCTATTTGACATGTATCTTCAAGTTTAGTAGATGGGATGTGACTTTAGATACCATGGATATATGTACTTTCATTAATAAATGTAGATTGAGATGGAGTGGCTTGGAAGGGATTAGTGGATGAAGGACTAGGATAGGACATGGAGGCTTGGAAGGGATTAGTGGAAGGTTGATTTCCCTTGTCAAGGTTAGGATAAGGGTGATAAGTGGATGTTTGTTGTGGATTAATGGCATGGATTATGCTAAGGGACTCTTGATAATGAGGGTAGATGGATGGAGGACTAGGACTTATGAATTATTGCTAGGAAGGGTAGTTGGGTAGTTGACCATGGGATGATGTTGATTGGAACTTGGATTGGATAAATTGTCTTTTGAAGTCTATGTCTTATTGGCATTGACCATTATGGAGTAACTAGTATTCAACTTGCTAGTAAGCATATCAAGGTAAATTGCAGACATGGTGGTGAGGTTATGACAAAAGGTATAGTATGAATAAGGTATGTGATATGAGGTCTAAGGTATGAACATGCAAAGAGGGTGACTTAAGTATAAGGTATGCAACCTAAACTATGGTTTTGGATTTTTTTTTATAAGGGATGAATGCTAATGCAACTATTTTTTTTTTGGTATTTTTTGAAAAATAAGGAATGTCTAAAATGATGATATCCTAGAATGACTATGTGTAACTATGCAAAAGTCTACAAAAACTTCTAAGGTAATCAATTTTGGATGACTATAAAAGAGGTTACCAACCACCTAAATATTAACCTAGGTTTCAATTTGGTTTTTAGAAGGAACCTTTGTAGGACTAGGACCAAAAGATAAGGTGAGCTCCCAAACTAGACTAATGAGTTGGAAGGACTCATGTGTAGGACAAAAGATATGATGAAAAATGAATAGGTTCAATGACAATGTTCGTTGAAGCAAGGGTTTTTTGAAAGTGTGGAAAGTGGACCTATTATTGACCTTCCTAAGAGTTTGATCTAAAGGTAATATATACTCCTAAGATGAAACTAAACTTGGGACTAGGATGACTATAGCTATGACTAAATGATACCTAGAGGATGCAAAATTGAGAAAATTATTCAGGTTTATGTTCAAGGATTACTATGAAAAGATAGATCAGAGACTAATATGACTGTGTGGACTGTGATAGTGAATTCTGGTTTTCTAGTAATCAAAAAAATGCATTGTAGGATGACAGATGCATTGTAGAAATAAGTAGATGTAGTTTTCTGGTAGACTATGTCCCGAGTCTATATCAAGTAGATGTGACTCACTATATTAGATGTGACTCAAGATTTGATAGATGCGACTAACAGTATCATATGTGAATCAATATTTTTTAGATGTGGTTTTTTGAACTTAGACTATGTACTGGTAACAAAGGTTTGGGTCTGTGACAAGGCATATGTGTCGTTCTAGATTGCAAATGTGACTCACTAGTTTAGATGCATCACAAAGGGTTTCACATGCGGTGTTCCAGTATTAGAGGTGTTTAGTAGACTTGACATATGTGATGGGTTATTAGATGCAGTTTGAAAATTGGAAAATGTGACTCTTAGTAACAAATGCGACTCAGTTTTCTGGTAAATGAAAGCTTGGACCAAGTTTTGACAGATGCGACTGACTATTTGACAGATGCAACTCAGTTTCTAAATTGTGGTGTTCTGGTGAATAGATGCAGTTTTCTGGTGAATGACAGAGTTGAATCAATTTGTTTTTTGATCAATTTTTAACAAATAACAAACACAAAAAACACAGTATTTCAGTTTGGTTTCAACATGAATAATGCTAAATTTAGTAATAAACAAGTACAATCCTACGCTGGCAATGACAATATCTGTTGAGTTCTCACTTGGGTTTCCCCAGCTATGCTTATTCAGAGCATATGATTAGAAGCTTGACCCCACTAGCTCCCCTCCATGGCACTCACTTCTCTAAGGCAGTCAAGCTTCAGTACCCATGAAACTCCCATGGAATACTTTTCATCTCTACTAAGAACCATAAGAATGTGAGACAACTTCAGAGGTCCAAACTCTTGCACTAGCAGATATAAGGATTTTGGATACTACAACAATGGTTTTTAATTTAGACACCCATTCAGGTGGCTATGCGTGAGGCAAGATACAACGATCTTGTCTGCATAGCAAATTTGCACCTACAATCCTAAGCTTTCCCTTAGGATTTACATTTATATACCAGTTGGGAGTAGCTTGGCTAAAAAGCTTCGCTGCCAGTTTGAGTTGTCTTGGGGTGAGTACTTTTTCCCAATAAGACAAACCTAATTTCTACAGTCAATAACTATTTCTCTTGCACCGAGGATCGCACAAGTGCACAAGGGGAGAGGATACTTTAATTATTGAATTAGGTAATAATAGATTATGCTTTTACACCAAACACAGTAGATAGTAGTTAATTTTAAGCCCAAATGACAATTATCTAATCTACTCAAATAGTCTGTTTCAAAATATTCTTTGACACATGTCTTGCAAAACAATTCATCAGTAATTTCAAATTTGTCTTCATCGATCATCATGCAAAAAGGTTTTGAAAACTTGTCTTCTACACAACGTCCTACAAACACTATGTTAACTCCTTAAAAACACATGTTGTAAACTCAAAATTAGTTGTAGTGAAAACTACAATGAAAAATTGAAATTCAAAATTTAGACTCATAAATTTATACTAGTCAGATGTGTCGCGCAAAGTAGTAGATGTGTCATGGGTTTTACCAGTCAATTGTGTATTGAAAAGCCACGGATGTGTTGTGTATTGCCAGATGTGTTACTTTACTCATCATATGTGGCTTGAAATGTTTGATGCATGACTTTAAGCCACAAATGCATCATTTTGGCCTACAAATGCATCATAGAAAGTCAAATACTAGCTTGCAAATGCATCATAGAAAGTCAAATGCATCACTTTAGCTTGAAAATGCGTCACATTAGCTCGTAGTCACAAAAAAATTATGTTTTTCTTGTAAAAAATGTTTCCCTTAACCAAAATATGGAGTATAATATATGAATTTTCATCTTTCAAACCTTTTGGATGCAACCATGCTATTTATTTGACCTCAAAAGACTCCCAAAAGTGTAATTTTTAAGATTCTTCAAAAGTACCTACACCCTTCAAGACAAAAAAACACCAAAAACTTCAAACAAAGAATGCCAATCAAGAGGGTTAGTAGTTCACATCAGGTTCACCAATGTAACATTATGAAATAAGAAAGATCAAAGCACACAACAATGAAATTAAACTCTAATGTAAACTAAGCTAAATAACAGAGAACAAAGGAAAGCTAAAACATAAATAAACTGAACAATCTCACCCAATATCTACGTAGTTCCATGTATGACCACGATTGTCCTTCTCCATTTTATTATTTGATTATAATTTCCCTCAGATTTCTCTATGCAAGTATAGCCTATGATAGTGATTAAGAAAAACATCAAAGATTTAGATAATAGATATGCTTCCAAATTTTATACAATTTTGGGAGGAGTAACAATGATGAAGGTCAAGTCAATTTATAGAAAATTGATATTTTGAATGACAGGCTCAGATTGAAAGATAGGAGGATGATTCAGATTAAAAGATTCAACATGCATTGAGATTAGTATCAGTAGTGACATGAGTTATAAAACATTTAAGATTAAATAATGATTTAATCTTTAGTTGAAAGTATTCAAAAGCTATCTAGAAGAATAATGATCACATGTAAAGATGAGGATTAACATGGAGGAAATGGTCTGTCTGAATGCATGAATGGATTAAATTAATTAAATAAGGTTATTTAATTAATAAATGTGTGCATGCAGAAGAATTAAAACAAGATTAAGACGGAGAGTCTCTTCATTAAAAACAACCAAATATTAAATTAGGAGATAACTGACTGATTTAAATAGATCTCAAGTCAAGTGGAAAAGAATAATTAGATAACTTAAGCAATTATCCAAATATAGAAGATTATGTCAAGAATGATTCTTTTATGAATTAAATGATTATTTAATTCGATATTTAAAATTAGAGGATTAAATTAAATAAATTGAGATTTATTTAATTGACTAAAAAAAAAGATTTAGTGAATAATTAAATAATTCTAAAGTATTTATTTAATTATAGTCGAAGGTGTGATAGGAATAAATTAAATAAGGATTTATTTAATTTCAGAAAGAGGATAATGTCAATTAGTGATGTAATTAAATAAATAACATTTATTTAATTAATCGAGATTTGAATAAAGATAATATGAATTAATTAAATAATTAATTTTATTTAATTAATAGAGGAATAAATGTTAAGATGACTTAATTAAATAATTACAAGTTATTTAATTAATAGATGAGAAAAGACCTTAGAGAATAATTAAATAATTAACACTATTTAATCATAACCATGAAAATAGGAAATATGAAGAAATTGAAGTCGTGGGATTAGACCAAATTTTAGTGTCTATATATATAATATATATATAATTGATATCCATATATGTTTTATCTCATTCAAGTTTTATAAAGTTTGATAATATCATATTTTTGTGCACAAAGTATGATAACCATAGTGTATGGCAGCAAACCTTAATTCGGTTACAAGATTCCAAATGTGTATATATATAAAAACATATAAACTCCACAACAATACAAATATATGCACCAAAGGAAAAAGAGATTAAGTCAAACTTCTGAATAGGGGAGATTTTATGGATAAATGCATTCATAGTTACACTAGGCGCTATGTCAAAGATAAAGCATGAAATATGGTGACACTAAACTCACAGTGCACAACATAAATATATTGAAAAACACAACGAATATCCAGTTAACTAGTATGAGTCGACCAAACATAAAGATAGCAAGAAGTGGCGTCTATAACCCAAATAACATAGTGAATACATGATAATGCATGGTGCTATCCAGATCAAAGCAAGACTTCTAAGTAGAATACAATCCATACAAAGATATCGAATTACTAAAACTTGAATTAAAGAGGCACCAATATGAATGAGAAACCATCTAATTAAGGGTGCGGCTGAATGACAAGCATACATGATAAAAACAAGATAAGCATAGATGGATCATTTAAAGGGAACCCATGATTTACATTTGCAGTGAATTATTCCCAAACATTTAAAGGTAATATGAGTCACATTTAACAACAACCAAAGAATTAAAAGGAGGAAACATGGAGTTTAGAGACTGTTGATGGTGTTTTCTGCACAACAACAACTCAGCCAGAATGTGATATTCTATCTCTCTTGAAAGGTAAATCTCTATCAGCAAGCCTCAAGAGATAACCCCAAGGTCTCTAATGTTAGGTCTTGACAATGCATAAACAACTCAGTGATAAGTGTGAAAATGCTGGTAATCAGAAAGGGGACTTACTACAAGCAAATACTAAATCTTTAAATTTATCAGATCTAGCAATATGATGATACTTCCAACCCTAGATTTAACCCAAATGATAAAAAAAATAGCAAAAGATATAAGGTTTCAGAGAGATTCCTAAATTAAAAAAAACTACTCCTAAGATTAACAATGCAAATGACAAAACACTTGAAATGGACCAATCCCTCATAAACATATTTCTACTTGACCCAGATGAATCTACAATCTTATAGAAATAGTGCAATCTTCTAAGGCATTAAATATTTTTAGATCATGAACATTCATTCAAAACAACCCTATTGCAATGAATAAACCTTCACAATTGAACTAAGCTTAATGAATATAAAAGTCTAGGCTAACTTTGCACAAAAAATAACAATCAGTTGGTTGCAAAAAGTATGGACCAGAGATTGCTGCAACACTTCAAGTACCAAATCATAAACACTATCAATTTATCTAACCTTAAACCTAACACACCTACCAAATAACTTAAGCAATTCTAAAGATAGAATCACAAGAACCATGCCAGATAAAATTCAACACAAGAAAGGCACCAAATCACAATGTTTTCACTTGCATTAAATTACCAAAAGTAGCAAAAATTCTAGTATTTTTTTACAACACTTGCTTGCTTGAAAACAAAACTAACTCCTAACTCTAGCTCCTGCTATAGTGCTTAATTCGCTCCAAGGAAAAACTATCTAGCCCTTACAAATGAGGCAAAATTTCATATTAATAGAAAACCCCCCAAGATATGTCAGCCTAGTTAGGGCTTACAATCAAATGACCAAAAACAAGTCAGCCCAAGGAGAATTCAAAATAAACAAAGTGGGAATTAAATGCAAGCACTACATCCAGGTCGGCCTGGGGTCCCCAACAAAACTCGGTCCATTGCATGTGAAGGAAGAGGAGAAATAATGGGAAGCACAAATTCCGATTTAGCCTTGCATTAACTGCTTCCCCCTTT
The DNA here is from genome assembly GCA_007258455.2 of Sequoia sempervirens. Classification (NCBI taxonomy): domain Eukaryota; kingdom Viridiplantae; phylum Streptophyta; class Pinopsida; order Cupressales; family Cupressaceae; genus Sequoia; species Sequoia sempervirens. Next base: position 557,073,895 of record VDFB02000017.1, read on the forward strand.
ATCTTTATTTTGCTCCACCCTATCATGCACCATCAAAATTATCATCTCCAAGTCGGCTATAGGTGGTAGAGGTAAAACCTTGAGTCTCTTCTAAATAGATTTAATATTTTCTCTTAATTGTTCTACTGACTTATCCCACTCAACCTTACTGGTTTGATATTTATCAATAACTACAATATAGGTGGCCGCATCATCCAATTGATGTTTAGTAACTGGATCTTCGCTAATTGGAGAATATACATCTTGCCACCATTTTCTCAATTTCTCTAAGCTCAAATGCTTCAGTGCAAACTTCTTTCTCGCTGTCATCACTTCAAAGAAAGAAATGCATTCATTATAGATATCAGTCAGGGTGTCTTCAATTTGCCTCCTCTGCTAATCTACCTTCTTCAAAACATTTTTCTTTATTTTCAAAGCTTCAAACCATTCCTAAGGTTCTGCAACTCTGGAGGAAGGAACAATTCCATCACTCACCAACTTATCTTCAGTATACTCCATGATGGTCTTGGTCTTTTGCAGCAGGAGATTTGTATCTTCCTTATTTTGAGCTAATACATATTTCAACCAATTTATTGACCTCATTGCATCTCCTCCAGTTGAAAGGATGTATTTCATAGCATTATCCCCCTTAGTTTGCACCCCCTATAACCAGTTCGCCATGGAAAGAGTAGTGGTATTCATCCTCTCCAATTCTTTTATGGTCTCTTGTGGCAGGAAACTCGTAGCAGAAGATGAGGAGCTAATAGATTGCAAGGGCTTCATCAAGTCTTGCAAGTACTTCTTTAATTTCTCATTCTCCTTCTTGAGTTCTTGTTTAGTTTGCACTTCTTTCCTCAACTTTCCTAGGATAACTACACTAGAGCCCTCATAATTTTCAATATCCCGCTCCATAGAAGTAGGCCCAAGGTTGATGGTCTACACATTGTAATCATTTCCAGTCACATCATCCCTACTTTTATCAGGTGTAGGAGTAGCAATGTGGACTACCCTATTGTTGGCCTCATCTCTTTCAATCCTAGAAATAACCTTAGCTTTCTTCTTTCCTTTACCATTTCCTATGTTCTCCAACAGCTCATCCCAATTAGGAGGGGTGTCATTCACAACAATCTATTTTCTCTTTAACTCCCTATCTAACTAGCCTGTGACAGTAGATTCTGACTATCTTTTACTCTGCCAAACTTCATCATGTTCATCATGTTGATGTTTGGGCACATCCTCATTCAAATCATGCTTCCTTGTAATCTCCTCAGCTATTTATTATTTTTCTTGATTATGCTCTTCTTCTTCATGCATTGGTGATGGAGTCTAAACTGGTATTTCCTCTCTCTAAGGAGGTCTATCCTCTTCACTTCTAGCAGGTGAATCATCATATGTAACTAGGGGAGACTGCAAAACCCTCTCTATTTCTACCTCAACACTAAAGAGTTCACCTTTCTGAAATTCTTCTCCCTCTGGATCTTAATGAGTTTCTACTTCCTTGGATTCACTTGGTTCATCATGAGCTTCCTGGGAAGGAGGGATATCATCATGTTGTTCTGCATAAGGAGTGACTGGAAGGGAATCCTTTCTTGGCACACTGTCCTTAGGAGGAGTTCTTGATTTCCTTATATATACTTGTGTCCTTTCTCCTAAGCTCTCCACATTTATCATAGGTGGGCCAACTTCCTCTCTTGTCTTGGAGCTTCCCTTTTCCTTCTGTGAAATTCTTACTATCCTTCTCGTCTTGGGCACATAAGCACTAACCTCTTTTCCTTCCTTTTTAGCTTCATCTTTTGTTGGCTTCTTAGTCTTTGAAGCATGCCCCTTTTTCTTGGCAATAGGCTTTCTTTGTTTTTCCACCTCCTATACTTCCTCTACTTGAACATCCTTAATCTTGATTTTGAAAGGAGAGCTAACCTTTCCCTTACCCTAAGGATCATGTTTAGTTCAATCCTCAGAAGTAGAATGAGACTCTAAGTCTCCCATTAGATCATAGGTGCATTGCACACCTTCACTTTCTAGTTCCCACATCTTATGCTTGAGCCACAACTTTGTATACTTATTGACTAGAGTCATAATTTGTTCTAGTTTTATTTTCTCCTCTTCTAACCAGTCTACTTCTCCAACTGGTTTGTCCTTCACTGCCTCATAAGCATGGCCCTGAATCAAATCTCTATCATCTTCAACTTGATCTGGGATGGCCTTCACATTACAAAGTTAGACCAAGTTAATAGGTAGCTAGGAAAACTTCTTCTTTCTAATCTCAAATTCATCACTGCAATTGGCCCAATAGTCTTCCATATCATCCTTGTGGCTATATTCTCTGTTGGATTTCTTTTGTGCTTCACCAGTCCTATCAAATGTAGATCTCTTGGAATGGAAGGATAACCAAAGAGTGCTCATTTCTTCCTTAGAAGAACTGGTTGAATTAATAGGACATGCCTCACTAGTTCCTATCCTCAAAGGGAAGTCACCACCAAATCCAATCTTATGCTTATCCTTCTTCATAATGGCATCAAAGTCACAATTTTCCTTATGACTTCCAAAAGTATAACATGGTCTGTGGGATACCAAGAAAGTCATTATGGAGACCTTTGACAGCCATCTATCCTTATGTATGAGAAGGTGGGAAACTATATGAACCAAGACCCATGCCTTTTGATCAGCTCCTTGGCATTGCTAGATATCCTCACATGCTCTGCACCTTGCAATAATCTGGTGATGTACATGGTGAATGCATCATTCACCCTCCTATAGCTCAAGTTACCTAGATGCAACTATGGATAAACCTCATATATCACATCCTGCCCGAAGATGCCTCTGGTACTTAGCCCCTTATATGGATGGAATCTTGCAAGTGCATAGACTATGTAGGAAGTCCTTGTGAAGGTCTTGTTTCTAGGACATTACACATTTGTTCATGAATCATATCACTTATAACACCTACCCAATGATAATTAGTATTCTGCCCCATCCTCACAATGACATGAAACATCCAGCTTTCAAACACACTAGAACTCTTCAACCCTACCACTCTACTGAGAAGGGTGATAGCATCATAGTACTCCTTGAATTTGGCTCTAAATAGCTGCTTGGGTAGTTTGGAATAGTGAGACTTAGGCTTTTCCAACCAAGAATTAATGACCTGCTAGGCTTTGATGGTATCCTCCTCATAGAACTTCCTTGCCATATCCATATGAAAATCCACTACATGAGACCTATCAAGCATGTCAAAGGTCTAGGCTATAGACACATGATTTAAATTTTCCACAATTCTCCCTTGGGGAGCAACTATCATTTGTGTTCCTCTATCATAGTGCCTAACACATTCGAGCACTAACTCATAACATTGCACTATAGAAGGAAATTCGGCTACATGTGCCAATCCTGATTCCAAAGTCCTTTTAGCCAACAAAGGAAGGTTTTGTGCAGCCATTCTTGTCTTGAACTCTTCATAATCCCATAGTCCAACATTAGTATCAGTTACCTCCGACTAGACAGAAGTAAGCTTTCTCTTAGGGATTCTACTCTTGATATCCATCTTGATTCTTTTTGCTTCAGAAATGGAAGACCCCTCTACACTTGGATCTACCACTCTACCCCTGGTCCCACTTGTCACTACCTTTCTTGACTCAACCTACATCGAACAAAGAAACCATAATAAAGATCACATAAAACCCAAGTTAACTATTAAAAAATAGCACATTCAACCAAAATGCAAGTCCAATGATAAGCCAAATGCTCTAAAACCTCATAAAAATTATTCATTTCAAATTTTGGGTTTTCAACCATCTTGTAAAATCCAGGCCAGAGAGGAATTTCAAAAATTCCCAGCCAGGCAGATTCTATTGAAATAATGATAAAAGTATCAAATAATCATGCAATTAACCATCATTAACTAAGAAACAACATGATACATCCTTAAACAACTCAAGTTGATCATACAATGCATAATCATCAACTAATAAATCATGCTATCCCTTAGCTCTTCATTTTCAACAAACTTTCAAACAAATCCACCCAGGACGGATTTCTATGAAAACAACAACATTATATGAATTCTAGGAAAACAAAGGGCCAAAGGAGAATTTAGGAAAATCTAGAAGTGAAGGAAATCCATGAAGCAGGAAAGACTCTAGAATTCTACACATTTCGAGAAAACTGAAAGTATAAGGAAAACCGAGGAAATTTGCTAGCGAAGGAAAATCCCAAAACTAAAGGAAAACCTGAATGTCAATGTTCCCTCGCGATCTCACTCAAATTGATCAAACGATCACAAATTTGATGAACTTGGGCTTGTGACTGACTTGATTTAGACCTCCTATAGATATTCTTTAAATTCTAAGCTCACCTTGAAGGAAATCAAAAGGAATTCATGATGCCCTAAGAAAAAAACCCTAGAATCCTACCATTGATGCACAACACAAGTTCAGGCTTCAATTACTCAACTACTAGGTTCTCACAAAGGTTTGTTATGGTCTGTAAGCAAGCTCAAAACTCACTTGGGGGAATCATCAATCAAACAATATCAAGCGACCCTAGCTTCACATGTTCAATGCCCATACACCTAGAAATCCAGACTCCAAGCACACTCGGGATGGAAAGAATCACTCACATGTTATCAATAAAAAGTAGGGGAATAGGTACATACCATTGATAAAATGCAAGTCAATTATAGCAATGAAAAACAACAATCCTGAACACCCGAGCAAGCCACAACAACTATGACACCCAAAAAATGACTACCAAATCTAAAAATTCACAAATTCAGCACTCCAAATCCAGCCAAGCACTCAAGATCACACACTTTGGGTCAATTAGAGAGAAAATGATAAAACATAATAGCCCAAAATTCTCCAAAATCAATTAAATAGCTTGCTCAAATGTTGAACAAATGATCATAAATGCAATCAACAAGACCACCAAATACAGAACTCAGGAATCTGACAAGACAACGGACATTCAAAAAAATCCAATTACAAATGAATTCCACGAAGACCAAGAAATTTCAAACCATAGTGCAACGTAGCCAGCATTAGGTTATAAGAAGATCTAGGAAATTTTTCCAAGAGTGGATTTTCCCGAAAACATCCAAAAACCCAAAAATTGCACAGAACACTAGAAATTCAAAGTACTCCCTAGAGGGGGGGGGATTTGCAAGAATAAGATAGTCATTCAAGCATGTGCAAAGGTAACAAAACCTCAAAATAACAAGAGCCAAAACACCAGGAATGAAAGAAAAAGAGGGTATGTACTGTCAGCAGGGTGTGTGTGCAAAAAAATACACAACAAATGGTGACTCTGCTAGGAAAATGCTCCAGAGAATTTCAATGACAAACTAGAATCAAGAACCCAAAATATCTGGTTTCAGTTCTTGTATTAGGTCACTAATTTGGTAGAGTTTCAAAACTCAAAAATAAAAAAACTAGTCTTTTACTAGGGTCAAAGTGTGTGCATATGAGTTCATTCCATTTTCCTTGTGGCAATAGGGATCAAAGTTGGTCTGACTAGGCTACATAAAGATTCTAACTTCAAAAGCAACCTAGATAGAGCCTCGCTGCTAGTCAGGCATCTATAGCCCTGATGAGGTTATCGCTGTGATTCCCCCAAGCATAGCTCTACTGCCAGTCAGGGGTCCATAGCCTTGGTAGAGATACTTGGATACTCCTGATAAGTTGAATTCATCCTTTTGATTTTCAATTTTTTCTTCTCTTTAATAGTTCTTTTCTTTTCACTTTTTCATTTCAACCTGTGAATAATGAAGTTCACACTCAGGGTTGAGAACCACAGTGGCATTGAAGTAGAATATAAGATTTTTCACCTAAACGGACTCTATAGGAGCCCCTTGCAGCCTTGGAAATTTAAAAGATCTGTATAAAATGTGAGACCCAAGTACATTCCAGATTTAACTCAATCCCTTAACTTATCCACTCGAAACACTTAATACAAATGACACCAAATAGAGGACTTTCACCAACTAATTTTGGAAAAAAAATTGAAGTTTGTAAAATAAATATTCAGAACAGTTCTAGATAATAATATGATTGCCATGTAGGTTCAACACATCTAGAAGAAAAAAAGAAAACCTTCAAAGCAAGAGCGGAGCAAAAAAAAATCAAACCGAAAGCAAACCTAAACTAACCAAAACAAAAGAAAAGAAAATCAGAAAGGGAAACCTAATCTAACTATATACAAGGAAAGAGTTGTATACAACTTAGGATTGGAAATAATGCTTCAAGTACTGCCCATTGAAAGGCAGTGGGATAGCTTCCCCAGTGAGTTTTTTCAAGCGAGAAGCATTATCTCCCAGGTTCTCTAAAATATGATAAGGGCCAAGCCAAAGTTTGTCAAATTTACCATGCTCCCCCTTATGGTCATGGGCTTTATCCTAGTAGAGAACCAAGTCAGAGATTCGAAAGGCTTTTACCTTGGCTCTTCTATCAAACCACCTTTTGACTATCCCCTGATGTTTGGAAAAGTTTTCAAGGGCTTCATCTCTTTTCCCCTCAAGGTTTAACAACTCGACAAGTCTGGCTTCACATTTATCCCCTTCATCATAATATTCATTAATGAATTGTAGGGTGGGGATTTTTAGCTAAATAGGAAACACAGGTTCTAACCCATAAACCAGGTGGTAAGGGGATACCCCTATGGAAGTCTTGTGCCTTGTACGATCTACCTAGAGAGAAAATCTAAGCTAGGTGTGCCAGTCCTTAGGATTTGTTTCTAACAGCTTGCGAATAACAATCAGGAGATTTTTATTGGAAGACTTAGCCAAACCATTACCATGAGGGTAATAATTTAATGCAAATTTAATTATAATTCCATGATCAAAGGCCCAGTTAGAGAATTTAAATGATGCAAATGCAAGACCATTATCACAAACCAAAGACATAAGACATCCAAAATGGTTAATAATACCTGATTCGATGAAATTGATTACCACCTCAGAAGTGCAGTGCTTGTAGGCAAGAGCCTTAGTCCATCTTGTGAAATAATCAGTAACAATGAGAATAGACCTGTGACCTATGGAGGAAGGCAGATTGATTGGACCTATGAAGTCCATTCCCCACTACATGAAAGGTTTTACCTCAAAGACTGGTTGAAGTGGGATTGTTGCATACTTCTCTCTGGTTGTTGCAGTTTGACACACATGACAAGTTATGACATGGTTGTGTGTGTCCTTGAACAATGTGGGGCAATAACAACTAGCTCTTAGAATTTGATTCATTGTAGAAGGTGTTGATCCATGGCCTATACCATATCTATCATGAAATTCCACCATTACTCTTTCAGATTATGATTTTCCTAGGCACCTTAAGTAAACACCCTCATGATTTTTCTTATATAGAACAACTCCCTTCAGCATGAAACTTTCACTCTTCAAACATAATTCTCTTCTCTATACCACATTAAGATGGTCAGGACACCCTTGAGTCAGGAGATAGTGAATGATATCATCATACCATTCCCCTGGAGAAACATCTTCAAGATTGTAATGCTGGGCTACAAGATCAAGGCCCATTTTTGCCATTGTCCTTGTAAGTCCTTTTCCTCTTACTAGCTTCATGGGTTGAATCTCAATATTGTATTCCTATAGCATAGTCACCTACTTAGCTCTGTGCTCTCCCAACTCATTCTACATCAACAATAGTTTAACAGCATGATTAGGGACTATTGCAAAGACCTTGTTCCCAAGAATATAGTGTCTAAATTTCTTCATAGATTTGACTAAGGCGTAAGCCTGCTTCTCCACACTTGGGTACCTTAGTTCTACATCTTTCAATGGTGCACTCATAAATGCTATGGGATTTTCATTTCCATGATTAGACTTTTGGGTCAACATAGCAACATGGGAGTGATCAGAAGCAAATGAATATATATAGAATGGCTTAGCATAATCAGGACTCACCAAAACTAGAGCTTCAACAATAGCCCTTTTAATCTCTGCAAATGCTTCCTTAGCTTTTGAACTCCATTCAACTTTAGCTTCCTGCTTCAACATTGCATTCAGTGGCTTGACTATTTCTACAAATCCAGTGATGAACTTTCTTACAAAGTTTATTTTTCCAAAGAATGATTTCATTTCTTTCTTGCTAGCAGGTGGCTGGATCTTGAGTATAGCTTCCACTCGTTTAGGATCAATGGAAATTCCTTTTTTAGAGATAACTTTCCCCAAAAAATTTCCCTCTGTAACTCCAAAGATGCATTTCTTTGGATTGAGAGATATGCCAAACTCTCTACACTTCTGAAACACTTTGCACAAATCTGTTATATGATCACCTCGCTTTTTGGAAAAGACTGTCAAATCACAAATATAAATGATTATGCATTTACCACTTATGTCCTTAAAAGCAATGTCCATGCATCTTAGAAGGTGGCTCCAACATTGATCAAACTGGAAGGAATCCTCCTGTAGGAAAAAGTACCCCACTTAGTGGTGAAAGCAGTTTTATTTTTGTCCTCATATTGTACCATAACTTGATTGTATCCAAAGTAGCCATCCAAGAAAGAAATCATCTAAGATCCATTGACAATATGAAGAACTTCATCCAGCGAGGGTACTAGATAATTATCTTTTTTTGATGCTCTGTTAAGGTTCCTAAAATCCACACAGAGTCTAATTTCACCATTCTTTTTTCTTACAGGAACCAAGTTTGCAACCCAGGTTGAATGTCTGACTAGGAATATGATTCTGGTAGACAACAACTTCTGCACTTCCTTTTGAATTACTGGTTCTAGTAGAGCATTGATTGGCCTCTACCTCTTCCTGAAGGGTCTTACTCCTGGATTGAGAGGGATAGTGTGAGTTATAATTGATGTGTCATAGGTTTTCAATTCATCATAAATCCACACTATTACATCTTGATATGTATGTAATGCATCAATTATTCCTTTCTTCTCTTTTGGAGTACACACATTGCCAATGAAGACATTTTTGACATCATCCTGAGTCCCCATATTATACTTTTCACATTGTCCACTAATGGACACTTTCTAATTGGCATCTTGTTCTTGATCTCTGATCTTATCCAAATCAAAAATCCTTTCTAACTGCACCATTCCTTTGGGAATAGTGTTGGTCTTCAGATTAATTACCCCTTCCAAATCCATCTCTGCTTCTTGGAGTTTAGTTTCATCAATAATTTGATAAGCAAAGACATCTGAGCTTGTGATAAAATCCAAAATATGCTTATCATCTTCAAATACCTAGAAATTGGTAACGTTGTCAGGTATTGAAGGTACTAGGGTCAGTTCCACCGTAAACTTCTTCAATCCAGAAAGAGATAGAGGTTGCAATGTGCTAGCTACCTGAGCAAGGGAGTCAATTGTTTGGTTTTTAATACGTGGGATCAACTGAATGTTGAAAGCATCAAATCCTTCAATAAGGTCCCATACTCTATGCCTATAATTGTTCATTCTTCGGTCATGACATGAGTACTTCCTCCTGACTTGTTTGACCACTAACTCAGAGTCCCCAAAGACTTGCAAAATCTTAACCTTTTTCTTTACTGCCATGAAAAAACCATGAATCAAAGCCTCATATTCTGCTACATTATTCGTACAATGAAATTGAAGTCTATGAGTAGCAAAGAAAGTTTTACCTCTTGGAATGATTAGCTCAAATCCTACCCTAGCTCCTTGCTTTGATTTGGATCCATCAAATCTTAAATTCCAACAACCAACAACTACATACTTCCTTGTTGTATCTCTTCCACTGTTGCTGCTAGAGGGTTCTTCAAAAAGCATCACTTTCTTCCCTTTAGGATCCTCTTGAACATTTTGGATATTAATTTTGACTATTGGAGTGGGGTTGATATACTTATGTATTTCTTCTACTACAGACTAGCACAAGCAACAATCCAATTCAGAGTGGGAGGCATTATGAACCCTACACCAATTTGGCAACAACAATTCTCCAAAATTCATTCCTCTACCTAGCTGAACCTGATCTTCAATACACTTTTGAATGAATTCTTGGAAACTTTCCAACAAACCGAGTTGATTATCCTCAAGAACATCATCACTTATTGGTTCCACCAAGGCTTCAGTACCATTGGATTCAGTTGTGAGATCAATAGGTGTAGCATGTAACATAAGGATTTCTTCTGCATCAAATTCCTCAAAAGGGGTTGCAAGTATGTAATTGCCCATGCTCACCTCTGATATCAGAATCTCATTTGAAGTGTTCTGATATTATGTAATCATATACTTCATCATGGGCTCCCTTTCAATCCTGATCTAGTTTGGAAGTCCCTTCCAAGGAAGCCACATATGAGAGTGATTAGTCGATACATATTCATTCAAATCCCTGGTAAAGTCTCTTCCCAAGATTAGACCGTAAGCATTAGGTATATCAACCACCTATGTATTAATAACCTATTGAATTCTAGGGTCAGAGGAAACTTGCATATGAATCATGTTCAACTCCCCTACAACATTAACCTCAGTTCGATCCAATTGAGTAACCTTCTTTTAGGAGTGAGCAAGAGTGATACCTAAGGCTCTACAAACACCAAAAGGCATTAAATTGGTAGAAGCACCTGAATCTAACAAGCAATTGTGTAGATTTTTACCAAATATGTGGACAAAGATAAAAAATGGAGGAGTATCCATTTTCCCCTGGAATAGGGTCAAGGGAGTATCCACCTGAGCAACTTGAGTTTTTTCCTTCTCTTTCCCTTTATATTCAGGCGGTATATGAATCTGATTATGAATTTGATTATGCCCCTTTACTAGTTGGGAACTGGATTCTTTATTAACACTTTCACTAACTGAATTATTTTGTGATATTGAGCTAGCATTGTAAGTCCCTAAAACTGCATTTGTAATAGTTGGAACCCTCAATAATTCATATGCAGAGAGACTTACCTTTAGCTTTTTGAGTTCTTCTGCAACATATGTGGTAATTTATTCTATACTCAGATCAATAGAGGCCTCTTTGGGACATTCCACCACCCTGTCCTTTCTTGCTTCAACACTCTTTCCTTTTGATGGATCGGTTGGCTCTTTTCCTTCCTTAGACATGTACTATTTAGGCACATGAGGATATAGTGGTTTATTACTGGCATTAGGATCTGGAGGTGTGGTGAAATTGTTTGGAGGAATGGAAGTGGTGAAGGGGCCTCTAGCCTATGGATCTCTATGTGGCAGGTCCCTTAGATCATATTTATTAACGAGCCTTTGGAAGATCTGTACCTCTTCAACATAAGCTTCTTCTTCATCCATGGGGCCATTTCCATTCATTGGATTTTCATCAAACAACTATGTAATCTCATCTCCATTGCACACTTGATCTACTTCTTCCTTCAATTGGTCTAATTCTCCCTTAGGTACATTTTCCTTACTCTGCGAAAAAGGAGCATGATTTAGTACCAAATCTAATGAGTCATAGGGAGTAGATGGCACCATTTCTTGACTACTTGCATTATTCTCCACTTCATACTAAAAAATTGAAGCTGTTGTTTGGAACTCTTGACAATCTAACTTAGAATGTTGACTTGTTTTATGGAGCCTACACCATCCTGATAAAGTAGTCGTAGCTAAATATACACCTCTTGGAGGTTCTCTTGATTGACTAGCTGATCCAATGGGGTGGGAATACCTCCATTGTTAGACCTTGTATTCCAAGTCATGTTCTATCTGGGTGGTTGTCTCTTTTTGAACCCCTGTCCACCAACTTGACCCCTATCAAAGTTATGGCCTGAGGATTGTCCTTTATCATAATTTTGTCCTCTATCATTACTATATCCTCTGTCATTATTATATCCTCTTTCAGGATGTTGTCCCCTATCAAAATGTTGTCCTTGTTGATTCTCCTGATTTTCTCTGCTATGATTGGACTACATACTTCTTTCAAAAACTTGCAACTGGCTATTCTGGTTCCTCAAATAAGTTACCTCCATATTCAACTTCTTCACTTGTTCAGTCAATTCATCTAGTCTCTCCTTGTTAGGATTTCTATACGGAGGCTGATTTGCATTATTTTGGGGATATCCTACTTCCGTATTGGCATTCAACGATTGGTTCAATACTTTAGAATTTTGTAGATATTGGAAAAACTAGCCTGAGGATGTGGATGAAGGGGATAATTTACATTTTGCTGAGGGCAGCTAATTGTAGGTGGGACTTGACTCATAGGAGGTCTTGGGTGAGGGACCAGAGGCAATTGAGGTACCATATTCATGATTGGAGTGTTACTAGCGAGAGCCTTGTTGAGAGCTAGGACTTGCCCAGGGTGAGCAGCAGGTCCTAATGATGGTAAAGGCCCATATATGTGTTGCCTTAAAGCAGTGCTAACCTTCATAGCCTTTGTGTATGCATCAAGTAGGGTAGTATGAGGGTTGTTTCTCCACTTCATGAAGGTGGTTGTTAGACTATCAAGTCCCTCATAATAGACTTCTAAAGTAGTGGGCTCATCAATAGCATAAGGAGTCTATAGTCAGGTATAGGCATGATGAAACCTATTGTTAAAGGACCCTATAGGCTCATGGACTTCTCTCTTAACATTAGTGAACTAAAGATAAATCTCATTAGGACTGATGGGAATCCTAAACTTCTGCAAGAATGCAGTCTCCAGTTCAGTCCAATTCTAAATAGACCCAGTAGGTAAATGATTGTACTAGTAGAACACATCTTCCCCCAAGGAATAAGGAAAGAGCCTACATGCTACATCCTCATGATTGATTCCTCTATCTTTAAGGCCAGTCTGAAAGATGTTGATGTGTTCCTCAACAGTTCTATTAGGATCATTAACATGGAACTTCAAAAAAAAGTGTTCAAGGTTCTTGGGCATGAGATTATAATTAGCGAAAGTCAATGGAGATGGGTTATTAGCTAGAAAATCCATTGGTGGAGGTGTGGGTGGTAATGGCTAATTTATGGCTGGTTGAGGTTGTTGAATGGGAATTTCCTCAAAATAAGATGAAGATGAACTTGATGAAGATGAGGATGATGGAGATGATGGAAGTGGTTGGGTGGATGATGATTCTCCCCTTTTGTTGGTCCTTCTTGACCTAGTAGGAGCTGGTAATTCTTGAAATTCCTCCCCCCTGGAGTAGATCTGGTTCTTCTTCTAAATCTTTCAGGAGAGATGGCAGACAAAAATCAATCTAGCTTGCTTATTCAGGTCCTCCTTCTAGCGCCAATCTATTGATGGTGTTTTTTGCACAACAACTCAAATAGAATGTGATATTATATCTCTCTTGAAAGGTAAATCTCTATCAACAAGCCTCAAGAGATAACCCCAAGGTCTCTAATGTTAGGTCTTGACTATGCATAAACAACTCAGTGATAAATGTGGAAATGTTGGTAATCACAAAGGGACCTTACTACAAGAAAATACTAAATCTTTAAATTTATCAGATCTAGCAATATGATGATACTTCCAAACCTAGATTTAATCCAAATGATAAAAAAAGTAGCAAAAGATATAAGGTTTCAGAGAGATTCCTAAATTTAAAAAAACTACTAATATTAATTATGCAAATGAAAAAACACTTGAAATGGACCAATCCATTAGAAATAGATTTCTACTTGACCTAGATGAATCTTCAATCTTACATAAATAGTGCAATCTTCTAAGGCATTAAATATTTTTAGATCATGAACATTCATTCAAAACAACCCTATTGCAATGAATAAACCTTCACAATTGAACTAAGCTTAATGAATATAAAAGTCCAGGCTAACTTTGTAAAGTAACTAACACTCAGTTGGATGTGAAAAGTATGGATCAGAGATTGTTGCAACACTTCAAGTACCAAATCATAAACACTATCAATTTATCTAACATTAAACCTAACACACCTACCAAATAACTTAAGCAATTCCAAAGATAGAATCACAAGAACCATGCTAGATAAAATTCAACACAAGAAAGGCACCAAATCACAATGTCTTCACTTGCATTAAATTACCAAAAGTAGCAACAAGTCCAGTATTTTGTTACAACAAGTCTAGTATTCTGTTACAACACTTGCTTGCTTGAAAACAAAATGAACTCCTAACTCTAGCTCCTGGTATACTACTTAATTTTCTCCAAGGAAAAACTATCTAGTGCTTACAAATGAGGCAAAATGCTATATTAATAGAAACCCCCCCAAGATATGTCAGCCTAGTTAGGGCTTACAATAAAATGACCACAAAAAATTTGGCCCAAGGAGAATTCAAAATAAACAAAGTGGGCATTAAATGCAAGCACTCCATCTAGGTCGTCCTGGGGTCCCCAACAAAACTCGGTCCAATGCATGTGAAGAAAGAGGAGAAATAATGGGAAGCACAAATTTTGATGTATCCTTGCATTAAATTCTTCCCCCTTTATCTTTATTTCACTCCACCCTATCATGCACCATCAAAGGTATCCTATCCAAGTCGGCTATAGGTGGCAAAGGTAAAACATTAAGTCTCTTCTCAATAGATTTAATATTTTATCTTATAATTTCTACCAACTTATCCCACTCGACCTTACTAGTTTGATATTTATCAATAACTGCAATATAGGTGGCCGCATCATCCAATTGATGTTTAGTAACTGGATCTTCGTTGATTAGAGAATATACATCTTGCCACCATTTTCTTAACTTCTCTAAGCTCAAATGCTTTGGTGCAAACTTCTTTCTCCCTATCATCACTTCAAAGAAAGAAATATATTTATTATAGATATCGGTCAGGGTGTCTTCAATTTGCCTCCTCTACTTATGTACCTTCTTCAAAACCTTTTTCCTTATTTGCAAAGCTTCAAACCATTCCCAAGGTTCTGCAGCTCTAGAGGAAGGAAGAATTCCATCAATTACCAACTTATCTTCAGTATACTCCATGATGGTCTTGGTATTTTGCAGCAGGAGATCTATATCTTCCTTATTTTGAGCTAATACATATTTCAACCAATTTATTGACCTCATTGCATCTCCTCCAGTTGAAAGGATGTCTTTGATAGCATTATCCCCCTTATTTTGCACCCCCTGTAACTAGTTCGTTGTGGCAAGCATAGTGGTCTTCATCCTCTCAAGCTCTTTTATGGTCTCTTGTGGTAGGAAACTCGCAGTAGAAGATGAGGAGCTAATAGATTGCAAGGGCTTCATCAAGTATTTCAAGTACTTCTTTAATTTCTCATTCTCCTTCTCGAGTTCTTGTTTAGTCTATACTTCTTTCCTCAACCTACCTAGGATCACTACACTAGAGCCCTCATAATCTTCAATATCCTACTCCATAGAAGTAGGCCCAAGGTTGATGGTCTACACATTGTAATCATTTCCAGTCACATCATCCCTATTTTTATCAGGGGCAAGAGTAGCAATGTGGACTACCCTATTGTTGGACTCATCTCTTTCAATCCTAGAAATAACCCTGGCTTTCTTCTTTCCTTTACCTTTTCCTATGTTTTCCAACAACTCATCCCAATTGGGAGGGGTGTCATCCACAATAATTTGTTTCCTCTTTAACTCTTTATCTAACCAGCCTAGGATAGTAGATTCTGACTGTATTTTACTCTACACAACTTCATCCTATTGATCTTTGGGCACATCCTCATTTAAACCCTACTTCCCAGGAATCTCCTTAGTTGTTTCTTCTTTTTCTTGATTATGCTCTTCTTCTTCATGCACCAGTGATGGAGTCTTAACTGGTATTTCCTCTCTCTAAGGAGGTCTATCCTTTTCACTTCTAGCAAGTGAATCATCATATGTAACTAGGGGAGACTGCAAAACCCTCTCTATTTTTGCCTCAGCACTAAAGAGTTCACCTTCTTGAAATTCTTCTCCCTCTAGATCTAGATGAGTTTCTACTTCCTTGGATTCACTTGGTTCATCATGAGCTTCTTGGGAAGGAGGGATATCATCATGTTGTTCTGCATCAGGAGTGACTAGAGGGGAATCCTTTCTTGGCACACTATCCTTAGGAGAAGGATTTCTTGATTTCCTTGTATATACTTGAGTCCTTTCTCCTGAGCTCTCCACATTTATCACAGGTGGGCCAACTTCCTCTCCTATCTTGGAGCTTCCCTTTTCCTTTTGTGGCATTCTTACTATCCTTCTTCTCTTGGGCACAGAAGCACTAATCTCTTTGTCTTCCTTTTTAGCTTCATCTTTTGTTGGCTTCTTAGTCTTTGAAGCATGCCCCCTTTTCTTGGCAATATGATATCTTTGTTTTTGTGCCTCTTATACTTCCTCTGCTTGAAAATCCTTAATCTTGATAGTGAAAGGAGAACTTAGCTTTCCCTTAACCTTAGGATCCTATTCAGTTAACTCCTTAGAAGTAGAATGAGGCTCCAAGTCTCCCATTAGATCATAGGTGCATTGCACACCTTCACTTTCTAGTTCCCACATCTTATGCTTGAGCCACAACTTTGTATACTTAATGACTGGAGTCATAGGTTGTTCTAGTTTTGTTTTCTCCTCTTCTAATGAGTCTACTTCTCCAATTGGTTTATCCTTCACTACCTCATAAGCATGGCCCTGAATCAAATCTCCATCATCTTCAACTTGATTTGGGATGGCTTTCACATTATAAAGTTGGACCAAGTTAACAGGCAGCCTGGAAAACTTCTTATTTCTAATCTCAAATTCATCACTGCAATTGGCCCAATAGTCTTCAATATCATCCTTGTGGCTATATTCTCTGCTAGCTTTCTTTTGTGCTTCACTAGTCCTATCAAACCTGCATCTCTTGGAATGGAAGGATAACCCAAGAGTGCTCATTTCTTCCTCAAAGCACTGGCTGAATTAATAGAAGGACATGCCTCACTAGTTCCTATCCTCAAAGGGAAGTCACCACCAAATTTAGTCTTATGCTTATCCTTCTTCACAATGGCATCAAAGTCACAATTTTCCTTGTGAATTATAGAAGTATATCATTGTCTATGGGATACCAAGGAAGTTGAAATGGATCCCTCTAATAAGCATCTATCCTTATGTATGAGAAGGTGGGAAACTGTATGAACCAAGCCCCATACCTTTTGATCAACTCCTTAGCATTGTCAGATATCCTCACATGCTCTACACCTTGCAATAATCTGGTGATGTACATGGTGAATGCATCATTCACCCTCCTATAGCTCAAGTTACCTAGATGTAGTTGTGGATAAACCTCATAGATCACATCCTGCCCAAGAGATGCCTCTAGTACTTAGCACCTTATATGGATGGAATCTTGCAAGCACATAGACTAACTAGGAAGTCATTGTGAAGGTCTTTGTTTGTAGGACATTACACATTTTTTCATGAATCATAACACTTATAACACTTTCCCAATGATAATTAGTATTCTACTCCATCCTCACAATGACATGGAACATCCAGCTCTCAAACACACTAGAACTCTTCAACCCTACCACTCTACTGAGAAGGGTTATAACATCATAATACTCCTTTAATTTGGCTCTGAATAGCTACTTGGGTAGTTTAGAATAGTGAGACTTATGCTTTTCCAACCAAGAATTGGTGACCTATTGGGATTTGATGGTATCCTCCTCATAGAAATTCCTTTCCATATCCATATCAAAATCCACTACATGAGACTTGTCAAGCATGTCAAAGGTTTGGGCTATAGACACAAGATTTAAATTTTCCACAATTCTCCCTTGGGGAGCAACTATCCTCTATGTTCCTCTATCATAGTGCCTAGCACATTCAAGCACTAACTCATAACATTGCACTGTAGAAGGAAATCCAGCTATATGTGCCAATCCTGATTCCAATGCCCTTTTAGCCAACAAAGGAAGGTTCTGTGCAGCCATTCTTATCTTGAACTCTTCATAATCCCATAGTCCAACATTAGTATCAATTACCTCCAACCAGACAGAAGTAAGCTTTCTCTCATGGATTTTTCTCTTGATGTCCATCATGATTCTTTTTGCTTATGAAACAAAAGACCCCTCTCCACTTGGATCTATGACTCTACCCCCGATTCCACTTGTCACTGCCTTGCTTGACTCAGCCTGCATCCAACAAAGAAACCATAGTAGATATCACATTAAACCAAAGTTAACCATTCAAAAATAGCACATTCAACCAAAATACAAGTCCAATGATAAGCCAAATGCTCTAAAACCTCATAAAAATTAATCATTTCAAAGTTCAGGTTTTCAGCCATCTCGCAGAATTTAGGCCAAAGAGAAATTTTGGAAAATTCCCAGCTAGGCGGATTCTAGTGAAATAAGCATAAAAGTATCAAATAATCATGCAATTGACCATCATTAACTAAGAAACAAAATTATACATCCTTAAACAAATCAAGCTAATCATACAATGCATAATCATCAACTAATAAATCATGTTATCCCCTCAGTTCATCATTTTCAACAAGGTTTCAGACAAATCCATCTAGGATGGATTTTCATGAAAACAACGTCATACGAATTTCGGGAAAACGAAGGGATGAAGGAGAATTTGGGAAAATCCAGAAGTAAAGGAAATCTGTGAAGCAGGAAAGACTTCAAAATTCAACACATTTCGGGAAAACGGGAAGGACAAGGAAAATTAGGAAAGCCGCTAGTGAAGGAAAATCCCGAAACTGAAGGAAAACCTGAATTTCAACATTCCCTCATGATCTCACTCAAACTAATTGAACGATCACAAATTTAAGAAACTTGGGCCTACGACTGACTCAATTTAGACCTCCTACATACCGTCTTTAAATTGTAAGCTCGCCTTGAAGGAAATTGAAAGGAATTGGTGATGCCCTATGCACAAAATCCTAGAATTCTGCTATTGATGCATAGGACAAGTTCGGGCTTCGATTACTCAACTGCTAGGTTCTCACAAAGGTTCGTTATGGTCCGTAAGCAAGCTACCTCATGATGCAAATGAAAAAGAAAGCTCAAAACTCACTTGAGGTAATCATCAATCAAACAATATCAAGCGACCCTAGCTTCAAAAATTTAATGCCCATACACCTAGAAATCTAGACTCTAAGCACACTAAGGATGGAAAGAATAACTCACATGTTATCAATCAAAAGTAGGGGAATAGTTACATACCATTGATAAAATGAAATTCAATTATAGCCATGAAAAACAACAATCCCGAGTGCCTGAGCAAGCCACAACAACTATGATGCCTAGAAAATGACTATCAAATCCAACAATTCGCAAATTCAACATGCCAAATCCAGCCAAGCACTCAATATCATGCACTTTGATTTAATTAGAGAGAAAATGATAAAACATAATAGCCCAAAATTCTCCAAAATCAATTAAATAGCTTGCTCAAAAGTCATAAAAATTATCATAAATGCAATCAACAAGACCACCAAAAACAAAACCTGGGAATTTGACAAGACAACAGACATTCAAAAAAATCTGTTCATGAAGGAATTCTGCAAAGACCAAGAAATTTTGAACCACAATGTGACATAGCCAACATCAGGTTATAAGAGGATATGGGAAATTCTGCCAGGAGTGGATTTTCTCGAAAACATCCAAAAACCCGAAAATTGCCTAGAACACCAGAAATTCAAAGTACTCCCTAGAGTGGGGGGCATTTGCAAGAATAAGATAGTCATTCAAGCACATGCAAAGGTAACAAAACCTCAAAATAACAAGATCCAAAACACCAAGAACAAAAGAAAAAGAGGGTCCCTGCTTTCAGCGGGGTGTGTGTGCAAAAAACTGCACAATAGAGACAAGTGTACAAAATGCAAGATACGAAGAGCAATCGCCTCAACAAGCATAAAGAAGCACAAACAACCAAAATAAGTGTGAAATAATTTGAGGGCCAAGAGTATTTGTAAAATTATGTTGAATGGCTTTGGAAACTTTTCCAGTGGAATACAAAATCACCCCGAATGCAACCATTGAAACAAAGAACTATGCTTGAGAAATTCATTCAAGGGAAGTTTGACATTGCTCAAATATTACTTTCATTAAATTGAAACTCTCAAAAATTATCAAGTAAATGTTTAACTTCAACAACAAAACATTTGAAATTCATTTCCTAAACAACATATAAACTGGGAAAATGGTGGAACCTAGATTCTCCTGGTTGCCCGAGGAAGTTTTATTATAGAACTCACCACTTCCAGCCTACAACTTAGCACACTTCCAAAATCTCCACCAACACTAAAATTCCCAATTCCAAAAGCCTCCAAGATCTAGAATCTAACTTCCAAGAACTGGAGAAATAGCTCCAAGAACAAGAACAAGAAACTCCCACACATAATACAAAATTAGTTTCTCATTAAATAATCCAAAAGCCCCTCTATCAGTTAACCTCAACTAATTTATTTATTACCCCATCCATAACTACATCACTTCAGTGAATTAATTAATTTTTATTTTCTTTTATTTTTCCCCACTATTCACAATTTATTTAACTTTTTATTATTTTTATAATTTTTAAATCATATCTTATGATTTACACAAATGAATAGAATAATTAAATATTAATTTATTAATTTAATTATTCATTTCCCACTTGTTTGCATATTATCATAATTTAATATATTTATTCTTTGAATTCCTTTATTAAACCATAATTTTAAATTTATTTAAAACAAATAAGGAAATTATTATTATTTATTTAATCAATACTTCAATTTTATAAAACTTTTATTTTAAGTATTCCAAAGCCTTGTTAATTTCAATAATCCTTATTTTAATGAAATAATCAAAAAAAGCCACAATCATGTACATTACTCAAATGAACATACAGTCACACAATACCGGACTGCAAGACAAAACAGAAGGAAAAATGATAGCAACATCAACAGACCAACACAAACTTACAACTAAAACTCATCCTCGTTAAGGATGATGGTTCAACTTGGGGGACCTGATGCTATCTCTGAATCAACAAACTCCATTGGGATTAAGGCATGCTCAAACCTAGCAGTTCAGGTGGATTTGATGTCTGGTACCTACAACCTACAACAAATCACACAGTCGAACATGTGCATAGGCAAATGGTCAATCACACTGTGAAGGGAAAATCGTAGCGTCATAGGGCACTCACAAGCGAGTGATGCGACCCTGCTCCCCTTCATGAATACATCAACACACAATAAACTAATATCAAATCATGATAAAACATTCATCTAACAATCACATAATACTCATATCCATGATAACTCACATAAACAATTAAACTAATCTACTAAGCATGATATCATCATAAAATAAGATATAAAATTGTCATCATAATAGAGCATCAAACTGTCATAATATCCAAGTATCATTAAACAATATCATAATGTCCAACTACAATCCAAGTAACTGTCCAAAACAAAAGAAAACCAAGGGGCACTGTAGCACCAACTCCAATAGTCCAGTAGAAGATTTCTCTTTGACTTTGAAACTCATTCTTGCTTGCTTTCCAACTTGACATTCCTTGCAGAAAACATTGATAGGCTTTGTAATATTTGGAAAATCTCTCACAGCTTGAAATAAACTTATTCTCACTGAGCTATCCAAATTGATTTAACACATTCTTCTATGCCATATCCAACTCTCATTGATGTGATTCATGAAGCAATAACCATTAACACCTTTGAGCTAATAGACATTTCCATTTATCCTTCTTCCAACAACAATCACAGTTCCAGAGCCTTTTCTGATCTCATAGCCATCATCCTAAAAAATAAGATTGTATCCTTTCCTACAAAATTTTCCAACACTCAAGAGGTTATGTATTAAACCCTTAACATAGAGAACATCATCAATGTTATGTTTTCCATCAAAACTAATAGAACCTTTTCCAGATATCTTAGCAGATGTATCATCACCAAACCTAACAATTCCTTCATATTTTTCAAGTTTGACAAACTTACTCTTTTCATTGGTCATATGATTAGAGAATCCACTATTAATGATCCAGTAGTTCTCTTGTATAACATGAAAAGTAGACACCAAAGTGCCTTTAGTATTAGTACTTTCTTACAAAGCCCTTTCCTTCACACGTCACTCAGAGTTAGTAGAATTAGTTTCATCCTTTAAAGCCATGAAAAAGAATTCACCATCCTTATCATATGCATAATCTTATTCATCAATAGAAATACTTGCATCTTCTCTAACATAATAACTTTTCTTAATCATCTTACCTTTTTTCTCCCTTTTTTGTCATTCAAAGCTCTGTTTGGACATCTTGAAGCATAATGATCTATCTTTCCACAACTGAAACATTTGAAAGGCAACTTAACTTTGTACTTTTTATTACCCTTAATTTTCATTCTTCTTACAAATTTAGCCTCCACATCATCAAGATCCTCTTTATTTGATTCCATAGACTTCTCTGATTTGCTAGCCTTAAAAGAAGTCTCAACTTTTGTATTACTTGTATCAAATTCTTTCAATTCAAAATTTGTTAAAGAACCATTGATGCAGGAGCATAAGGGTAGAATATCAATCAAAATCAACCAAAAACAAGGTTCAGGGGTCCATGGGATATCATTCCAGGCTTGCATGCCAATTTTTGTGCAAATCATATAACTTTCATTTTTTTTGTCTATGGGCACTCAATTCCAAACTTCCAAAGCACCAGTGAAGAGAAGATAAGGCACCAGTGTGTGAGAGGTAAAGAGAAAGATAAGAGTCATATGAAGGTTTGAACAACAACAAAGAGAGCTTAGGGTAGCGAGAAGAAGAACATGAAGAGCCATGGTTCGTTAATCTTGTGTGTAGATTTTTGTATTCTCTATGGCAACATTTCATATTGCTATTTGATGTAACTGTCATGAGTTGATTGGATTCAATAGAAAATAAGAATTTGTTTGCATCTATTTTTGTATTATGGGTGTTCTCTGTTGCAACAAAGTCTACATTATATGGTGGGTTTTTGTGAGTAGCTGGTTGTTTTCATCAACCATACAATTGATATCTGGTATATTGGTTCAAATTTTGTGATTCCTCAATAGTAGAAACTTTATGACTATAAGATTTAGGAAGAATTCTAAGTACCTTCTTTACCACTTCTTTCAATTCTTCACCAAGACCTCTGATGTCGTTGACAAATTCATCCACCTTTTTCAAGTAGCTTGTGATGTTTTCATCTTTAGACATTTGTAGGGTCTCAAACATGATTTTCAGATTTTGCATCTTAGCTTGCTTGACCTTATCATCTCCTTCATAAATTCTTTCTAATTTTACCCAAGTTTCCCTAGTATTTTTTAGATTCATATCTTTCACCAATTTAGAATTAGCAAGACCACTTAAGAGAGCAAACCTTGCTTTACCATTATTTTCATAGGTCTTGATCTCATCATCAGTCTTTGGACCATTTACAGGTATAGTGTATCCAGTCTCAACAAACTTCTAGCTTTAAAATCCAAGAGAAACTAGAAAACCTTCCATCCTTGTCTTCCAAAATTCATAATCTGATCCATCAAACAAAGGAACATCTTTTTTGTGTGCCATCCCAAATCTACCTCAAGCAATTAAGCTTTCTTCTAAGGAACCTTTCTCTAATACAAATTGTTGAATGCAAAAGACAACTGAGAGGGGGGGTGAATCAATTATACCTTAAAACTTCAAAACCCTCACAAACATGCAGATCCACATTAATTTAATTAAACCTTAATCTATTAGAATGACTTATCCTGAAGGAAGATAACAAAAACATAATCAAAGCAACATCATGCACAATGAAACATGATATTTAAGTGGAAAACCCAAGAAGGGAAAATCCATGATAAGGATTAGCTCGCAATATAAATTAATATCAACATCGATTACAAAGGGATCACTACCGAAGCGATCACTACCCAAAAAAAAAAAAAAAGGCTCATTGCCAAAGGATCACTACCAAAATAGAAAATAAGATAGAGAAAAGTGTTACAATAAAAAATCCATCTCAATGCAATAGAAAAATCCACCACAACATTAGCAACACCTTCGCAGTCTTATTGAAGAATCATAGACACCTTCTACTCACTACATCCAGTAATCTAACACATGAAGTCTTGCACTGCACTACACAAATTCACACCTCACAACTTTACAATTTGTATTATTCACATCATACTCATATTTCTTATCATCCCTCAACAACTTAGCTTGTATTTATACCATATTCAACCTTGAAAAAATTCTCCAAGGTCGTCTATGCACCTCAACTATGCAAATTCAAATTATTTTGGTACCAAAACATTCCCATGGTGGAAATGAATGAAGGTGGAATATAACAAACCTTAGCTAGGACATAAATCCACTCATACACACCATGCCACACTTCCATAAACACTGAAGCAACTTCACAATTAGTGTAAACACCTAGGGTCGATCGAACCTATGTTAACACCATTAAACAATTAAGTACAAACTTCCTCAAATAAAAAGATGACTCATGGAAAACACACCACACTTGAACACAATCTAGAATATTCCACAAATAATCTAAAATCCAACAAATTCTTTTGCAACAACTTTCACTTGAAGAATTACACACCTAGTACACTCAAATAATTCTCATACACTGCAACTCAAGAAACCAACTTTTGAAGCACCAAACCTCAAGAAACTTCAACTGAAGAAAGGTACAACCACTATTAGAACCCTTCTATATCTATAAGACTTCAAGCCACTTTGTGGATAAATGTGGAGCAAAGACATTTCTCCCAGACACCTTTGCAATACACAGTTCACACACTGGTGAACACAACTTCCTCTACATAATGATACAACACACCAAATTTTGGATGCAACACCTTTAAACACCTCTGATCAACATATCCAGACCACACAAGGAGATCTTCAACATGGAATAAATGCAAATCCAAGCCAAAACACTACCCTGCAACATAGAACACCACTGCAACACACTATTTCCTCTTTTTATTAGCTACAACATAGCAACTCAACCATACATCCATAGATAGAATCTTATCAAAGCAATACTAGAGGTTGACACCAGTAAATTACTAATGACAACATAATGCAATTAATCAAAGCATCATCAAAGACAACATCAACTCAATACCAACTATTCACACTCTTGCAACAATCTCTTCATATAGTTGACACCAATGAACACACCAAAGCTTGTTGACATCAATGACAACACCAACTGCACATACTTGCAACAATATTTCAATGTTGACTATTTTTTTCCTATTGCTTCATCTTTAAGCCATTCATTCATTCCTTTGATCCAATCAAGCAAATCAACAACCCTATCAAGCAAGTCAAGATCAGCCATTAGATGATTTATTGTAGAAATCTAAGATACAAAATCATGTCAAATTCTATGTTAGTGTGTTTATGTTTATGTTTTCATATTGTTTAAGAAGAATTATCATTGTAGGTATCCAAGAAATTCAAGCAAGAAAGATCCAGGCCTTGAGGAGATGTGTATGAATTCAGTCCTTCAAGGAATCCATTGAAGGCTGGTGAGTTGCAACATTTTGTGGATTCATCATTCCTTCCTATCATTTATCCTTTTATCATTTTCATTTCCATTTTGAAAGTAGAAACACTATCACAAGGTTTTACTAAGGCAAGCCCCTAAATGGCACAATGTTTCTTCTCTTTAAATGTGTAGGTTTCAAATCTAAAGAGGATTGAAGGAGGTTTGAAGATTAATCATTCATTGTTGCAATCAAAACCCTACTCCTTGAAAACTCATGAAAAATCACTTACAAAAATATCAAATAGCGATCCGACAAAATTTGCAAAGGGAAATCAAAAGCTTTAATCTGACTCTCAAGGACTGCAAAAATAGATCCAAAAAGATCTACTAGGATAGTGGCACCCTCAAAAGAAAAATCCTTAGAAATTAGGCTCAAATTTATACTAAAGATGCACAGTGTTCTGCTTAGTCCATTTTTGAAGTTTGAATTTCTCTGTGATATCTCAGATTTGTTGTATTTGCATAAGAACATTAATTTACATCATTAGGTCAATTGATTCATTGCATTTAATTCTTACATTACTTTTAGATTTAGTCAAGGGTAGGTTGAGTCACCTTTCAAGTTGTAAGTAAATTATATATCTTGTCCAAATCCATCAAACCTCAATCATTACTATCTCCTCATTTAATGAAATAAAAGAAAAATGTGTTGAGCTCCCACAAAGAGAGATCTCCTCTAAAGGTCCTCTTCCATTTTTCACCATTTCAAATAATAAATGCTTATGATGAAAGGGAGGTTTTCAAATATTTATTTCTGTATGGAATCAAATAAATGGAGTTTCTCATAACTTCCTTGATCATGAAAATTCTAAAAAAATTCTTTAGAGGTCAAAAAATTTGAAAATGTTAGTAATCACAATAATTAGGTAAATAAAAGGCTTGGTTTAGAGTAAATTAATGAGAATTGTGGATTTAAGGATGTGTAAATGTTATTGAATTGGTAAATATTACCTTTATTGGAGTAAAATTTAATATGATTAAATGCAACGTAATCCATTTTGTGTAATAATTTGTTGATGCAAGGAAATTTAAGGGTTACGGAAGGAAAAACAAAATGTTGATGTTGAAAGTAGATCTTTTTCTAGATGCTGGAAATAGTTTCTTTTCTGATGCCAAAAGAAATATAACTAGATATAGGGATTTTGAGGATTGCTAAGAGTAGTGCAATTTTGAATCTTTATAGGTAGAAACATATACCAAATAAAATTCTAAAATACTATGATTTAAGAACATTGCATCTAAGAGTCACCCACAAATACTTTGAAGATAAAGTAGTTGTATCATAGATATTTTCTAGAGTTTTGAAATGATAAAGGATCATCAATGAAGACCAAGTCAATGGAGCATGAATTTGACCAATTCTTTTGAAACTATCTGTTATTTCTTCATCTACATAGAAGATATTTTATGACATGTGTCTCATGATTATTAACTTGTTTCTCCTTGGCCATGTGTTATATAAGAGGAAGTGAGTTACTTAGTTTTAGATATCAGAAATCATTAACATGATAGAGCTTATATTGGAACTATACCAATTTAGTTTCCATTTCATACTTTTTGATCAAATTCAATAAAGACTTGTACATACTGTAGGGGTTGGTAATAGTGAAGTAATTGAAAGGCCATCCCTCATCGTATATTTTGCATGACTATAATAATTTATTCTTAGTGAAATAATCAATTTGTTGCACCATTTTTGGGTACATTTTAAAGTTATTTCATTCGTGGCATAGACACTGAAAAATGTCTTAAGCCTACGAACGCCATTTTTAACATTAATTTTTCCTCCTCTTTGCATAATTAAATAATTTTAATTATTTGATTATCCCCTAAGGTCATATTCTCCTATTAATTAAATAATTCTTAATTATTTAATTAATTGATTTTCTCCTTATTCCTCCTTGATTAATTAAATAAATTATATTTATTTAATTATGTCACTAATTAATCCTTTTCCCCTATAATTAAATAAATTCCTATTTATTTAATTATTCATGTTCCTATTTTTTGTCTATAATTAAATAATAATTATTAATTATTTAATTATTCATTAGCTTTTTCTTCCATAATTAAATAAATTCTCTTTATT
Organism: Sequoia sempervirens; assembly: GCA_007258455.2. NCBI lineage: Eukaryota > Viridiplantae > Streptophyta > Pinopsida > Cupressales > Cupressaceae > Sequoia > Sequoia sempervirens. The sequence goes on from VDFB02000017.1 coordinate 557,101,297, forward strand.
TAATTATTTTCCACCTTTCCCTCCACTATTCAATAATTATTATAATTATTTAATATTTTGTCTTTTTCCTCCACCTTTAATTAAATTGTTATTTTAATTAAAAGTTTCCCTTATCTTCTATAATTAAATAATTGTTTTAAATTATTTAATTATTCACTTTCCCTCATAAATTAGATAATTTTATAATTATTTAATTTACTCCACCAACCTCTTTATCCGTGTCATTCTTATCTCCTCACATTTTAATTAATTTCCACCCTTGATTGAATTAATTTATAATTCAATCTTTACCATCCATCCTTAACTAAACCCTATTTTTGCCCTAACCCTGTTTCTCTTTACTTTTAAGCAATCTCATCCATTGATCATCATCATTCTTCATATTTCAATCCTAGCCCTTCATTTGAAATTGGTTTTGTATAAAGAAGAGGCCTCCCATCCCATTTTGATATCAACATCTTTTATGCTAATGTTATGTTGTTGGAATCATGAGAAACCACATTCAAATCTTCAACAACCCAACATAATTCATTCAATCTTTTGAGGTTTGCATGTATTTGATTTATTTTGAGGTTTGCATGCATTTTGGTTTGATTTAAGCTATTTTTATGCATATTTGTATTATATCCATTTTACATGCATACATTTTGGTGAACCCGACATGAACCCCCTAACTAGTTTTTGGCTCAATATATTGAGAAATCTTGAGAAATTTTAGATTTTGACCCACTTCACTTGATCTAGCTTGCTTTTTGCAGGTTTTGTTAACTTTTTGTTGCAAATTTTTCATCATTTTTGAACAAAACCCTAGTTTTCAAAGATTTGACCATATCTCTCCAAAAGATTTGAATTTTCGCACAAAAATTCTTCTACAAGTTGGGGATAATATCAAGAGCTTTTAGTCCAAAAATTAGATTTTTTGGATTTTTTTGAAATTATTTATAATTATTTATGATTTTTCATAAAAAAATAATTTTGGGAGTAAATCAACAATTTTTTTGGATTTTCTTATATTTCTCTAAATTTCTCAGAATTATAATGGGTTTCTTTTCTTTATGTTTTATATTTTGATGAAAAATAATTAGAAAACAATCAAATCTTTGAAAATTAGGGTTTTAGAATGATTTGATCATATATCACAAAAGCTTGCAGATTTTTTCACAATTTTTTTTGTAGGTTTGGGATGATATCAGGAGCTTTCAGTCAAAAAATTAGATTTTTTTAATCTTTTTTGAATTATTTATAAAAAAATTATGATTTTTCATGAAAAAATAATTTTGGGAGAAAATCAACGAAATTTTTGGATTTTCTTATATTTTTGGAAATCTCTCAAAATTATAATTGGGGTCTATTATTTATATTTTTAATTTTTATGAAAAATAATTCATGAAAAATTAGATCTTTAAAAATTAGGGTTTTTCAATAAATCTACTCTCTAGGGCTCAAATCAAATAATTCTTAAAAAAAAATTATATTTTTAGAAATCTCTTGAAATTTTAGTGGGGGTGTATTCTTTGTAGATTTATTTTTTAGCTTAAAATAATTATTAAAAAATAAAATCTTTGTTAATTACGGTTTGGTAGGGTATTAAGCTAACCCTTTAATATTAGTGATCAATTATCTTGTTAGGGTTTTTCTTTATTGTTGGTTTTGTTAATGTGCAGAAAAATATACTCTTCAAAGGGAAAATTGGATCAAGTGGATACAAATTTGGAGCTAAAGAAAATCTATGTCCACACTTTTCAACTCATATATTTATCTTAGTCTTGTTTACAACATTACATTTCAATTTATATCTAAAAAGAATAAGTGTCTTCTCAAAATCACACTTTCAATTTGGAATTAAAAAGAACAAGTTTTTGCATTGCTTGGTGAGCTTGTTTATGTTCGGAGGTGTGTATTCTCTTCCCTTGCATTTCCATATGATCTTGGGAATCAAAAGCACTCTTCAACACTCTCATTTTCATATCACACATTTCAATTTCTAAGGTTAATGAACATTGGTTGTGTGATAAAATACATGTGTATGCTCTCTCCTCGCATTATCATATGATTTTGAAGATCAAAAGCATTATTTTCATTACTTTTGTGTAACCTTCTTATGGGGCATTCCTAGAGAAGTGATCACTCTAGAGGCAACCTCAACTTTAGCAGTCCAGTGGAGTATAAATAGCGAGGGGTGAATTGAAAGACATGCCTCTTAGAAGTGAATATTGTCAATCTTGGATAAGCCCCAAAGAACTGTATACCTTTGGGAAGTGAAGGTGGAGTTTGGGTTACCCTCTCCTCCTGATTGTTTTACATCATTCTCCTTTCAAATTCATAGAATTGGACCTCACATACCTTCAAGATATATAGAGGATATCCTTAGATCCTTGTGCATCCTAGTTTAAGACCATTGGCCAATTTACCCACTTGAATAATTGCTAGGTTTTTCTTGTACTTAGATGTGTCTTCTTATCATAATCATTTGCACTGCATCTTGCATCACATCTTGTCTTGCATATGTGAATGTGTATTCAAGATCTAAATCTTAATCAAGCAAGAAAAACCATAAACCAAAAAACATTAGAAGCATTTCAAAAACAAACAAATCTAGGTGTACTCCAAGTCAAGCTATCCACATCATATCCAAGTAAAAATTATCATCCTCATTCTTCATCCTAATCATCCTATCCTAGTCATCCAAGTTGATCTTCTCATCCTCATTCTCCATCCTAATCATCCTATCCTAGAATCATCCAAGTCAAATCAATTATCCCATCCTAGTCATCATAACCATACCTCATCCTAATCAATCATTTACATCCTAATAATTCATCCTCATCCTAATCATCTATTTATATCATAATTATCCCTTCCCATCTTAATCCCTCTTAATCATTCATTTTCATCCCAATCACCCCATCCTAACCATATCTCATTTCATCCTAATTATGCTTATCCATCATAATCATTCCTTGTCATATTAATCATCTTATATTAATCATTCATAATCATCCTTATCACCCAATCCTAATCATTCATAATCATCCTAATTATCCCCCTAATCTTTCTAATCATCCATCTTATCCTGATCATACCCAATCATTTAATCCAAATCATCCACATCAATTCTTAATCCATCATTTAGGACCCTAAGCTTAATTAATTTTCCTAATCTAGTTGAGTTCCTAATCATTATCATAACCACTCTCTATGATCCACATCAAAATCTTTCTTTCCTAATCCATTTTCATCCTCTATCTATTACCACCCTTAATCTTCATTATTCATTACCATCCTTAATCTTCATCATCATCCTTACCCCAAATCCTTCATTATCATCATCCTTCATCACAACATGGATCAAGATGAGCCTAACATATCCTCCATCTTCCATCTCATACCTCAAGATATTTTTTAATTTATCCTTGCCAACTCCTTTAACAATTACATAAAATCCATGATCATGTGTCTTGTAAGTAGATTCCAAGAGATCCTAAACACCATCCAAGCCTCCATGTCATCCTTTTCCTTCATTGACAAGGGAAACCAAAATATCTTCCATGTTCAACCAACACCTATCCATAACCATATCTCATGCACTTCACATCCTAGTCAACCCATCATCAAGCCAAAATTCACCATCTAAGGAGCACCAAAAATCACCATCAAAGGAGCACCAAAAGTCACTATCAAAGGAGCACAAAAATTCACCCTCAAATGAATATATGAACCTATGCAAAATCCTATTTCATAAAGTGCTATTCCTAGTCTTCTAGTTGAACCCACTTCCACATCATCCATCTAATCCTCCTCATCCATTTCATGTTTTTCCACATTCATAGCACCTACACAAATCCAACCATGTCACTCGCTTGACCTTGTTGATCCAAGGTTGACATCATAGATCCCCCTTTATGTCAAGATCAAAGTAACCCTCCTTGCCATCCCAGTTCATCTTAGGTTCCTATCCTAAACATCATCCAATCCTCCATGTCATCATTTTCCTCCATTTACAAGGGAAACCAAAATGTCTTCCATGTTCAACCAACACCCATCCATAACCATATCTCATTCACTTCACATCCTAGTCAACCCATCATCAATCCAAAATTCACCATCCAAGGAGCACCAAAAATCACCATCAAAGAAGTAGAAAAAGTCACCATCAAAGGAGCACCAAAAGTCACCCTCAAAGGAATATAAGAACCCATGAAAAATCCTATTTCATAAAATGCTAGTCATAATCTTCTAGTTCCACCCACTTCCACGTCATTCATCTCATCCACCTCATCCATTTCATGTTTTTCCACCTTCATAACAGCTACACAAAGCCAACCATGTCACTCACTTGACCTCATTGATTCAACTATGACAACATAGATCCCCCTTTATGTCAAGATCAAAGTACTCCTCCTTGTGATCCCAGTCCATCTCAGGATCCTATCCTTATGTCCATCCAATAAATACTTCTAGATGATTATGGTATCCAAGATAAACCTATATTTGATCAAGATCCTACCATTGATCAAGAAATCCAAAATGATCCCCTTTCATATCAGGAGTAAAGTATCCCTTCCATACCATCTCATGATCCAAGTCTCTCAAATCCATGCCATAATCCTCATCCATAAACTCTTTTACATGATCCTATACCATCTCATAATATTATCATATACAACCCATTTGATGATCCTAGCATATCCACTTCATATCATGATCCTATCATACCACCTCCATGGCATGATCCTAGTCCATCACAAGAACAAATATTTCCATCCATTACCTCATCTAATGATACCCTTCCCAATCAAGATCAAGATGTCCCATCCACTCCATCACATGATCCCCTTCAACCTCATGATCTCCTTCCATCCCATTATCCCATTTTCAATCAAGAGCAACATATCCCTTTTATTTGATACAATGACCCATTTCCTCCACATCAAGATAAAAGTATAACTTCTATCCCATGAAATGATCCCCTTCCTCTATGTCAAGATAAAATTATACCTTCGTCTCCATGTCATGATCCCCTTCCATCTCATAATGAAGAAAAAAATGTGCCATCTTCCCCGTCCCATGATCCTAGACCAAGTCACGATCAAAGCACCTCTTCATCTTCATGTCATGATCCTAATCCTCCACAAAATCCCATCACCCCTATCCAAGCCACTCACAAACCCCACACTTATCAATTGGGTTCCTCCACTTTCATCCAAGTTGGTTTCCTCCAAGAATATATCATTCCTTCCATACCATACCCTCCTCAAAATGGACTCACATCTTGTTTTAAAAAAACAAGTATCTCATTGGAAAAAATATTTGTCAAAAAATGCATTATCAAGGCAAAGGGTTAGGCCTACATGAGCAAGGATTATTAGAACACATCCAAATCCAATAAAATCCTAATTATCATGGCCTTAGCTATAAGTCTCTAGACGTTGGTACTCCTTCCATTCATCCCAAATCCAAAATCCTATCATCTAAATCCAAACATTCATATTCTATTGATTCCAAAATTTGACAAGTAGTAGCCGTATGGGAAACTTAGTTAATGGGGGAGCCAATTGTGCTAAACTAAGTGACTTTCGGGTTTTTAAAGAAGTCATATTCTTCTGTAATTGGGGTTTTGGAATGGGAAGAGGAAGAAAATATATAAAATAAAGATCTAACTAAGGTGATGTGCCAAGATGTAGGTATAGGCATGATAAATCTATCTTTTGGATGGGATTTAAGAGCACGTTAAGCAATCTGCATGTCCCAGAATAACATAAATCAAAGATGAAAGCCCAAATAATTTATCCAATAACATAAAATAACTCCCATACACATTTACTGAAAAAGAAGAGTCAAAGACATGGTCTAAATTGGAAAACTTATATTAAAATCATAGAAGTTCTGCAAATAAACTACTCAGTGCAGTAAGGGCATAGCATAATGTTTTGTCAAATAGCTAAAACATAGAAAGGTCAGAAAATAATGGCATAGTTTGTGACTCTTATACAATAATTAAAAAAACAATACAAAAGTCTTGGTTTCTTTCCACAATTTTTATGTATGTTCTAAACTCCTTATCAGAAAGAAGAAGCAATATTTATAAGAAAACACCCCACTACTTGAAAGCTAGTAGCAGAAAAGATTCCTCCATTGAGAATGATGTCCAAAACAATTATTTTCTAAGGCCATTGAAACAAAAAATATTTTGAGCCGTAAAATGTAGTCGCCTTTGAGCCAGATACATCCTCTGTAAATGATGGTAGTGGTCCTAGTGTAGAAGCAACAAAACCTCATGCAAACATGTGTCGCTCACCCACGAAGTTAGTTAGGACACATGGTGATAGGGCGGGGCTCGTCATTGATAATTCTTTCCTTGCAATGAAAATACCCATGGAGAAGACACGTGGAGAAGTCTTTGTTACTAGCGTTGACTATGGGGTCCACTAAAAAGTATAAGCAGAACGATGCTACAATGGCATGTGGGTGGAGCTCGATAGAGAAGTGAAGGGAAGCAAGTGCTCAAATGTCCATGTTGCTGACACATGGAAGCATGGTGGGGCTTGGTAGAAAAGCGAGGGAGGAAATCCTTGTGAGGAGTGCATGAAGGACACATGGTGACAACATGAAAAACTCTTCAAAAAGGGGCTCGAAGATATTCAAAAATATATGGGGTGTGAGTGGAAACCAAGAAAAATAGTATTAACCTGAAGGGAGCTCAAGGGATTTTATATCCATAGCTTTTGGTGACTACTAGGGGCGTTTCTCTTGCGGAATGAGGAACCCAAATTTTTTGGTTCTAAGACCAGAGCCTTATTCATTGGGCGATAGAGTCAGAGCTTTGAAAGAGTAGTCTACAGAGGCAACAAGTTAGCCTCAGATGATGTTGATATGGAGCACAAATTCTCTTTCACTTCATGGATATCTCTATCCTAGACTCGAGTTCAAAGAGAAATCATTCTATCTGATTAGTGATGCCCTCGATATCCTTGGCAGTAGGAGGTTGACTGAAGCTCTGAAACGTAGATACGTCCTCCTGCTTCTCCTCAATCTTTATTGCAATTTTCTCTGCCGTGGCCACTGAATCATCAGAAAGAAACGGGGAGGGAAAGCTCATCTGAGTCATTTGGGAGAATTTTTCCCACATGTTCATAGTTTATCCCAGTGTGGTAGAGAAATCACTAGCATGGAGGATGGTTGCATGGAAATGGATGAATTCCTTTATTTTCTTGGCAGTTGTCTTCCGGTCCTTGATCCCTGCGCTCACTAAGTCCTCATTCAGCACTATGTACAACTTATCTAGCAACTTTTCCACCTCAAGAACCCTCTCTAAAATGAATTGTGAGAATTGTTCTATCGTTATGCAAACCTCCCTACTTAAACTTGTTGTCATTGCCATGAACTAAAGCATTGACTAAAGAGTCAGATAGAAGGCCTTGACCTTTTCCTAGTATGAAACATATAATTTTTGGGCCACTAAGAGGAGGTCTAACTGGGCAGTAGGGGGTTGGGTAGGATTCTCCAAAAGACCAATTTCTGCATCCTTCGACCCAATATCCTGCTTCAATTCTATAATTTTATTGTCTATTGTGGAGAGTTGTTCCTACAGGGTTCTTAACTCGGCAAGCCATTTTTCTTTAGCTTGGCCTCTGGTTGCATATTCTCTATCTAGGGAGATCCTTACCTCCTACATTTCCTTCTTGAATTGAGCTTGTTGGCTCTGGAAGCCCATTTCCTTCTACTACATTATCTGCTCCAATTGAGCAAGTTGATGCTGAAATTCTTCATTCTTTTGTTGTATCTCCTCCTCTACCCATGCCAACTAGTCTTGTAATTCTTTGTTTTTCCACTACAAATCAATGACCAAGTTGGGATCTTGGGATTCAAACTCTGTGAGTTCCCCTTGGAGTTTGGCTTGTTTTGTTTCCACTTGTTGTGACAAGTGTGCAAATTCAACATCCCTTGCCTTGTCCTTCTTCACTAGGACCTCTATCCTCTCCTTGGAATTTTTTAGCTCATCTTCTTTCTTCTTCAGTTGGAAATTGGAATTGAGAAAGTCGGTAGTCACCACACACTGGGTCTCCTCCATGATCTCAACTTTATCCTATGGTTGGGTTGTGTGCAGATCAAGTCCCATAGCATAGATGGTGTAATATTTAGGTTGCTTCTCCCCCTGAGGCTTGATGACGTTTGAATACATGGTTTCAAAATGCAACGACTACTAAGCCTCATTGAAAGGGTCTACACCTATGATTTTTCTAGCTTTTTAGCATCCTTGTCTGTTTGCTTCTGGAGCCTAAAAGCTCGTGCTTGTCTTGTTTTATTTCCCTCTGACATGAATTATGTTGGTAATCTAATCAGCTCACCTGCGAAGGGTGCATTGGGAGGAAGAGCAAAAGGGAATGAGAGAGTAGTAGTTCTAGTTGATTTCTTCTTCGAAAGGGAGACTATTTGTGGGGAGAATGGGGGAATATACCAAGGCTCAGTCTGTGCAATGGTAGAAGGACTCATGGGGAGTGGCGGTGGTAGCGGAGATACAATAGACTCCATTTGTTGGGAAAGTTGGGTCAGAGTTGACGCGGTTGCAAAAAGGGGGAGCAATAGTAGATGTGGATTGGGCTCTGACAAAAGGTGGAGTAACCTATGGGGGAGTAAAAGAAAATTTTCTTGCTAGGGAGAATTGGGAAAGACCTCTCGCAACCATTGCAGTAGAAGTAGAGAAAGAAAGGTCGACACTTGAAGTGACAGGTGATGTAGATACAGCGAAAGAAACCAAAGATTATGAATTAAGAAGAGGGAGAGAGAAAGATAACTAGGCTATGGAAGACTCTGATCCCTGGCTCATTGCAAGCTCCTGTGAGCCCTCTCTAGAAGTTGCATCTATGTGTTGCCTTTTGTTAGGTGGGGAATTTTCCACCTCTATGACCTATAACAGTTTTTTTTGGGCTACTCTATGTCTTTTCATAGCCCAAGTGTGTGTCTGTGAGGCTCCTGAACATGATATATTCACCCATAGCTTTGGAGTAGTTGTGTTAGGTTGCTTCGTTGCTTGTCCAATCTTTTGCATTGGGGCTATCTTCACTTCCTTTTCCTTCTCCTTCCCCTTCCTTGTATATTTTCTAGCCTCCTCTAGGTCAACATCCTCCTCATCACTTGTGTTGATATCATCATGTGCCTAGTTCCAAAGAGTATCATATTTTTCATCCTTGGCTACATCTTGGAATAGGGCATCAGGGCATTGGATCTCTTGATAGTAAATGTAGAAATCTTTAATCTTTTTCTCACTCCAGTTCCAATACTTGGCCAAATAATTGCGAAGGGTGGCCCCCATTTGGTACCTCATTAAACTTCACCAAAGGAAAATAGAAATTGAGCCATGGTGGCCTCTTAACCTCTATAGGAATGTGAACCAAGTCTACAAATATATCATCATGTTTTGACAAGGGATTCTATCACTTTTCCCAGTAAGATTGGGGGCTATGATTCACCCAAATGTTTGTTCCTACTAAGTCATTATCGAGGTTATATTGCCACACTAACTCATTTGATTGCAAAATTTGACAAAAATTTCTGACGAAATATGTATAATTTGATGTATAGTCAGGTGCTTGTAAAATTTGATGTGTAATTTTCAATTTTTTAAAAGTTTATCCTTGACGTTCATTGAAATTTCGACGAACCTAGGTTTTGTCAAAATTTTGACTATCAGTTTCATCGAAATTTTGACAAACATGAAAAATAAGAAAAAAATCAAATTGTGGCCAACATAAAGAAAAGTGAGTTCACTGATTTATTGTGACAATATTTTTCTCTACTTGAGATAGTTTGTGGAGAACTAAGGACAATTTTCTTGGGAAAAATTAGAAAAAATTCAAGAAGATATCGCCAGGTTGAGGGTAGTCATTGTCTTTTTGCAGAATTCAGTTGTGAAGTCAGATTTGTAGTTCCAGGTTTGAAAATCATATTTTAAAGCGAAATCTCATTAGATTTCATTTTTAGAGGTTTAGGGTTTTGAGAATTTCATGTCCAAATATTTTTGTGTGGAATCACCATAAGATAACAACCAAGGAACAGATTCTTGTGACTGTAATTATGTGATCCATAACTCTATTGGTCATGTGGCACAATTGTGCTATAACAAATACATGATGCATTCATGTGTGACCCAAGTTTAATGTGGCTATGTTGTGATAGAAATGAAGGAACTCATATAATGTAGTTAATTCAAGTTGTATAATGTAGGTGTCAATCATCATTGGGTGCATTCAGGTTGTCTCAAGTTTAACAAGTTACAATGTAATCATAGCATGATCCAAGAGTGATTACCTCTTGCTACAATAAAGAGCCTATAACTCTAGTTGATATGCAGAGTGGTTGTGTTATATCAATTATGTAGTGCATTGAAGCACAACCCATGTTTAATGGGCTATTCTAGAGATTGATCAAGATTTTCTAAACCTTATGAATGTTACTTAAAAGTGTATAACTTAAACTACAAACCAAGTTTGTTACATACTTGAATATAATCTTGGGTTATCGCAAAGTATAATAATGTGATATGCTAATAACCATTATGAAAAGTATTAAAGCAAAACCCATGCTATATAGGATATGTTTCCCTGATTAGGTTTACATACCTTAATGATCAAACACAAGATTCCCACACACTCTAGGATATAATCCAAGATCATACCACAACTTTGTCAAGACAACTAATTTTTTGACCCAAGATTTAAGGTTATTTGTAAATACCAACAAAAGAATTGGTAAGAGCATGATTAGGGTACAAACCCTAGGCCACTATAGAAACATAAACAGTAACTCTAGCAGATTAGTGAGGTTGCAATACCAGAAAGATTGAGACATTGTAGGTAATAACAAAATCTTGCAATCTAAAGATTGTAGCCAATAACAAGCACACTACATAGCTTAGTGACAATTGAAAATACAATCTATGGTAAGAAGAATGACAGACACTTGAGATGTGATAGTCAAAAATAGGTTGAGTAGTGACAAGATAATAAAGCTCAAACCTTGCATAGTAAAGTGGAGATTTTAACAATGATTTTCCTTACCCCCTTGTTGACCTTAAGGATTTTTCAAATGCTTTTGGTAGTGTTATACAAGGCAAATGCAATTAGGGAATGACTGTCCAAATGAAGTAATAGTGGTAATTATAGGTTCAATGTTTCTTCTTAGCCATTAATGTATAATGGAGGTAGTGGATTGCATGTTTGAGTAGTGTTTTGAGACTCATCAAAGATGGGAGAATAGTGAATAATACCTTGTGGACTGTGAAGTAGTGTCAATAAGGTTGAAGGATCTTAAGATCTACAATACCATGAAACAATGAGTCCCCTATAGTAAGTAGGTAGTCTATCGGGCATAGTTTCATTTTATAGAAGGATGCTCATGAAAGGAATCTTCAAGTGATAGTGAGTGAGCTGTTTGAGATTGCAGCTGAGGGTGCAATACCTACTCTTAAAGGAAGCTAACAAAGTAGTAAATGTGCAAGAAAATCAAATCGTACACAACAAACAATTCACAATGTTATCTTGCATAATTCCTTGAGTTTGAAGACAAAAATCTCATTGTATCTTGATGAAAGTGGTGACCTTAATGGTCAATCATTGACAACCATGATTTTAAAGCATGCTATTGTGCTTATGGAGGCAACATTTAAAGCAAGGTAGTGAGTGGTGGTTTGGAACAATGGCAGGTATGAAGGACTTGCTTTATATGCATACTATGTAGTCTAGCTTAAGACAACGTTCTTAGAAGAAATTGAAGGTGGATTATGGAAATCAAGGGTTAGCATGAAAAGGATTAAAGAAAAAATTGAGATCTATTTAAAAGCCACAGTCATGAAGATATTAAATATGTCACATGCAAAACCCTAGTAGCTAGAGTAATGAATATAGTGCCAAAGAGGATAGTGTGATGGGGAAGATTTAGGAGATCTCCACATTATCGAATTATAGGGAAATACATCATTTATTTATTTTTTTAATTAAAAAAAATCATTCTAAACCCTATACAAGATACATTGATACTTCAAAAGCCTCTGAAGTAATTTGAGATTATGCAAATATATGTCAAGTAAATACCTAGACTACAAATAGTAGCAGGAACAATGTAAGATTTGTTGAGTAGAGCAAGAATGAGATAAGCAGCAATGAATCCTATGCCTCCTTTCATGCACATATCCTCACCATTCTCTGTCATTCTTTACTAAAACACTTCTCCATTTTGGTAGTCTATGCTTGAAAATAATGTTTTGACAAAGGTTTTAGAGTGTGTTTATTAAAATTAAAACTCCATTCTAGTGGGCTACGCCTGAAAATAAGATTTTGACAAAATTTTTAGGGTATGTTTATTAAAGTTTTAGAGTATTTTGGCAGGCTATATTCTTGATTATTTAAATGATTTATTCAAATAGATTGTGACTAAATAAATGACTAACTATTTAGTCATTTTTATTTGTGTGACTAAATAATTTTTAATCAACGACCAAAATAGTAATTTATTTACTCATTTATAGCTGAGTTACAAAAAATGAGCAGAATTTAGTCATTTTTAGTTGTGACTAAAAGTTTTAATCACCTAGTCATTTATTTTCCAAATTATACTAGTGTGTGCTTCCTTGTGCGATTAGGGTTGTCTCAATGTTGAGGGTCCTAGGGATAAGCTCCTTATAAGAAGTGACACATTGCATCTTTAACTAAAAGGATCAATCCGTATTGACATTAGCAATGATGATTTTGACTTGTTGCTCCTTAGGAATGGGTCACTTGCTCTTACTAGCTCGCTACCTCCATCATTGTAGGAAGTTTGTGATAAAGTTCAATATTCTAATTTTAGGAGTCTAATGGTTGGAAATCATAGTAAAATAAGAATTTAATAATTTTTGGAATTAGCATTTTAAAGTGTTTTTTGGGGTCATTAACTTTAGACTATCTTCTCTTTTGCAGGGGTGGTTGCATGCTAAAATTTTTTGGTGTAAAATATCAAAATTATTAGATTTTGTTACCTATCTATGAATAAAAATTATTGGAGTATGATTTTGATATTTTTTGAAGATATAAATAGTCAAGCTTGGTAAAGAAAAATCATGTTAGATAATATTAGTCTAGAACAAAATGAAGAGACACTTGATATATTGTGGGCTAGATTGAAAAGAAAGGGTGATGGGAAATTTTATTGTCCTTGCAATAATTGCAAGGGCTTAAAGACAAGATGAATTTTAATCACAACAATTGAGAAACATTGTAGGTAGCATGGTCATGTTGAAGGGGGGCATGATTATCATCCATTGGTAAGTTGTTCATTGAATGTGTTTATAATGATTGAATTTGTAAATGTTTATATCATTTTAACATTGTATATATATAATCACTTGATCATGATCATGGTTTAATTGTGTCTATCATTATTATAAAGGTGCGGCATCCTAGGGTAGTTGATATGGATTATCACGGCCCAGAGAATGTGGTTTTGTAAGCGGATGAACATGGAGCTGTGAATATCAAAGATGAAGTTAATGATCCTATGGAAGAAGATGATCATGCGCCAGAAAACAAAGTTGAAGATGATGGTACAAATACATTGATCCATGACACATTTAGTGGCAGAGTTGACAATGATGATCAAGATGACTTTGATGATGTTCATGATTTACCTATACTTGAGAAGGCATATGAACCCCTTTATGAAGGCTCTCAAACAACTCTTCTCTCTGTTGTATTGTTGCTGTTGAATTTGAGGGTTATGAATGGTTTATCAAATATAGCAATCTCATGGATGTTAAGGTATGTCATATATGTCATCTTTTTTCATCTATTTTAATTGTTGTTAGTTCATCACTAGTAAATAAAGGATGAAATATGTACCATTAATATTTTTTATTTTAACAAATTATTTTTGTTGTAGATTGATTGGTGAATTTTTGTTACCACCATCAAATATTTTACCTTGCTCATACTGAGATTTATCTGGCATTATGAAAGATATTAGAATGGAGTATCGAGAAATAGATGCATGTCCCAATGATCATATTATATATCATAAACAATAAGAATTTGCAACAAAATGCCCAGAATGTCATATCAGTAGATATCGAATAGATCAACTAACAAAAAAGGTGTCTCACAAGGTTCTTTGTTATATTCCCATTATTCCACGTATGCAACGATTATTTAGGTGTGAAATCTTAGCGCAATTTATGGATTACCACGCATGGAATAGAAGTGGAGATGACATTCTTTGAATTCCTGTGGATGGTTCTACATTTAGGGACATGGAGGAAAAATGGCCACACTTTAAAGAAGAACCTAGTAATCTCAGGCTTTCATTAGGAGCGGATGATATCAATCCATTTGGAGAGCTAAGATCTATTTACTAGATGTGGCCTATTTTTGTTACCAACAATATCATTCCTCCATGGATGTCAATAAAGAGGGAGCACATAATGTTGTCAATGATTGTTCCAGGTATTTGTTTACATTAATTTTCTTTAACGTAGTAGCATCTCATTTGTCTTATTTGTTGCATGATGACTTATATTTTTTTCATTCAATAGTCATGTACATTAATTTATATATATTGTAGTAAAATGGTTATAATAATTATGTAATGTTTATGTTCATTCAACTAGGTAAGTACCAAGCTAAAGATATGAATGTATATATCGAGCCTCTTATCGATGAGTTACTAAAGTTATGGAATGGCGTCACTATGTATGATGTCTCTAGACCAATAAGACAAAGACAATTTCAATTCCATGCAATGCTTGTATGGAAAATTTAGGATGTCCCGGGGCTAACAAATTTTTGTGGTATGTTATAACATTCGACTGCACTTAAACAATATTTAATTTTATGAAGTAGATATCATGCATGTTTTTAAAATAATCTATTCATTATATATAATTATAAAAATTGGCATATTTAATCCAATTATATATGATCTTGCAGGTCTTCAAACAAAGGGAAAATTTACATGTCCAATTTGTGGTCCAAAGATGAAATCTCATCATTCAACAAGTTTAGGAAAGTAGGTGTTTGATGAGTATAGGCACTTCCTCCATAGAAATCATAAGTATCGAACTACTAGAAAACATCTTTTCAATGGGAAAGAAGAGACTACATCAAAACCATGAAGAATGACACCTCACCTATGGAAGTTGGAATATAATTGAATTAATCGTCAAGGTTATACATCGGATCAAATTATTTATCTATTATATTTGATATGCTTTGAATTTATATTTTTATATTGTGTTGTGTTTACTCATGCTGTAATTGACAATGATTGTCGTTAATTTTTTTAACTTATATGCTTTGTGAAGATCATCAAGGCATTAATGGCCGGCTTCCACAGGGACTAAAAAGTTATCCCAGATAATTTAGTAGGTTTCCCTACTATGAGAAACTACAAATTATACATTTTTTTGATACAATGCATCTTGGAAAGAATATAATAGAAATGTTATGGAAAATATTAGATGTAAGGCATGACAAAGAAAAAATTGTCAAAATTTGTAGTGACATTTAGGAAGCCAATCATGCAATGAAAAATTTCATTCAATTAAATAGTGATGGAGACCAAATTAATATAAGTTCCCTTCCTTGGTTATTAACATAGCAGCAAAGCAATGCTATAAAAGAAGTCATATGAAAATTTTGATTTCCCATAGGATTTACTACGAACATAAACAATATAATAACAAAGAAAGGTGAATTTGGTTCAAGGAAGAAAACACATGATTGGCATACTTTCATTAAGGTAATTATTCTGGTATATTATATACACTTGTATAATGCATGTACTTTCCAGTGTATTATGTTTACTACTTTTGGAAAAATAATGAAAAGATCATTTTATAATTGTTGTAGTACATTCTACCTCTATCACTCCTAAACAACTTTGAAAACAATGTCAAACAAGTTATATATGATCTTGGAAAATACATGAGTTAAGTAGTGATATTTTTTCAATTCTTTGTATACATCTTATAATTTCCATTTGTTTTACTTGTTATGTAATATATTGTATATTTTTGTTAAATCTCGTTAATATATTTGCTATTTGAATCACTTATAGATGGTTTTCATCTAAAGAAATCCATAAAGAAGATATAAATTATTGGAAGAGAAAAATTTCTTGTGTAATGTGTGAAATATAAAAGTGTCTACCTTCAAAAAATTTCAATGCATAAGAACACTACCTCATACACGAAGTTGAGGAGATTTAATTGTGTGGACCTATACACACAAGGTCAATGTGGATGGTTGAGAGGCACATGAAATTTTTAAAGGCTTTGGTTAGACAAAGAGCACATCCTAAGGGTTCTATGGTATACAAGACCATGGTGTACATTAGTGAATATCTTCCTATATTTGCAGCAAAGATCCATGTAGATCACATTTGGAATCCCAACTCCATTAACAAATTCGAAGGGGAGTACCTGATGGGGAAAGGTAGATTGAGGAAAGTGAGAGGTAATTATAAGATGGTCATGGAGATTAACTGGAATAAATTTTACATATGGTTTTTATGTATATTTTACTTATTTAATTTTTAATCTTCAATATACATCAATTATAAATTAAGGCCGTATACTGTGGTATTTAACTAATTATACGTCATTTGTGAATTTCAATTTTTTTTATACAGTTGGTCGAGAGTGAGATGCACTACATTTGTACATCACAAACAATCTTGATTGGATGAATGTATGGATTGAACGATGTCAACAATCTAGTCGTGCATTAACATGGGAAGGTGTGGCTTCATTGGTTAAAGAAGTTCATCGTAATGGAGATTCCAATGTTACACAAAGGAAAATTGATTTAGCATATGGTTTAAGAGATAAACAGGTACATATAAATATATTAATCACCCATATTATTTACTTTTTTTCAATTATATTGATGTATATATATGTTGAGATTGTTTTCTTTGCATACATTCGGCCAAGAATAAATATGTTTATCAACTGGTGATATTGCAATAATTTTTATATGTTTGACATATTGCAGGTGAAACACCACAAGGCTATGTGGTGCAATGGTCATAAATTTTGAATCAAAATGTTAGATGACATGAAGAAAACTTGTGATTTTGGTATAACTGTAGTCTTTCAGGTGACTAATGTTTCATCTAGAAGCAACATACATCCAAAAGTCTCAAAAAATTGATACTATGGGATTTTGGATGATATACTTGAGTGTGACTTTAAGTCCTTCACATTAATTTTGTTTCTTGTCCTATGGTATAGGCTATGATTGAATGAAAATGATCCTGAGAGAACTGTTATTGAACATGATAATGGATTTACCATTGTTAATACAAGGTTGATCGAGCGAGCTAGAAATGAGCCCTATGTTCTTCCAAGCCAATGTGAGCAGGTATTTTACTTAGAGGTTCCAGGTAAACCGGGTTGGTCATTTGTTGTTAGACATAATCCAAGAGGAAGGCTGATAAATTATAATGTGGTGGAAGAAGAAGATACCAAAGAACTAGAAGATGATGTAGATGATGATTAGGATCAACAGTCAGTTGATGATGTCCCTGATGAAGATGTTGAAGAGGAGAACTAGATCATGATGATGTAGGAGTTAATATTCATGAAGATGATATCTGTATGGATGATGACATTATCAAAACTGATATCGATGATGATGATGATGATATGACCAATCCTTACAATGTTGAATCTGAATCGGATGATACAAACAAAGAGTTGGATGAAGAAGAAGATCAATGACATTGAAATGTATGAGTTATGTGATTATATTATCTATTTGATATTAATTTCTTGATAGAATTGTATTTGACTTATGTGGTTACATAATTAATTCATGATGTTTTTAATTTTTATGCTATTACATAATTAATTTAATGATGTACTTTTTAATGTTTGAAAGGTCAAAAAATTAAAACATTTCAATAGTGATGTTAACAACCTTGAAATTAGTGTGTTTTATGTTTTATGTGATCAAAAAAGATTAAAAAGTCAGTTGTAGAGGTGGTTGTTCAGTGGTTGACATGTAAAGGCCTTTAAAAGGCATAAAGTGATCATTGTAATGGTTGTTGATGGTTGAAGATTTAAAATACAAGCTCTTGACATTCAAAAATTTGTGTTTTTCTTCAAAATTTCTGTATTTTTCCTATTATGTAGCACCGTACGGTCACATGCAGCCATATTTGGATATGAAATCAATTCCAAGTCATGAATATATGTGTTACCTTTGATTTGAATCTGATTTGAGGGCTTAAGGCATTGATTTGATTTAGAAAGCTTTGTTTCTTTGCATACAACCCGATTACCTTGTTTTTGAGGGTTTTGTAGTCCAAACATGATATAAAGGGGCTCTTACACTTTTTGTAATTATTGTAGCTTGTGTAAGAGGCCCCATGGATACTTTTGTAATTGTAGGATGAGAAATAAAGAAGGTATAGCTGCTGTGCTCAAGAGTTTTGTGAAGAAAACATGTGAAATGAGAGGTACTTTGTGGCCCGCTGCTTGTTTGCTCCTTTATTTTTTATAAGAAGGATTTCAAGGCTAGAAGTATGGGTTAGCAAGTTCGATATTTATTAGTCGAGTCTAGGTAGAGTTGTAGAGAAAATTATAAAGTTTGATGGTTTTAAGAAAAATGCAATTTAGGTTTTGAGTCATTCTGTAGTAGGTTTTGAATTCATGGGGATTTGAAGTTTTATGATAGTATTGGCATTTGAATTGAAATGATTAATTCAAACTCATGTCTCTACATTGTACATGCATATCTGAATTTTGAATAACATAATCAAGGGTTGTCTCGTTCATCTCACTCTTGTGGTGTCTATGATTTTTATTTTGGCTTTAATTCAAGGAACTAATTAAAATGCTTGAATGGGATTGTAGGTGGAAATGTTCTGTATAAGGATTTGATAAGTAGTATTGGGTTAGAATACATGTTGATGAAATTGTAAAGCAATGTTCTCAAGGATCTCATATGTTATGTGTTAAATATGTCATAAACCCTTAGATTTTTATGAATTTGACTCCCTCAATGGATATATGACACTGATGTAAGTTGTACTAATTTTTATGGTTTAGTATTTTTTTTGTCTTTACCTAGCACTTGCTACAAATTGCAAATCAATGACTATTTTACATAGTAGAATGTGTTGTAGTTATCTCATGCTCCAAATAGTTGATATTACTGATGAACAACCAATTCTATTCAGTATTATGCTATTCTGTTGAGCTATTAAATGATATTATTGATTGTTGTTAATGTTGTTTACAATAATGGTGTAGAGGTTGTAAATGCATTAAGGGATCACCCTCCCAGGTCTTGTACAACCCAAAGTGTAGGAGGTCTTTAAAATCCTCATCAGTTGGTCCAAGTTCTTCGAGCTTCCCTTGATTGGAATTGGCAATTCTATTAATAAATTAGAAGACCAACTTGGTTACAATAAAAAAACCAATAGGTAGAGGGGAGAGAGATAGAAGGATTCGGTGAGAGAGAGAGGGAGGGACTGGGAGAGAGATATAGGGTTAAGGGTAGAGGGGAGGGAGATAAGAGAGAGAGAGAGAGAGAGAGACTTGAGAGAGGGAGAGGGGGTAGGAGGGTGAGACGAGAGAGAGAGAGGGAGGGAGTGGGAGAGAGATAGAGGGTAGAGGGTTAAGTGTAGAGGGTAGAGGGTTTAAGGGTTTAGAGTTTAAGGGTTAATGGTTTAGGGTTTAGGGTGAAAGGTAGAGGGAGTGAGTGAGTGAGAGAGAGACCTAAGAGAGGAGAGGGGGTAGGAGGGAGAGTCTTGAGAGAGAGAGGGAGGGAGTGGGAGAGAGATAGAGGGTAGAGGATTAAGCTTACAGGGTAGAGGGTTTAAGGGTTTAGAGTTTAAGGGTTAATGGTTCAGGGTTAAAGGTAGAGGGGAGAGAGATAGAGGGAGAGTGTGTAGGAGGGAGAGTCTTGAGAGAGAGAGAGAGGGAGGGAGTGGGAGAGATATAGATGGTAGAGGATTTGAGGATTCAAGGGTTAAGAGTAGAGGGCTAAGGGTAGAGTGGAGAGACTTAGGAGTGAGAGAGAGAGAGAGGAAGAGGGGAGGAAGGGGAAAGAGAGGGATACCTAAGAGAGGAAGTGGTGTTAGGATAGAGAGACTTCAGAGAGAGAGAGGGAGGGAGTGGGAGATAGATAGAGGGAGAAAGGGTTAAGGGTAGAGGGTTTAAGTGTTTAGGGTTTAAGGATTAAGGGTTTAGGGTTTAAGGGTAGAAGGGAGACACATAGAGGGAGTGAGTGAGAGATAGAGAGAGACCTAAGAGAGGGAGAGGGGGTAGGAAGGAGAGGCTTGAGAGAGAGAGAGGGTAGGATGGTAGAGGGTTTAAGGGTTAAGGGTTTAAGGTTTATGGTTAAGGGAGAGGGAGAGATAGAGAGAGTGAGTGAGAGAGAGAGAGACCCGAGAGGAGAGGGGGGTAAGAGGGAGAGACTTGAGAGAGAGAGAGAGGGTAGAGGGTGAGGGTAGAGGGTTTAAGGGTTTGAGGTATAAGGGGTAAGGGTTTAGAGTTATGGGTAGAGGGAGAGAGATAGATGGATTCAAAGGGAGAGAGAGGGAGGGAGTGGGAGAGATAGAGAGTAAGGGTTAAGGGTAGAGGGTAGAAGGTAGAAGGGGTTAAGGGTAGAGGGGAGGGAGATAAGAGTGAGTGAGAGAGAGAGAGGATGGGAGGAGTGAGATAAGAGTGAGTGAGAGAGAGAGATAGGAGAGGGGGTTAGGAGGGTGAGACTTGAGAGAGAGGAAAAGAGGGAGGGGAGTGGAGAGAGATAAGGGTAGAGGCTTTAAACAGAGGGTAGAGGGTTTAATGGTTTAGAGTTTAAGGGTTTAGGGTAGGGTTTAGGGTAGAGAGGAGAGAGATAGAGGGAGTGAGAGAGAGAGAGACATGAGAGGGAGAGGGGGTAGGAGGGAGAGACTTGAGAGAGAGAGAGGGTAGAGGGTTTAAGGGTTTGGGGTTTAAGGGTTAAGGGTTAATGGTTTAGGGTTTAGGGTTATGGATAGTGATGGAACTTCAAAGTTTTGTTCTTTGTGTTCTATTTTATTTTTTCTCATGTCTCTAGTCATCTATGGTGTTTGGGAAAAGCCTAAGGTTGGGGTTCTACCTTCATCTTCATGTAAAACCCTAGTGTTCATCTTACACCTTGGATGGGATCTATTTGGCCATTACTTTTTGGGAAGGTCTTAAAATGACTTAGGCCCCATTGCTTCATCTAGGCTGGGCCCCCGTTTGTTTTATCATTTTATTTCCTTCATCTGAATTTATCTTTCCTAAGTCTTTTGTTGGTCCTATGTTCCCTCGGCCTAGTGATGTCCCCTTATTCCTTTAGGGGAGAGGGCCCAGTAGTCGTGCAGGCTAACTTCCTCAGTATGTAGCAATTGACTGGAATATCATAGAACCTTTTTTTTGAAATGTAGGCTAGTCTCTTATTTATCTATAACTAAGGTTTGGAGGTGCGACTCATCATGCAACTCACCACATTAGCAAATCTTTTGAGAAGTGTCTAAAATTTGACTTTTTAAAGGTTCGACCAAAACTTAATCATGGAACCCCCAATAGTTGAACAAAAAAATATCATTTGTTGCTTGTAGAATATCATATTTTTATTTAAATTAAAATTAATATACAACCTAAGTGGACCAAATACTTATTGATAACCATAAATCTTTGATATCTCTACCTTTTATATTCAACACATATGGACTAATAGTTGAACACAAAAAACCTATTTGTTATAAAAACAACATAGAATTATTTAAAATACAACTTATACTGAACAAAAATGGTCCAATAGTTGAACACTAAAACTTTTTGAAAATCCTTAACATTTAATGGGAAAATACATGTTATTTATTGTGCTCACCTTTTATATTTGTGATAGGAAAAACTATTAATATAAAATTATCCAATGCTTGTACATTGGTACCCCAATTGTTGTACACATAAGAACAATATTTTTTCATTATGATAACAATACTTGTTTAAATGAGTGTCTGATTTTATTAAATGAGCATTTTATTTTTTAAATAATATACTTATAGTGGAGATTTATGATATTTTATTTGAAACAAAAAAATACTTTTTTCACTTCTTCATGAATGTATTTATGTTTTTTTCATATAACATTTAGAGGTTCTCATGTGTTCAAGTATGGGTCCATTTTTTATCAACATTTGGTTTTTTCTTTATTTACATTTGGAATATTTATTTACAATATATAGTATAAATATGTGGTAAGTGTAATCAAGGGAAAATCAGATTGTTAAATGATTAGCACAAATAACATAAAAATCCAATGAAATAACGAAGCACAATGGAAATCAAATGAAAACGAAAGGAAATATATCACCGAGTGTCTCCATCTTCCATGCTTGATCTTCGTTACACCTTCTTGCTTGCTGGATAATGTTGCCCTTAGATTTGTACTTTGAGCAATCTAAAATGCCTAAGCCCTACAACAAGATTCGAAGGATTTGATATGCCTATGACTATTGCCAATGTCTAAAAGTCAATGCCTATGCCTAGAATAAATGCCAATATTAATCAAATGCCTATGACAATGAATAAGTGAGAGTAAATAAATGCCTATAGTAATTACGTAAAATGTCAAGATATGAAAAATGAGAAGGAAAGGGCATTTTATAGAAAAGGCCATTTCGAACGGACGGACGAGATAAATTAGTGATGAGACCCTAAAACGAACGATCCAGATTAAACCCAGAATCCCTAATTAGGGTTAGGGCAAAATCCTTAATCGAACGGTCAGAATAAAATCGGATCAACGGTGGAGAATAAATGAGGAAATTAATTAGATAATGAAGATTTTCAAAAAAATCAAGAAGATAAGATTGCCTGATTTGCAAGATTCGAAAAATCAAAGAGATAAGATCGCCTGATTTGCAAGATTCGAAAAATCAAAGAGATAAGATTCAGACTGAAGATAAGATTTGGAAAATCAAGAATCTGCCCGATTACTTGATTTTTGGAAGATTAATTACTAATTTGAATTAAAATAATTCAAATTATGGATTTCGAGAGATAATAAATAATCTTTTTCAGATTATTTATCAAAAAGGACTGACAGTTAGGATTGACATGATATTTTAAATAATTTAATTTATTTAAAATGAGAAGAATATGAAATTAGCAATTAAATAATTAAATTAAATTATTTAATTCAGCAGATAAGATTAATTAATTAAATAAATTAATCAATTTATTTAATTGGACAGTTAGTGATGTATTAAATAAATAAATAAAATTTATTTATTTAATAGTGAAGGATAATTAAACGCAGAAAGGGAAATTAAATAAATTAAGAAATCTATTTAATTAAAGAAAGACTTAGACAATTAGTGACGTATTTAATAAATAAATTAAAATTTATTTATTTAATAATCATAAAGAATCAAAGGACATGAATTAATTAAATAATTATGAATTATTTAATCAATAGTCGAATGTGGACCAAGGACATAATTAAATGTCTTACTTATGCTAGGACGAAAGTGGTAAAAATGAAGCTTGCAGGCCTAGGTCATTTTTAGGTGTCTACATTTTGCCCCTCTTTGTCATAATGTCGCTTGTCGCGTTGTGACAAAGAAAAAGAAGTCAAAAATGCCCCAGTGCAAAATAAGATGAGGAAGAATGACGAGGAGGGTTATGGTATGCCCCCTCGAGAGGACAGACAGGTTCCAAGAACATGGGTGTGCTCTCGAAATTGACGAGAAGACTAGAATATGAAGAGACAAAGAAATGTTAGTGCAAAAGATATGGATGATGATATGGATGCAATGCCTATATGAGATGAGACAGAGAAGATGGCAAGACTAAAGAAGATGCATGTTAGTTCCTAGACCAAATCCTTCAAAACATTGCCATAGGACTTTAATATTTATTGCTCTTAATCGTCATTGGGCAGATTGTTGTGATGGCCAAGAAACACCATGATATGACATAGATCAAGGTGTGCAAGGTTGTACCATCACGTAAGACAAACAGTCATAGACAAGGATGATCATGACTCATACTATGAGCGTGATTGCCCCAGTCTTGTTGTCATAATCAACCATAAGCAGAAAAAGACAAGGACAGATCATGAAACGTCGCTGCTTCTCTAAATCTTGTTTCCAGGACATCCTTGAGAAACTAGTGACATGATTGCCAAAATACAAAAATAAAGTCCCTATCATGATATGTCATTGCTTTTCTAAATCCCATAATCAGGACCTCGCTGAGAAGCTAGTAGTCATGCGTGTCAATTGTCATGCTACGTCGCTGCTTCTCTAAATCCTGCTTAGTGGGATCTCGCTGAAAAACTAATAACATGATAAAAGATCAAAAGACAATTGCCAAGTGTTTGCCAAGTGCATTTGGATATCCATTGTTCTGATGTCAAGATGCCATGTTCGATGATGTGAAGATGTCAAAAATGTTTAAAGTTTTGATTGATCTTGGAAAATGCTGAGACTTGGTGAATTCAGGAAGGACACATCCTGAATAATGCCGATGTCGAGAGGATTCGATCCCTAATGGTCATTAGGGGTCCCTTAGAATAATGACGATGCCTAGGAAGGACACATCCTAAGGCATAAATGATAGAGTTGGTTCTTCAGAAGGACACATCTAAAGAATATTGATGTCACGAAGAGTGATCTTTAGGTGTCAAGAGGATCACTCAAAATGTCGAATGACGATGACGACGCCTAGGAAGGACACATCCTAAGGTGTAAATGACAGAGGTTATCGTTCAGAAGGACTCATCTGAAGACTAACTGAATTTTGACAGTTTGACCTGCTTATGATGATTTGACTTATTTTTGACTAAGTTTGACTTGTGTTTGACTATATGCCGATGAGATTTCCATGCTGAATAAATGATTGTTTTACTTTGTTTCAGGAGATTTTCCTATGTGGAAATTGATTGAAAACTTTTGACGTGTGTGCTAGTGTAGTGCCATGAACCCTAATGGACTGACCTAGTGCGGCCTCGGGGGCTCATCGATAGATGGCCTTGCCTACGTCATACACTCAGAGACCTCGTAGTTCGACACAACCAATGACTTTGTCTTGATGACCAAAGATT
This sequence comes from Sequoia sempervirens, assembly GCA_007258455.2. Taxonomy (NCBI): domain Eukaryota; kingdom Viridiplantae; phylum Streptophyta; class Pinopsida; order Cupressales; family Cupressaceae; genus Sequoia; species Sequoia sempervirens. The sequence continues at coordinate 557,126,397 of VDFB02000017.1, forward strand.
GCGTCATGATTTTATTTTGACAAACCTAAAGGACTGACCTAATGTCTCGGGGACTCAAGTATGAGTCTTGCCTATGTAGCAAATGCGCAGAGACAACGTAGTTCAGACAGATGACAAAGACTGTTTTAACATGATTGACTTTGACTAGAAATGACCAGATGTTTATGTTCTTCGAGTGGTCTACTGATTTTTGTTTAATGTTTTCTTCAGGACGTTTTACAATTTTTAGGTCTTTCCTCAGGACTTTTTATGATGTTTTTGTATCTTTTTTCAGGACATTTTGCGATGTTTTTGTCTCTTTTTTTAGGACTATTTGCCGATGTTTTTGTCTTTTTTCAGGACTTTTTGCCAATGTTTTTGTCTTTTTTCAGGACTTTTTGCCAATGTTTTTGTCTTTTTTCAGGACTTTTTGCCAATGTTTTTGTCTTTTTTCAGGACTTTTTTCCAATTGTCAAGATCATTTGTGACATCCACTGCAGTTGCATGATAAACATTTTTCCCCCAGTCAGGTCTAAGACTTAGCCATTTGCAAGGGACATAGACGGGATGCTGCTGACTTGGTAGACAGACAGTCGTCAGGACCTGATGTCAATCATTTATCTACTATGACAGGTAGGGTAGGATGTGATGGCGATTTGCGGAATAATGGCAGAAATACCTTTCATCCTAGGCCAAGTTAGACCAAGTGATAGTAGATGGCAGAGCAATGATTGATTACGCATGGCGCCTGTTTGCCATGTTTTCACCATGGTACTTGTCCAAAGTGCCTGTTTGCCAGGTTTTCGCTATTGAACGAATCATTTTTTCTCTTTACTATTTTCTTGACTTTTTGATTTTTTTGGTGTCACCAAAATGCCTGTTTGCCAGGTTTTCATCAAGGTGACGATTTTTATCTTTTTTCAATTTTTTTTTTATTATGATTCTCAGCTCCATCCTCTGATGCTATGCATAGAACTTTTGGAGATGTAAACTGTTGATGGGTTCTGTCAACTGTTCCCCATCTGGAGTTGCCAATTGATAAGCTCCAGAACCAAAAGAAGATATGATAATATAGGGACCTAGCCAGTTTGGTTCAAATTTTCCTGGCTTTTCTCTGTCTGCTTGGTTCTTGGGGTTCTGCATTAGAACTAGGTCACCGATGTCAAACTTTCTGACCATAACCTTTTTATTGTAGCTGCGACAAAGGCGGTTCTGATATGCTTGGAGATGATTCAGTGAGTTTTGCCGTCTTTCTTCCAGCATTTCTAGCTCATGCAGGCGTGATTGTCGGTAGTCTTCTTCATTAGTAAGACCCTTCAAGGAAACTCGTAGCGAAGGAATTTCGACCTCAATGGGTAAGATGGCTTCAGCGCCAAAGACCAGGGCGAATGGGGTGGCCCCTGTAGGTGTATGAATGCTAGTTCGATAAGCCCATAGAGCAGGGTTAAGTTGTATGTGCCAGTCACGGCCAGCGTCATTGACAGTCTTTTTTAAGATCTTCACAATGGTTTTATTGGACGCCTCAGCTTGGCCGTTTCCTTGTGGGTAGTATGGAGATGAAAAGTGGTGTTGGATATGGAACCGTTCACATAACTCACGTACATCTTGGTTTTTGAATGGACGTCCGTTGTCAGTGATGATGGACTGCGGAAGGCCATACCGGCAAATGATGTAATTAAGGATAAACTTTGATATTTGTTTGCCGGTAATATATGTCAATGGAATGGCTTCAATCCACTTTGTGAAATACTCAGTGGCAGTAATAATGAATTTATGGCCGTTGGATGAGGTTGGATGAATCTTACCCACGAGGTCGAGTCCCCATTGAGCGAAGGGCCAAGGAGAGGTGATGGGCCAGAGTTCTTGTGCTGGAGCATGGACCAAGTCACTGTGTATTTGACATTTGTGACAAGTCCTGACATATTCAATTGCATCTTTTTCCATTGTCGACCAATAATACCCAAGTCTCGTCAGTTTCTTAGCTAGCGTAGGACCACTCGAATGAGATCCACATATACCGTCGTGCACTTCTCATAAGGTCGTACATGCTTCGTCGGTGTCAAGACATCTAAGGAGGGTATCGTCGAAAGTACGGCGGTAGAGGGTGTCACTGACAATGGCATACCTTGCGGATTTTCTAACGGACTTCCTTTGGTTATTTGACAGGTTCGGTGGAAGGGTATGAGACTTTAGGTAATCGTAAATGTCTTGATACCAAGGAGAGTTGGGACCAACAAGTTCACAAACCATTTCTGATTCTGGGATATCATATGCCGGTATCAAAAGCTACTCTACTAAGAACTCAAATTGTGACACATTTTTAGGGATGTCCAAGAGAGAACTAATAGTAGCCATTGCGTCAGCTGCCTTATTCTGTACCCTGGGGATTTGTTCAAAAGAAATCGATTGAAAGTATGTCAAGAAACTGTCTACCATCCTCTTGTAGGGAAGCAACTTCTCGTCCTTTGTTTCATAGTCATCATTCACTTGGTTGATTACTAGCTGGGAATCCCCGAATACAAGCAACATCTGAATCTTCCACTTAATTGCCAACTTGAGACCTGTAACCAGTGCTTCATATTCGGCAATGTTATTTGTACAAGGGAAAGTGATCCTGAATGACTTAGGAATTGAATCCCCCTGTGGTGTGATAAACAAGATTCCAGCGCCTGAGCCATGACCAGTATGAGACCCATCAAAATACAGTTTCCATGGTGATGCCGGTTCTGCGTGAAAAATAGACTCATCGGGAAAATCAGTTACTAATGGATGAGTGGCTTGAATTGGTGCATCCGCCAGTTGATCTGCTATTACTTGCCCTTTGATTGCCTTGCGCTCAACATACTGTATGTCATACTCACTTAGGATCATGACCCATTTTGCCAACCAGCCTGTTAATGTTGCTCGACTTAGTAGATATTTCAATGGATCAATCTTGGCAACCAGTTGTGTCTGATGACTGAGCATATAGTGTCTTAGCTTTTGGGATGCAAAAACAATAGTGAGGCATGCTCGTTCAATGTATGTATATTTCAACTCATAGCCTATCAGTGTGCGGTTGATGTAATAGATTGCTCTTTCTTTTCCTTCATGATCATCTTGGGCCAGCAATGCCCCTAGTGCTGAACTAGTAGTTGAGATGTATAGAATCAACGGCTTTCCATGAATGGGTGGCATGAGTACTGGTGTTGAAAGCAGGTAATCTTTTATTTGTTGGAAGGCCTCTTGACATTTATCCATCCATACAAAGGGGACACTTTTGCGCAACAGGTACTGGAACAGATGACACTTATCTGCCAATTGGGCTATGAAACGGCGAATAGATTGTACCCTGCCCTGCAGAGTTCTGAGTTCACTGATCCCTCTGGGCGAAGGCATGTCTATGATTGCTTTAACCTTTTCCGGATCAACCTCTATGCCTCTTCGGGAAACTATGTACCCTAATAGTTTACCTGACATGACCCCAAAGACACACTTCTTAGGGTTTAGCCGAACTTTGTACTCTTCAAGTCTCTTGAAAATTATGTCGAGTACCCTCAAATGATCTTTCCTAGTTGCTGATTTTGCCAATAGGTCATCTACATAATCCTCCATTATATTGTGCATCATGTCATGGAAGATCATGGTCATAGCCCTTTGATATGTGGCACCTGCATTTTTGAGACCGAAGGGCATGACGTTCCAACAGTATGTGCCCCATGGGCAAGTAAATGTTGTTTTGTGTTGATCCTCATGAGCAATGTAGATTTGATTATAACCAAAGAAACCATCCATGAGGGATAGCATCTCATGTCCTGCAGTTAGGTCGACTATGATGTCAATGTTGGGCAAAGGAAAGTCATCCTTTGGACATGATTTATTTAGGTCTCAGAAATCTGTACATACCCGAATCAGCCCATTTGGCTTTGTCACCGGCACTAGATTGGAAATCCATTCAGCATAATCTATAGACCTTATGAATTCGGCATCCAGTAATTTTTTTAACTCGGCCTTGACCAATAGGGCCACTTGGGGGTGCATTTTGCGCAACTTCTGCTTGACTGGTTTAGCATTGGGTAATAGTGGCAGATGATGCAGAACCAGTTTGGGGTCCAATCCTGGCATGTCAGCATAAGACCATGCAAAGTTGATTTTTTGCTCTGCAAAGAATTTATGGAATTCTGGTTTCTCTTCATTAGTCAATGATGTGGCCAATAGGACCATCTTGGGGTCTTCTACAGTTGAAATATTATCCTCTATTGTGTCCTCAATAAGCATGGCCGATTTCTCCTGTTGCACAGGGAGAAAGTCCAGTCCTCCATCTTTGGGCTACTGAGGTTTCACCAGATACCGCCCTTATTTTACTATTTTATCGCCAAGAGGTGCCTTTCGTTTTCACCTAGAGACGCTTTTATTTTTACTTTATTTTTACTTTTATGAATTAGGAGGACCGGATCGCTCTACCAAGTATGCGGTGCAGTCTAAATCACAGCAACCGATTTGTGGTCCCACTAGGTATGCCTTCTCGTAATCCCATGAATTCAAAGAATGGCTTCATCATTTTGGAATGTGTCCAGAACTGGCGGTCCTTGTTGGTCCCAATCGACTAGTTCAGGGTAAACTAAAGAGATGCCATCGTCAAGGCTAGTGAATTGGGGTGAGGATGCGGACAGCATGCAGATGGATTCATTGATGTTGTAGATGAGGTTATCATCATACAACTCCACATCGGACTCTAGCCAATATTCTCCTTCACTAGTGTCATATTCATTATCGTAATAAGGAGTGAAGGTTTTAGAGTCTTGGTTATCAATATCGTCTGACACTTCAGATAGATTGGACTGAGGGGGGTCAGATAATGGCTGTTGTGTGTTGTGGGAAGTGGTAGTAGGGCTTTGACTATTTGGTGCTTGTTCAATTTTGAATGTTTGCCAAAAATCGTTGTTCAGAGGTCAATTCCCCTGGTTTGACAAACAAATCATCAAGACAACAATTGACCCCGATACCAACGAATTATTTGACCAACTGACATTTGAAAAGTTTCTATGGGTTCCCTTTGGCCAGTTTTATTTTTTCCAAGGCCACTAGTACCATCGTAGCCTTTAGCCTTCATGAAGTCATAACCTTTGCCATATATTTGAACTAGTAATGGGGATAATGTGACCGTATCCTTATAGATCCATCCTGTGATGTCAGCAAGGTCTTCCTCACTCATGTCTCCCCACTTGATAAAAACTGTATTTGGTGGGACTATGAAGGTTTCCTGAGGTTCCATGCGGAAACATGGCTGACCATAGTCCTTGGGAGATCTAGGCATTGTTGTTATGCTGTATGCTGTGTTCAGTTTGAATTCTCCGCAGCCGAGGTCTTGGATTTTGACAGTTGATTCAGTCTTAGGGTTGGTGGAAGGTGGTGGTATGGTGGAAGACATGGATGGAGCGGATGTGTAAGATGACGTGAGTGTGGAAGGGTCAATGTACTTGGATGACGAGGAGCCAGGTGCTTCTCGATTAATAGGTACTCGGTTTTCAGAGATACCCCTTAAATTGGTACAATATTGGAAAGGGTCAGCGTCTCCATATATGGTTACTTCTGTACCATCAAAAGGAAACTTGAGGCATTGGTGGTATGTTGATGGAATGGCTTTTAAAGCATGGATCCATGGTCAGCCAAGTAAAATGTTATATGGTAGTTCCAAATCCAGGACCTGGCAGGTTGTGTCCACAATGACCGGTCCCACTCTAATAGGGAGATAGATAACACCCCTTGAAGAGCGTTCCTCATCATCGTATGCTTTGATCACTATTCTTTTTGTTGGGTCTACGCACGCATCAGAGAATCCAAGAGCCTTAACCAATTTGAGGGAGCATATATTCAACCCTGCTCCACCATCTACTAAAACCCGTCTAACTTTGTGCTTGTGGACGAAAGTTTCTATGTGTAATGCGTCATTGTGGTTGGTTTTATGTGATGAGTAGTCTTGATCTGAGAAGGTGACATGGTGTGGCATGGTGAGATATCCCACCATAGTTTCAAACTGATTGACATCGATGTCCTTAGCGACTGACGACTCTAGGAGAGTTTTGTCTAGGATTTCTTTGTGTGCCGGAGAGATATGAAGCAGCTCAAGGATAGATATTTGCGCGGGAGTCTTTCCTAGTTGGTCAATGAGGTTGAACTAACTCTTGGGTTTCCACTGTTGTGGGGTTGAGACAGGTTTTGGCTGTTTAGTCGATGCAACAGGTTGTGATTGTTTAGCCGATGGGCCCGATATTATGATTTTGGCTTGTCTAGGAGGAGGCGGACCAGCTATAGTGACCTTGCCACTACGAGTAGTAGCATTACACTGGGGTGCTCTCTTGACCGTAATGGTATTGATGTACCCATCTTCAATGCGGATATTGTTTATAATTGGTCCACTAGAATAATCGTACTTGACTCGGGCAAAGTTAGCTTGGTTCTGTGAACCTGACGTGGACGCATTATGAGAGCCATGATCCTGCAGTGGATTCTTGTGAATAGTATGATCTGCGTTGGAGGTGAATTGTGATCCCCCTACTTTGATTGTACGATTTTCAATAAGATCTTGAATTACATTTTTCAGTTGTCGACAGTTAGCGGTTGTATGTCCTTTGGCTCGATGGTATTCGCAAAGTGCATTGTCATTCCACCATGATGGTTTTAACTGTCCTGGGTCATAAGGTTTTATTTCCGGAAGTGTGATGACCCCATGCTGAATGCATTTCTTAAGGACTTCTTCAATGGGTTCACCCAAATGGGTGTATGTGCGACCCTTGGGAAATTGTCTCATTTGACGATATTGCCCTTGACTGTTTTGACCATTTTGGTTGTTTGAAAAAGTATTGGGGGGAGGTGTCAATGTTGTTGTTGGTCTATTTTGTTGTTGAACCCCTTTCAGGGCTAATACGGGACCTACAGTATTTGCAGTCTTGGCATCAACAACACTGTCATTTGTAACATGCTTATTCTTAACCCAATATTTATTTTTGTCAGCTGGTGGATTGACGTTCGTGTTTTTGGAACCATATCTCAAGTCTCCCTTTGCGATAAGGGATTTCTCAATCTGGACCCCCTTTTCCACTAATTCTGTGAAGTTTGTGCAACAATGTATTTGCAATGCGAATTTTAGGGGTCCTAGAAGTGTTTGGACGAACATGTCAACTTTTTCCCTTTCAAGAATGTCAATGTGACATCGACTAGCAAGGCTTCTCCATTTTTCAAAGAATGGAATAAATGTCTCACCAGAGTCTTCCCGCGTGAGATTGCACAAGCTAGTGATAGAGGTATCCATGTCAATGTTGTATGTGTAATTTCTTATGAATTTTCGTTTGAGTTCATCCCATGTTTGGATATCTTTTTGCGTTGAGAACCATTCAAGGGCTTGGCCTGCCAAACTTTTGGAAAAAAGTCTCATCAAGTATGTTGGTTCGTAGGCGATATCCATACAGTTGGTTGCGAATTCGCGAACATGTTCAATGGGATTTGTTTTGCCTCTATATTTTGTGAAGTTGGGTGACACGTATCCTGGTGGAAATGCAGGCATACGTAAGTTCATGTCGAAAGGGTATACATCCAGGTCATATGATATTTCCGATTTCCTGCCTGAAATGTACATGTTTTGCATATTTTTCTCCATATCTCTCATTCTTGCTTTGAGTTCATCTATGGTAGGGTCATTTACGTTTCCGTATGTTGGGTTACCTGGTACACCATGTGTTCCTGTCTGGTGTGCGTGAATGTTGGTATATTGCAGTGGTATGGATTGTTGTGGTATGTACGACGTGTGTTGTTGGTATTGGAAGTTATGATTTGGTGTATGTTGATGAGTATGAATGTTGGATGAATATGTTGGGATATGTCCCCCAGCCATGTGTGTCGTTATTTGGGGGATGTTGTGAGCATGACTGTTATGATGTGTCAATGAAGTCATGGGTTGTGTTATTTGACCACCTTGTGTAAATTGGTGATTTTGCACAAGAGGAACGTTTGTGTTTATACCTTGGGAGGAAATGACGTTTGACTGTGTTGTCGTGTTGGCATTTTGTTGTTGTCCTTGAATAAAGATACGTCCTGTGGGTCCCCCCAAAGGATTTTGTGAAATACCACTAGATGGATGTGTCGAAGTTGTGTTCATGGTAGTAGATGTAGTTGTCAAGGGGGGATTGTTTTGACTTGATGATGCCCCCGTGGCATTTACTGTCGTGGCATCGACTGTCATGGTATTTGTTGTGGTCCCAAAGGAAGTATTGCTTGTAGTATTTAGAGGTTGACCACTATGTGACATGTTATGTGCGTTATTGGCATTAGGGTCATGAAGTGTCGAATTTACCGTGTTGGCATGAAATCCTGGTGGTAACTTAGCTCCTTCACTCAAGAGCATAGCTACAAATCTGTCTCTGTCCTGATGAGCTATTGTTTCAGCAAGCTGATAGACCTCCGGGTCTTGTGTCGATGCCTCTATGTTTTCCTGAAGTAGTTGGCCATTTTCGTCTCTTTGCAAGTAGAGTTCGAATGTACTGTTTGCTGGAAGTTGATTGTCTTGTTTGGTAAATGGATCATAAAAGGTCCAATTCTGGTCATGTGGAGGACTGTTGACACTAAATGGGAGGTCTTGCCTAAAGTTTTCCATTTGTCTCTTTTGTTTTTGAAGTCTGGTTTCAACCATGAACTGATTTTGCTCAAATTGGAGTGACAACTAAATGCAAGTATGACACTATGTGAAGTCTAAGTTCAAAATGACGCCTAGAATGACTAATGTTTTTGGATTTTTGAGAAAAGGGTATGCAATTTGTATGCAATGTAAGACAAGGTTATCTAAGCACTTCTAAGCTCGAACTTTGTTTACGATTTGGACTGCTAAAGGACTTCGTTGGAAATGACAAGTTGACAAGGTCTAAATGACTAGTGAGTCTTCCTAACTAGGCTTTTGAGTTGGAAGAAATCTCACAAAAAAGGACAATGACTAAAGGAGGTTTGATAACTTAGTCCAAGAGGGTCTAATGTCGAAAACAATGTTTTTGCAAAGGTGTGCTTAAGATTTTCCTAATCCTAAGTATGCAAGTATGGACCTTAAGGACAACGTAATGCTGAATGTACTAAACTAAAAGGAATGAGGTATGCAACCTATGGTGACTAATGCAAGTTTAGACAAGACTTTGAGCAATATCAAGTTTGGTTTCTGACAGAATCTTTTTGATGATAGTGTTTGACGAATGGTTGACAATTTGAAGACCTCAGGTTTCAGATGCGTTTTGACAAATCAGTTGCGTCGTCGAAAATCACTTGCGGTTTGACAGATGCGACTCAGTTTAGTTTCAACCTAATTTTCGTGTTGTTTTGATGGAAGTTTTGACTTGTTTTGATGAATGTTTTGTTTGAACTGTGACAAAACAGAATGCACTTGACAAACACAGCGTTTTAAAAGGTATCCAAGCACACATGAGATAAGCACAATCCTAAAAAGGCCACTAGGCCTTGGGTTTGTATACTTGATATAGCCCACCAGTTATACCCCGGATTGGTGATGAACACCTTTCCTTCTCGAGAGCGGACAGCTTAGAATTTGGTGGCATTGGCTCCCCTCCACGGCTCATTAACGTCATTCGAGCACACCAAATTCGGATTCATTGGGTAGTGACATCCCAAGAATTGCTATCTCTACTCAAGGGGATCGGTAGTGAGTAATCTTCGGGCATGATACTGTACCCTGCACTATATCAAGCAACGGCCAATAGAATGGTTGGATACTAAGACAAGGGTGTTTAATTCGGGCATTCCATTCGTGGGGCGTGATCCATGCGGCGAGAGTCCCCTTTCGGATCCATCTCGTCGGAACCACGCTCGTGATTCTTGGGCTTTCCCCAAGAACCCACTTTTTTATACCGGCTGGAAGTCCCTCGGTGTCAAGGTGCTACCGGTCTGAGTCATCCTGGGGTGAGTACTTTTTCCCACCAGGACAGGCCCAAGTTCTAGAGTCGATAACCGTTTCTCTTACACCCAGGATCGCACGAATGCGCAAGGGGAGAGGATACTCCAATATACCGAATCGTGAAGAGTAATTAATAAAAAACAGAATGGGTCTGGTTTTCTGATCACAAGGTTTTCACCAAGTGAGAGCATACTCACCTACCACTCCACAAGCACAATCAGACACAAAAGACATGATTCTTTTTATAAGCACCAAAACTAAGTGTTTGCTAATCTAGAAATAAACAAGCACACTGTTTGTTTGTTTCCCTCTTTGACATGCGAATCGGCAAACAATAAGTTAGTATTTTTGTAGATAATGGTCTTGGACACACGAAAAAGATCGCCACATGCTACCAGAAAAGATTAGTAACAAAAATAATAAAAAAATAAATAAAAACAGCAAACTTGAAATAGTGATAACTTCATCCAAACTTAACAAAATTTCAAGTGGTAGATATCCATGGAAAGCTAAATGATAGACCTTCAAAACCCAGAAAACGTTTTTCACGATTCTGCACAAAAAGAAAGTTATAGACAAAAGAAAAACGCGGGTTTAAAAATGAAATTAAAAAAAACAGCGATCACCCATAACTTTGTCAAATCTTAGCGAAATTTAAAACAGTTTGATGTTCTGGAAAGCTAAGACCGAGATCTACAAAACCCAGAAAACGTTTGAAAATATTTTATTCGCCCATTTTTTTGTGCTCGAATGAAGGTGACGGGATTTCGTATGACGTCTTGGCTGTAACCTGCAAAACAGTGAAAACAAACAAAAACACACACAAATTTTTGTCCAAAACGTCGGGTTCACCAATGAAATCAAAGGAAATCAGATAGAGTTAGATGGGTTAGCACAAATAACATAAAAATCCAATGAAATAACGAAGTACAATGAAAATCAAATGAAAACGAAAGGAAATATATCACTGAGTGTCTCCATCTTCCATGATTGATCTTCGTTACACCTTCTTGCTTGCTGGAAATGTTGCCCTCAGATTTGTACTTTGAGCAATCTAAAATGCCTAAGCCCTACAACAAGATTCGAAGGATTTGATATGCCTATGACTATTGCCAATGTCTAAAAGTCAATGCCTATGCCTAGAATAAATGCCGATATTAATCAAATGCCTATGACAATGAATAAGTGAGAGTAAATAAATGCCTATAGTAATTACGTAAAATGTCAAGATGAGCGTGTGTAAAATGAGAAGGAAAGGGCATTTTATAGAAAAGGCCATTTCGAACGGACAGACGAGATAAATTAGTAATGAGACCCTAAAACAAACGATCCAGATTACACCCAAGAATCCCTAATTAGGGTTAAGGCAAAATCCTTAATCGAACGGTTGGAATAAAAATAGATCGACGGTGGAGAATAAATGAGACAAATTAATTAGAAAATAAAGATTTTCGAAAAATCAAGAAGATAAGATTGCCTGATTTGCAAGATTCAAAAAATCAAAGAGATAAGATCGCCTGATTTGCAAGATTCGAAAAACCAAAGAGATAAGATTCGGACTGAAGATCAGATTTGGAAAATCAAGAATCTGCCCGATTACTTGATTTTTGGAAGATTAATTACTAATTTGAATTAAAATAATTCAAATTATGGATTTCAAGAGATAATAAATAATCTTTTTCAGATTATTTATCAAAAAGGACTGACAGTTAGGATTGACATGATATTTTAAATAATTTAATTTATTTAAAATGAGAAGAATATGAAATTAGCAATTAAATAATTAAATTAAATTATTTAATTCAGCAGATAAGATTAATTAATTAAATAAATTAATCAATTTATTTAATTGGACAGTTAGTGATGTATTAAATAAATAAATAAAATTTATTTATTTAATAGTGAAGGATAATTAAACGCAGAAAGGAAAATTAAATAAATTAAGAAATCTATTTAATTAAAGAAAGACTTAGACAATTAGTGACGTATTTAATAAATAAATTAAAATTTATTTATTTAATAATCATAAAGAATCAAATGACATGAATTAATTAAATAATTATGAATTATTTAATCAATAGTCGAATGTGGACCAAGGACATAATTAAATGTCTTACTTATGCTAGGACGAAAGTGGTAAAAATGAAGCTTGCAGGCCTAGGTCATTTTTAGGTGTCTACAAGTAGCTCACTATTCTCAATGTGAGATTTTAGTATCTCCTCTCTTGCCTTGGCCTAAGAAAATGATGCTATCTTTAGCTTCTAAATATGAGATAGAGTGGCCAAGTTGATAGGACCTTCAACCAATTCAGGGTCAAAATCCTCTTTTTGTTCTTCTAAAAACTCATTTACTACCTTTGTAGTGTCTCTTGATTCCATAGCAACCTCTTTTGTCTCAACCTTCTTTTGTTCAACTATAGATTCTTGCTTGGATTTGCAAATCTCAATTTCTTCAACTAACATATCTTTAGGAGCTTTAGTCTCCATGGGAATTTTAGTATCTTGCATATCAAGAGGATTCAAAGTATAGTCAATTGTGTCTTCTTTCACTTCTTCAATTTTTGGACTAGATGGAACATCTTCATCATGAGTTTCTTTCGAAACAACATTATATATGTTCTTCAACAAAACTACCTTGAGAATTTTCTCAGTATCCTTAGCAACTTCATCATTCTATCCGATCATAAGCTTATTCACCCTTGTTTTTCTCTTAAAATTCTTTTTAGCATCATTGAGAATCTTCTTCATTTCTTCTATTGACATTATCGGACATAGATCAACAAGTATGAATTCTCTCATTTGTTCATCTTCAACTCTAGCATTTACTTTCCTCATTTCCAAGACTTCATATAGCCCTTTAGGTAACTCTAACATTATTTCTATGAGAGTCATATTGAAAATATTCAAATATTTTATTGTGGCTTCTTCAAGAATTTTCTAATTGACACTATCAAAAGTGTCATCCCATTTAGAAAGTGGTTTGAGATTACCATCTTTAATCAAATATTTTTCCACTTCCTCTATAGACATACCTGATTTATCAGTTTTCACCTTTTTTTTTGTTTTCTCTACACCAAAGGGCTTGTCCTTAGAGACTTTTGATGAATTTGTGCCCTTATGTTTTATTTCTCTTACCTCTTCATTAGATTTTGTTTCTTCATCATCTAAAACAACATAGACTCTTGTACTTTTATCCTTCTTCATCTTCCCTTCTCTCCTGGATGTCTTGACTTGAGCTTTTATAGGGCTTGATTTCTTTGCAAGATTGGATGAGAGTGTAGAGCTCCTTGTAGATCTAGATCTGGAAAAGGATGTTGCAAACTACCTAACTTGGTTCTAGCAGGCTCCCCTCTTCAACTTGTTCTCTTTTCTTCTTGGCTTCCCTCACTGCTTCAACTAATATGCTAATTCTTTCTACAAAAGCTTCAACTTCCTTTCTCACCTTCTGGAATATCATAGGCTTCTTCAGTTGTGCATGTACTTCCATATTCTTCTCTTCAAAGGTACCAAACCTCTCTTCTATCAATCCCAAGGTTTACTCAACAAGTGTTGAGCATACAACTCCAACATGTGTTCTTCAACCTCAGATCTCATAGGCATTATCCAAACTGTTCTAGGATCTACTGCTTTCATCAAACACTAATCAATGTCAACCATGAAGAAAATAGTGTCATTATATTTTTCCACAATAGACTTAGGAATCTTTTCCCTGGCTTGCATTTCATTTTGAAAGTTTTTGAAGTAACCCCAGATAGCAGTTTTCCTTTCTTTTATGTCACCAATTCTTTATAGAATGTCTCTAATTTGAACAATTACCAGTTTATCACCTTTCCATTACACTTTTCCAACTCCCAGAACTTCATTCATGAAGTAGAAGAATATACATAACAACAGATTGCCATAAAATAATTCTTCTTTTCCTTCTAGATTTTGCCAAGATTTTCAATTAGCGGGCTCCAGAGTAACTCACATACGTCATATTCTACATTTTCCTTGATCATTTGATAAGCTACATAGATTTCAGTACTAGATATAGAGTTATCCGAGCTGGAGTGATAAATTTTGTATCCAATAACCATAGAAGAAAATATTACATCCAACTCGATGATGTCATTAATTGTCATGGATTTTTTGTCAAAAATTGAACCAGTTGCCTTAGTGACTATTTGGTTCTTCACAAATTTCAATGTTGGCAACCCACCGGATGAATTCAAACCAGTAACAATCCTTATAGCTTCCTTTGTGATCTTGAAGGGCTGATTTAACCACATGAACTCGGCATGAACATGACTTAATATGTACCAAACCCATTCATTTTCATTGAACACAGGAAACTTCACAATTTGTGTAAACGTCTTCTCCACCAAAGTCTTAAATCTAGGCTTTACACAGAGATCTTCTCCCACAATGTGATTTGTATACAGATTTAACAATTGGGAGCTTCCTAACTCTTCAACATTCACATGAATATATGCCCTAATACCTTCAATTTGAAAAAGACCATACATAATGAAAGAAAATGCACCTAATGATTATGTCTCAATAGATTTGAATAGGTGTCATTTGAATTTCAAGTGGGGTCTATCCTTAATATCTATAATGAACAGAGTAGCCATTTCTAGAAATTTCAAATTCACAAGTTTTGTAGATAAATACCTTTTGTGGGATTAGGGTTTGATCACTGAATTGCCTTCTGACTTGCATCTTCGCCAAAGTTCACTGTAGATCTCTCCAAACTTCGTCTCAAAATGCAATGTGACAAATGAGGGATAGAAGTAACCTTTTATCATTCACACATGTAAATTTTTATCGCAATAAATTATTTTTCCCTAGGTCTTCTAGATTACTTGTTTTCATAGTCTGAGAAAGAAAATTCTTTTGTGGACCTTCAATTTTTCTTAAATTTTCTTTGTAACTATTCCAAAACATCTATAGATCACTAATGCAATCATTGCAATATACCACATTTTGGCATCAACTACCAGCAGGGGGTGTAAAATATTTTCTTGAGAGCTCCCCTTAGGAAAGAGGCCTTAAACTAATTCCTAGAGGAATTTCCAATACCAGATTCTGGTGCTGACTCATTTACTACATTAGAAGGACTATCCTTCACCCATGTCTTCTTCATTTGATTCCTGATCTTATCCATAGTAACTTTTCCTTTTCCCTTATCATTCTTCTACATATTTTTCCCTTTGTTTACTGGACCCTTGCTACTTCTATAGAATATTGCAATGTGACCAGATTTGTTATAGTTATAGCACACAACATTTCTTTGTCTAGACTAGTTATTCCATTGATTTTCTCTTGATTTGCACTAGTTAGCAATATGGCCAAATCTATTGCAAGTATAACATCTAACATTTCTATTGAAAAAGTTGTTTGACACATTTTTTCATTCAATTGACTTATGACCATACTTACTACAATTGAAAAACTGACCAGAGAATGATAGACCACTTGGATTCATTCTACTTCTACATTGAGAAGCCATATGAAAAAAATTATTGCAAACAAAACATTATCCATTAAGCTTTTGAGCATTAGGTTATCTTACTGGATACCTTCTATCTTTTTTCATCTAATTTCCTTGCCTAAAATATGCTTTGTCCACATCTAGAGCTTTCTCCTTTCTCATATCGAAGACATCACTTATCACTTCCAATCCTCTAACTTTGAATCAATTCATCAAGTTTGGTTGAGCTAATCTTGAACTTCTCCTTAAACTAATTTGTAGTAGCAAGTTCATCCTTCGGAGTAGCAATTTGTCTTTCAAGCTATTCTTCACTGTTTCTGGATTGTTGCAATTCAAGATCTAACTAATTGAATCCATCAGTAATTCAGTTGTATTCTTCATATTTCTCTTTCAAGGACTGAGTAAGTTTCTCTTCATTCTTCTTTCTATCTTCAATCTCCTTGGTCATCCTCATTACAATAGATTACATCTCATGCTTTAGGACAACATTATCTCTTGTAAGCTTTTCACATTCTTCTGTCTTTTCCTTCAAGTTTTGGGACTTAGTTGTTCATCTTACATGCATTTAATTTCTTTCTACTTGAGCTGATCACAAAGATCCTTTCTCTTTTCCCTGGACTTATTGATTTGATCTTTCAATGATTGAATGAATTTCTCAACATTCATGAGGCTTTCTTGCAATTCTCAGACTTCTGATTTGGACTGATCAAGATCATTTAGTGCCACCAAAATTTGTTGCTAAAGATTGTTGGAATCCATTGAGTCACCTTCCCGGATCTTCCCCAATATTTTAAACTTCTTCTGAGGAACTAGGATCTTATACCAATTGTTGGAATCAAGGAACACTAAGAGGGGGGTGAATCAGTGTTCTACAAAATTTAACTTTATTAACTTGATCTTTAAACCACTTATAGCATTCAACCAAAAGAAAGATGCAAGAACACAAGATAATCAACCACAACACCATAACACAATAATTTTTTTATGTGGAAACCCTGTTAGGGGAAAAACCACGGTGGAGATCAATCCACAATATGAGTATACTCAAATATAAGTGTTTACAAATGGGAATGCACATGCATTCAGGTGCACTACCTAGAGCTCACTGCTCAAATACAAAAAGGATAACTACCCAAAAGAAGACTCGCTATCTTAAATAAACTTTCAAATTACATCCACAAGATTTTGAACTTAGAAAATAACATATACTAATGCCTAATTACAGTTCTGGTTAAGCACATAAACATCTGGTCACTCTTCTTCACACTTTACTTCTTCCTTCAAAAGATTAGAAAATTATTCACACACAACACTCACACACCACTCACACATCTACCTTCAAATGGTATAAAAAATCACTTATATATATCTACAACAAGAGATTAAAACAACTGCATGTCAGCTTCAACAAGATAATAAAATGTGTCCAAACTGTCGGCTCAATCCATAAACAATTATTAATGTGAACTAACCAATGTTTTCTACAACATAGTGAGGACCCAAAACAATATCCTCAAACATGAAACACCCAAAACAATTATTCCTAGAATATACACAACACACTATACTCATCTAGTTAGCCTTTCTCCATTGTTTGACTAAAAATAAATAAACCAGATCTTCAAACTTGCACACCAATCAATACGAGGCTCTATAATTCAAAGATAAGATAGATCATACATCAAAATACCTTCCCTAAGATCCACAACACAAAATGATAATATAAAATTGCATATGAATTGATGTACACAACTTTGTTGGATGCTTTGTTTTAGCTTTGACAGTTAACACTTATCTTCAATCTAACTTCTAGTACAAGCTAATACTGAAGTGTGAATATGATTATTGACTAGGGTTACCATCAATGACAACACTAGGTGACTTGTGCAGTGTCTCTTGCCAACATGTGGGAGATCCATTCTTGATGGTGATCAGCCCTGAGTCAATCCCTTTAGAAATGTGTGAAGCATAGTCAAAAGGTATTTCATTGTGGAATTCTATGTCTTTAGAAATCATCATTGGCCCTATAGACATGAATTCAGTGGTGTCTATTCCCATTATTTGGCATACCGAGAATTAAGTATGTTTTAGGTAGGGCTCAAACAAATCAACATGAAAGGGAGGTCCATCACTATCTTCAAGAGGAACTAGGTCTACATCCTTCCTAGGTCTGTGCAATTGTAACCTCCATCCCTTGTAAGTAGTATATATTCTCTAGTACTCCTCTAAATCTTCATGCACAATAGGCTAGTCACATGTGTCATCTAGGTTGAAGACTTCACAAAGTATAGTCTTGGATATATGTATGAATGGTTCACCTTGCAAGTTACAAATAGCTTTAAGGTCTGGATTATAATGTGTGACCAAAATTTTTATGAGCTCTACATTCACAAAGACATTGGGGACCACTAGCTTTCCCAAATTGAAATTCTAAGGGTTGTAGACTAGTTCAAACCTACTTCTTTGATAGTAATGGAACATGAACAATTCATATCCTCTAATGGGATTCCACACATCACTTATATGTTTTCATTTTTGTTCTAGTATTTCTACATCAACCCTCAATTGTGTAGACCTTTTGGATTTTGGCCCTAAACCAATAAATTGACCAATGAGGTCTTGGTTCAATTTATGTTCTTTTGTTTTTAATTTCAGGCCCATTTCAGTTTTTTGTTTCTTACTTTTGGGCTAACTACTTTCACCTTATTGCTTCCTACTCTTTTTTTTACAAAAAATGAACCTTCCATTCTAATTCTCTACAAGGTGAAAAAATTGAATTATAATTTACCAATTGTGAGAGAAATTCATAAGCTTACTTGTGTATTTTTGGGTGCACTAAATTCCTTGATTCTCACTCGGTCTCTTGCCCTTGCTGCAACTTCTATTTTTTTTTTTGTTGAATATATTTTCAATCAAAAAAAATTCACATAAGTTTCATTCATGTAGCCATTAATGTCTACCACTAGAAATGAATGGAATAGGTTTTTGGAATTTCAAAATGTCAGAGCGATACAAGAAGACTGCATTAGTGAAACCCCTTTAATCTTAGGTTTAACTGTATGTTTTATTTGGTTCCACCTTTGTTTATACATTCATAACTAAATGTCCTTTCGATTGGAAGTGTCCCTTTGATTTTCATTCTTAGTTAGGAAGACCACCTAATACTCTTACTGATATTGTACAACTTCCCTTTCTCTTACTTTTCAACTTTTGTTATTTTAGAGAGAAAATTATGAAGTTCTCCCATTGACAAGGTGGTCTAGACAATTAGAAATCCTTTTAATCATTGCCTAGTGTCTTTTTGACAAATTGTGACCATTTCATGTTACCATTAGGCTGAAATGTACTATTACTGAGAGAATAAAATTCATTTATGATGATCTTGGTCTCCCTGATGTATTTCCTCTACCACTTCATTGATTTGGATAATTCGATAAGACTTTCCACGAAAAAATCCTTCATTGGTGTAACCCATATGGTTGGTGAGATCTGAGAGACTCGCTCTGATTATACATGTCTCCCTAATATAGTTGTTCTCCTACTTCATTGGTGAAATAATATATGTTTCTTTCCAATGAGGTTTCCATCAACGTGACTCACAAGCTCAGCATGATTTAAAAAATTCACTCTGATTACCTTGCTCTTGCCGATAGGTTTTCATTGGTGAAATGATAGGCATCATCTTCCCAATTATGCACACTTGTTATCTTCAGGGTCTTTGATTGTTGTGATTTCATTCCCTTCTTCCTGATATGTATAAATCATTGAAATGAAAGGCTACGACTTGTTGATTAGAAAGACATGCACATGATCTTCCTGATAAGGATCAATTGTTCTTATAGCTTTTGCTTAATTATGATCAGGGGATGCTTATATATCAAAAGACATAATAATGGGATCATTAGTTATCATGGGTTGCAAAATGGATCTTATTACACAAATTTCAATAATTTGTATTGATCATGAATTAAGGTGTGGAAAATTTATGTGGTACATGAGAGATAGTTGGGTGAAAGCTAGTGAAAAATGTGAGATTTTTCTAGTTCTAATAGTGGCTCCAAGTAGGGATGTATACCCCTTGTGGGTATAGCAAGAATCCAGGTCTCTAGGAAAGTAGACCAAATGTCTTATTCATATGGTATGGAAATGGAATTGAATTCAGGAAGGGTGGGAAATGGAGGTGGACTGGAATCCTATACTATTGTGCATCCATGCACTAGAAATTCTCAACCTTCTCCTAGACTACTTTGTATGGAAGATTAAGAAAAGAATTGTTTCAAGAATTTTCCATGCACTAGCAATTCCTATTCTTCTCCTATCATGTTCTGGAGGTAATATGAATCTTCACCAGCCTTGACAACAATAAAAAATGGTCCTAACCATAGAGCTTCAAACTTCCCATGCTTCCCTTTGTCCCGACTCTTGGAATTCTACATGAGAACCATTTCATTTAATTCAAATTTTCTATTTTTAGCCCTTTTTTCATATAGGTATTCCATTTGTATTTTTTTCTTCTTATTGTGTTCCTGAGCTTGATCCCTAACCTCGTCAAGTTCCATTAACTCTTCCATCCTCTCCTCCATAGATTCAGGAATGTCTAAGTCTTCTTGCAAGATGAACTTACATACTGGTAACAAGTTATGCAAAGGGATCCTAGCTTGAGTCCCATACACAAGTTCAAAAGGTGATTTTCCAATGGCCTTATTTATAGTGATTCTATCTACCCACAAGGCTAGTCTCAACTTGGAATCCTAGGCCTTCTTGTTATTATCCCACATTCTTTTTATGACTTTTAGGATGCTCTTGTTGCTGGATTCAGCTTTCCCATTCGCGTGTGGATGATATGGTGAAGACTATGAGATTATTATTCCATAGGACTAGAAAAATCCCTTGAATTCATCTAACCTAAAGTACATCCCATTATCAGTTATAATTCTTTCTAGCACTCCAAATCTGGTGATGATGTTTTCCAATAAAAAGTTTGTTACCACCTTACTGGTTGCTTGTTTGGTAAGTATAGCTTCCACTCATTTTGTAAAGTAGTATGTGGCTATGAATATCCATTTGTGTCCTCCACTAGAATTTTTTGCAATCTCTCCTATGAAATCAATTCCCCATTGGTGGAATGGAGCCTCAACTTGCAAAGGTCTCAAAGGAAATACCCCTTGATACTTCAGTTTTCCAGAAAACTTCTGGCATGCTTCACATTTCTAGTATAATCATAGGCATCATTGAAAATTCTAGGCCAATAGTAGCCTACCCTTAACACCTTATGTGCAGTGGTCTTTGCTGAGAAATTCCCTCCACACACTCCATGCATTTCCTTCAAAACATGCCCTGCTTGATCTTCATCTAGGCACAACAACAAAACACCATCCTTATTTTTCCAATATAGGCCCCCTTTCATGAATACATACCTGGAAGCCTACAATTTGAGCATCCTTTTCTTGTTATCATTAAATCCTTCAAGAAATTTCATATGTTTAAGATAATACACAATATCAGTGTACCAAGGTGTGTGCTTAATACTAGTAATCATGTTGTCCTCATCATTCAAATTACACACTTGGGTAGCTTCAATGTTTGTTTCAGCCATTAATTTGGCTAATCATTGTCCTCTTACAAGCTTGGTGATTTGGAACTCAATGCAAAATTCTTGGATTTTGTTTATCCATCTGCACCTACGGCCTATTGCTTTAGTTTGCACATACACATCTTTTCCTGCAACATTAGGTACATAAGCTATTAGCTTTTTTCCCACCAAATATGATCTAAATGCTTTGACAACTTTCACTAATGCATATGCATGTTTTTTTACAATTTCATACTTCAATTCTACATTTTGGAGGGATTTTCTAAAGAAAGAAATAGGTTGTTCATACCCCTCTTCATTTTTTTGTAACATTACTGCTGCAATTGTATGATAGGATGCAAATGAAAAGATTTGAAAAGGCTTACTGAAATCAAGGGACTTCAACACTAGGGCCTCCTTAATTTCTCTTTTGATGGATAAGAATGCATCTATGAATTCAACTATCTAGTCAATCTTTGCACCTTTCTAGATCAATCCTTTCCCCTTCTTTGGACACTATATGCCCCAGTAACTTTCCCTCTATTACTACAAAATGACATTTTTTAGGATTTAGAGAGGGGTATGTGCAAGATCGTGATGGGCCAAAAAGTGGCGATATTATGAGTATGTGTAGGGTATGTGGTTGACAAATTTTTTCTTACCCAAAATTGATGAAATGAAAAGGGTTTTTAAAGGAGATTCTCAGCTTTCCAGCAATATAAATTATGCTCTACTTTGAATTAAATAATTAATTATTATTCATTTTTTATTTGAATTACAACTAAAGTCCTGATCGATAGGCTGATTGAAAAACATCTATATCTTTCAAATGGTATCACATTTTTTGAATCCAGAACATGCGTCACATTCTATACTATAGGATTAAAAAATGAAAAAAATGAATTTCATGAAGTTTTGACCAAGTTAAGGTGGTCAGACATATGAGTTTTTATATTTTTTAACAGTTTTCATAAAAAAATCATAATTAATTATTTACTTGGAAAAAAAATACAATAAAATATCCATCACATCAGGACATGAGTCCTCTACTTATATCTAAAATATTATAAAAAAATATTATCATTTTATTGTGGTTAGGGTGGTCAGACAAACACCTACTTATTTTTTCCCTTAAATTTAAGTACTATTGCATTGAAATTTAAAATTTTAACCAAATAGATTTCTTTTTTTAAAAATAAACCTAGTAGTTTAGAAACTACATTCAATTTTCTATAGATTCTATTCTTACATGTTTTTAAAATAATATAAATAACTTATTCAAATTTTTACGCCAAGTTTCCTAGCTCTGCTTTTTCTAAATTTTTTGCCACTTAAGGGCCTATTTTTTCCATGATGATCCTACACATACCCAAAGATGCCATATTCAATGCCTTTGATGATTTTTTTTTCCAGATGCTCAACATGATCCTCTACTTTCTTTGAATATGTGGTTAAATCATCCTTGTATACCACCATTATTACATTGATTAGAGATCCGCAAATGGAATATCCATAGCTCTTTGGAAAGTTGCACCAGCATTTTTGAGTCCAAATGGAATTCGAACATACACATATATTCCCCATGGTGTGGTGAAGGTTGTTTTGTATTTCTCTGATTCTTTGACTTTCACTTGGTTATAGCCTAAAAATCCATCCATCATAGATAACAACTCACATCTTGTGACCCTCTGCAACATAGCCTCCATGTTTGGGAGTGGGTAGTTATCCTTAAGAGAGGATAAATTCAAGTTTTTTAAGTCTACACAGAGCCTTATATCTCCATTTTTCTTTCTAACAAGCACTAAATTAGAAACCCAAGATGAATTTCTAATAGGCTTGATGATACCCCCCTTGCTAAGCTTCATAAGTTCCTCATGCATTTTAGGTTCTAAGGTGGGATTAATGGGCCTTTGTTTTTTTCTAAAAGTTTTTGCATCTTGTTTCAATAGGATCTCATGCTGGAATAAATCCTCTCTATATGCTTATATTTCCTTAATAGTGCAATCAACATCTTCTTGATTGTTGGGCTTATCTTTTTCCCAATGTACACCCTTTTAGGGGCTAATTCAGTCCCAAGGTTGATTTCTTCAATGCCTTCCATTTTTACTAGTGTTTGTTTCATAAGGGCTCAGTCATTTCCATCAAACACCCTCTCTAATTCCACAAGCCCCTTAAGAATCTTATTAGTCTTGAGCTGAACAACTTCCTTTCCAAACACAATTTTTTTTCCATCTACTTCTTCCACAAATGCATTAAAATCAATTTCTTGGACTTCATATTGATCAATGCAATGTAAGATCTTAATGAAATTAGTATCATCATTAAAATATTTCCAACTATAAATATTATTAGGGATTGTAGGTCTTGTTTTGAGTTCAACTTGTGAAATTCCTACTAGAGCAACATCTTCTCTCTTCAAAACATTCACCAAGAAGTCTTCCATTAGTTTCTTGGACCTATCTATCCATTCAATAGAGAAAGCATCGAAAAATTCAATGGTGCCCCATACAACATTATTGTACTACTTTAGACTTTTTTTTTGTAGCATACTTTGTTCTCACTTGTGAAATAACCAACTCAGAATCTCCAAAAATAGTCAATAGTTTAATTTTGTGTTTGACAGCCATGTTCAATCCAATTAGCAAGGCCTCATACTCTGCTATATTATTTGTACATTCAAATGTCAACAAAAAAAAATATTTGAATTTTGTACCCTCGGGTGAGATGAAAACCACTCATGCTCCATCAAAATACATTCGCCAAATACCATACTCATTCCTGGAAGCATCCCTATCAATTGGATTAGTGTTCAACAATTTAGGTTGTGAATTCTCTATTCTAAAGCTTCCTAAGTCCACATCACAGAAGCAATTTATCTAATTTTGATCAACGTATTCCATAGTTTGGTTCACTCTTGGTTCTCTATACAATTTTACCTCTTCACCATTTATTGGTATTGTGGAATAGGATAAGTAAAATTGCACATTTCCTCCCATTGAAGTAGTCCATTGTCTTGACAGGAGCATCCCAAAGTGAGGGTGTGTGTCTATTATAGTTATGTCAATTGTGTATGCTACTTGTGGATAAGCGGATAACTTAACTTCTACATCCTTCATGATTCCTACCATTGGTAGAGGCCTACTATCCATACCATAGCATTTACCACTAGTAGTGTCCACCCACATGCCAAGTTGTTTCATTACCCCTACTGGCATGATGTTAATAATAGCTCCTGAATTAATCATACAATTTATCACCATTTTGTTATTTATGAGAAATATGGTAAGAAAATGGATTGACCTATGGAGGATTCATTAGTGTATCACCAAGACAAACCTCAGGGACCTTTATATCTCCTTTCCTACCATTACTGATTTTGGTGATTTCTTTGTTCTCCAAGCTTCTGCTTTTATTAGTTCCATTGGATATTAGCTGAATAGCACTATCTCTATATTCTTTTATCTTCATCATTTCCAATAGTGGCACAAACATCTTTACCTGAGGCAATGCTTGTGTGAAATCAAATGAAGAGGTAATTTCTTCTTTGGATATCCTCCTTTGTTCCAGTGGGTCTCCTTTATTTTCTTCTTTCTCCTTCTTATTTGTTTCATCATGTTTCTATTTTCTTTTGCATACTTCCTTGTCTTCTTCTTTGGGAACACACCTTTGCTCATTCTTATTAGGTTTCTTATTCTCCACTTTTTTTTCCTATGTTGTTTCTTTATCTTTCACAAACAATCCTCTTGGAGTGCCTTCATTTTCATTTGTCATTTTGTTTCTTAGCCTATAATTGATTTTTTATTTCTTTACTACAACAATGGTTAATTCTTTGATCTCCTCCTCATTTGGCCTCCTCAATCTATACTTAATTGACTTTGGTGTTTCATAAGGAGGCTGTGATTCATCATTGTTTTTATTCTCCTTATCAGAGAAGACTTGTTGTTCTACCATGTGAATATTGTATCTCTAGTTGTTTACATCATACTCATAGCTTTCATCTCCTCAAGATGAGCATTCTTGTTCAATTGGATGAAGGATATGTGAAGTAGGATATATTGTATGATCTTCCTCTTCATTTTCATATGGTATTTCTTCTTCTTGTATTGATTATGCTACAACAAAATGATCTAGGGAATGAGGTAGCTTGCAAACTTGACACCAAGGGTTGTTATTAACCATGTAGGCTTCTTTTTCTTCAAGGGATAAGGGGTTTCTTAATACTTGGGCCTATTAGTTATGGGTTTTCCATCTTTCCAATTTATATTGTATGGCATATCATGCAATCTCGGTATTTCATTTATGTATGAATTCTTTTGCTTAATCTAGGGATTATTAGAGTTTTGGGGAACTCTAAGGTTGTCCCTTTTTCCAGTCATCCATGTAGCCTTTCTATTGTTTTCAATGATTGTTGTTGTCTTATTTTCCTTAGTCAGACTTCTAGGGCATTTGTTTCTAAGTTCATAGCCTATTTTTGGATCAAATTCCTTCAAATAAATACTTAAGGCAGCCAGATCAGTCAATTTGGATCCTTGTGGTATTTTGTGTTGGACACTAGGAACACTAAGAGGGGGGTGAATCAATGTTCAATAGTTTTGATTTGAAAATAGATCTAAAACCATCAACAACAATAATTGAACTTTATATAACATTAGCAACACACAACAGATGAAAACATGTAGTCACATTAAAGAACACCATAACACCAGATATTTTTACATGGAAACCCTCTTAGGGGAAAAACAATGGTGGAGATTAATCCACAATGTTTACTCTATTAAAGGTAAAATAAAAGAGGGGAATGCACTTGCATTTAGGAACACTTCCTAGAGCTCATTACTCAAAAGAAAGAGGCTCACTTCCTTACAAGTATAATAGAATATTACAACAAAATTTTGAACTAAGAGTATAGCATCTACAAATGCCTAGATTCAGTTCCAATGAAGCTCATGATTAGATTCCGGATCTTCTTGACCGGTTCACACTTCTCCCCTACTTTTTTCTGCTCTGCTCTATATGTCGAAACTCTTCTTCCCTCAAATAACAGATCAGTAATATTTCACTTCCACACATACAATATCTTACACACCATTACCAAAATTCCATACATCCATACCAAAGTGATTTCCTGATCTTCTTTATATATCCACTAACCCAAAAATTCAATATATGTCAGCTTCACAAAAAAATACAATATTCCTACTTATGCCGGCCCAAATCACAAGTTATAATTTATGCATACCTACACAAGCTGGCTAGACTTATAGTAGGGACCCACACCAAGGTTCAAAACATAAGATACAAAAAAATAATTACTCCACATACATCTGCAATACACATTGTCAAGCATGTCTGCCATAATAGAAAATAAACCATGAATCATGTTACTGAACCTCTTTAGTCAAACTATGATTCATACAACACCACAAAAATCTTCAATATGATAGTGTACATACTAAGAAAGCTTCCTTGGAGATCCACACTAGAAAATAGTGATATAGTGAAGTAATCATATCAACTTACTGTAGACACCTAAAAATGACCTAGGCCTACAAGCTTCATTTTTATCACTTTCATCCTAGCATAATTAGGACATTTAATTATGTCCTTGGTCCACATTCGACTATTGATTAAATAATTTGTAATTATTTAATTAATTCATGTCCCTTATTCTTCATGATTATTAAATAAATAAATTTTATTTATTTATTAAATACGTCATTAACTGTCTAAGTCTTTCTTTAATTAAATAAATTTCTTAATTTATTTAATTCCCCCTTCTGCATTTCATTCTTATTGATTATTAAATAAATGAATTACATTTATTTATTAAATATGTCACTAACTGTCTTAATTAAATAAATTGATTAATTTATTTAATTAATTAGTCTTATCTCCTAAATTAAATAATTATATTTAATTATTTAATTGTCAATTTAATATTCTTCTCATTTTAAATAAATTAAATTACTTAAAATGTCATGTCAATCTTAACTGTCAGTCCTTTTTGATAAATAATCTAAAAAAGATTATTTATTATCTCTCAAAATCCATAATTTGAATTATTTTAATTCAAATTAGTAATTAATCTTCTAAAAATCAAGCAATCAGGCAAATTCTTGATTTTCCAAATCTTATCTTCAGTTGACATCTTATCTCTTTGATTTTTTTCGAATCTTGCAAATCAGGCAGTCTTATCTTCTTGATTTTTCAAAAATCTTTATTTTCTAATTAATTTGTCTCATTTATTCTCCATCGTCGATCCGATTTTATTTTGACCGTTCGATTAAAGATTTTGCCCTAACCCTAATTAGGGATTCTCAGGTGTAATCTGGATCGTTCATTTCATTGATTTATCTCATCCGTCCATTCGAAATGGCATTTTCTATAAAATGCCATCTTCTTCTCATTTTTCGGACACACTCATTTTGACATCTTGCGTAATTACTATAGGCATTTATTTATTTACTCTCACATGTTCATGGTCATAGGCAATCTTAGTATTTCAATTTTGGCATTATTTTAGACATAGGCATTGGTTTTAGACATAATCATTTAGGCATATCAAATCCTTCAAATATTGTTGTAGAGCTTAGGCATTTTAGATTGCTCAAAAGATGAATCTGAGGGCAACATTATCCAGCAAGCAAGAGGGTGTAACGAAGGTCAATCATGGAAGATGGAGAATGCAGGTGATATAATTGTCTTTTACTTTCATTGTATTCCTTTGTGCTTTGTTATATTCAATGGATTTTAATGTTATTTGATCTAACCATCTAATTCCATCTATTTTTCCTTTGATTACATTAGTGAACCCGACATTTTGTAGAGAAATTTGTGTGTGTTCTTGTTTGCTTTCACTGTTTTGCAGGTTACAGCCAAGATGTCATACGAAATCCCGTCGCCTTCATTAGAGCACAAAAAAATGGACGAATAAAATATTTTCAAATGGTTTCTAGCTTTTGTAGATCTTGCTCTCTTCTTTCCAGAACATCAAACAGTTTTAAATTTTGTTAAGATTTGAGAAAGTTACGGGCATTTTAGTGATAGCAGTTTTTTTCAATTTAATTTTTAAACCTGCGTTTTTCTTTTGTTTATAACATTCTTTTTGTGCAGAATTGTGGAAAAAAATTTCTGGGTTTTGAAGGTCTATCATTTAACTTTCCATGGTTATCTACCACTTAAAATTTTGTTAAATTTTGAGCAAGTTATCGCTGTTTTAATTTGCTGCTGTCATTAATATTTTATTTATTTATTTATTTTTGTGTTACTAATCTTCTCTTGTAGCGTGTGGCGATCCCCATTCGTGTGTCGAAGGCCATTGATTAAGGAGATTACTAATTCATTGTTTGCAGATTCGAATGTCGAAGACAAGATAAACAAACATTGTGGTTGTTTTTCTTTCATAGATTAGCAAATATTTGATTTTGGTGCATATAAAAAGAACACATGTCTTCTTTGATTGATTGTGCTTGCAAGATGGTAGGTGAGTATGCTCTCACTTGGTGAAAACCTTGTGATCAGAAAATCAGACCCATCTTTATTTGTTAATTACCCTTCACGATTTGGTATATCGGAGTATCCTCTCCCCTTGCGCATTTGTGCGATCCTGGGTGTAAGAGAAACATTTACTGACTCTAGAACTTGGGCCTGTTCTGGTGGGAAAAAGTACTCACCCCAGGATGACTCAGACCAGTAGCACCCTGACACCAAGGGACTTCCAGCCGGTATATAAAAGTGGGTTCTTGGGGAAAGCCCAAGAATCACGAGCATGGTTCCGACGAGATGGATCTGAAAGGGGACTCTCGCCGCATGGATCACGCCCCACGAACGAAATGCCCAAATTAAAAACCTCTTGTCTTAGTGTCCAACCGTTCTATTGTTCGTTGCTTGGTATAGTGCAGGGTATAGTATCATGCCCGAAGACACTCACTACTGATCCCCTTGAATAGAGATAGCAGTTCTTGGGAAGTCACTACCCAAGAATTCGAATTTGGTGTACTCGAATGACGTTAATGAGCCGTGGAGGGGAGCCAATGCCACCAAAATTCTAAGCTATCTGCTCTCAAGAAGGAAAGGTGTTTATCACCAATCTGGGGTATATCGGTGGGCTATACCAAGTATACAAACCCTTGGCCTATTGGCCTTTTAGGATTGTACTTATCTTATGTGTGTTTGTTTACACCCAAAACATTGTGCTTGTCAAGTGCTTGTTGGATTTTTCAAACATTATACACAATATTCACAAATCTGGACACAAACAATTGACCTTGGACAACTCAGACTTTTCAACAAGACATCAAAACACAATCTCAGTCCTCATTTTGAACTTAGACTTCATATTGTCCATCATAGTCCTCATTTGCTATCTAGACTTGGCATTGGTCATTTTCCTTAGTCAACATCTTCATTGTCACCTTAGCATTTGGCATCCTTTCTTGACCAATTTTATCACCTTGCATTAGTCATTTCCCTTAGAAAAACATCATTATCACTCTACATTTAACAACATCATGACATCCACCACCTTATCTTCCCTTCGCCAAGATATGGATAGGCTTGCTAGTAAAATTGAATACGAATTATTCTGTAGAGGTCAATACCAAGAAGCCTCAGACTTTAGGAGACAATTTATCCTAGCCGAATATCAATGTCCTTCGTACCAACAACCCATCAGTCCTAGTCCTCCATCCATCTACCCTCACTACCAAAATTCACTTAACACAAATCCTGCCATTAATTCACAACAAATGTCTAGTTATCACCCTTATCCTAACTTTGACAAGGGAAGTCAATTGTCCACTAGTCCATTCCATGTCTCCCCATCATATGCTAGTCCTTCACCTATTAATCATGTCCAAGTCTGCATCCCTTATCAATCATCTACCAACTCATGTCAAGTCCCCACATCATACCATACCGATCCGGTCCAATTCTCCATGTCCTCTTTCAATCAACCTTATACCAATCCAGTCAAAGTCTCCATGTCATATCCTTGTCCTTCAACAGTTAATCCAGTCCAAGACTCTATGACATATCCAGTCCAAGACTCCATGTCCTATCTTTGTCCCTCACATGCTACTCTAGTCCAAGTCCCCATATCCTATACTAGTCCTTCACATACTAGTCCAGTCCAAGTTCCCATGTCCTATCGTAATCCTTTGGTCATTAATCCTTTTCAAGTTATCCCCTCACAAGCCACATCTAGTCATGAAAATTTTGTCATTGCTCAAAGTCTCCCATTGTCTAAACTTTAGGATACATGTCAAAATGAAAGCCCAAAGCATAACCTTATAATGTCACCCTCATGTCAAGAAAAAGGTAGTCCATCCCATGACCCTATCTTAAACTCCATTCAGGGAGTCCTTCAAGACAATCATGACATCCAAAACACACCTATCCATGACAACCCCATCTTTGAACAAGACCCTACCATTGACCAAGAAGTCCAAATCCATGACAACCCCATCTTTGACCAAGACCCTATTGTTGACCAAGAAGTCCAAAATGATCCACTCCTTGACCTTTACACCATTTATGATCAAACACTTTCCAATCCTATACAGGCTTCGACTATTGATAGTTTCCAAAATGAGACACTTGCCTCCATTACACACAGACGATATTCCTCAAGCATAAGAGTATTACAATATGGTCATATTTGAAAATGATCAAGCTATAGCTAAATTTACTAGAATCTATAACATTGACCATCATGATGGCTTCGACATTAACTTGGAAGTACCAACAAAATCGTCTGAACCTGACATGTCACAAGATCAGGCCAAAGATATCAGTCAGGAATATCTCCAATATGACAATGAAGCTAAGACATTTTATCAACTAGGGTCATCTATCTTTGTCAGAGTAGGCTTTCTCACAGATGAAAATATTACAAGTGACAGTGTCCATAGACATCATGATGGGTTAGCATCTTGCTTTCAAAGCAACAAATACCCCATCAAAAATAGAATCTGTCAAAGCATGCAATATCAAGGAAAAGGACTAGGCATACATGAGCAATGCATTCTAGAACCAATACAGCTTCAGAAAAATTATAGACATCAAGGTCTTGGCTATTCCTCAGACAACAAATCAAATGATGTCAGTGGTACCTCCTCGATATTGGGGGAAACTTTGTCAAATAAAAATTTCAAAATGGAGTCCATGAGAAATCCTTGTCATAAGGTTGCTACCAACACCCCCTCCACCCACACCTTGAATCATCCTTCCATCATAAATAAACCTTCCCTTTGGAACCAACAAAAACAAAAGTTATACAAATCAAAAGATCAAATTCAAAGGTCAAAGGCCATTGAATCAAACAAAAGGACAAGTGGACAAATAAAATTAAAATGGATCCCAAAGAAAGATGGATCAAACAAAGACATCAAGTCAAATAAAAAAGTCAATCACAATGTGGAGCCACAATACAAAAGGACTCCCACATATAACACATGTCCACCTCCTTCAAAATGGTCATCAAGCAAGGCATCTAAAAGTGTTGGTTCCAAACACCATCCCTCCAAAATCCGTCATCCACCATCCCAAGTTTGGAAAATAAAAAGTGATTTGTCCAAACGTCCAAACAACCTTTCCATGTCCACCATCATTTGTGATAATCCTACATCTCTCCTAAAGTCCAAAAATCCTACGTCACAAATCTGTCACATCTTGGCAGCAACTCTTTACCACAAGGACTCTCATGGCACTCTATTGCGATGTGCGTATTCTGATAAGGCCAACTCTAGTATCAAAAAGGATCACAATGACATCGATTATTTGTATACAAGTGCTACGATCCTAACAAGACAACTCCTTCAGCAAGGTCATTATTGGCATATCATGGCACCAGTCTCTACATCGGCACCATCAATGGATTCAGAATAGTCAGTGGTCATCTAAAGCATCCAGGCTATCCACAAAATCAAAAATACAAAAAAATCAAAAATCAAAAATCAAAAAATCGTCACCCTGATGAAAACTTGGCAAACAAGCGTCTTGGTGACACCAAAAAATAAAAATGTCAAGACAATAGTAAAGAGAAAAATTTCATCCAATGGTGAAAATCTGGCAAATAGGTGCCCTGGATAAGTACCATGATGAAAACCTAGCAAATAGGCATCATGTGTAAAATAAATTGTCTATGTGGAATTTTACACTTGGGGGCAAGTTGTCTCATCTCCTAGGCCTTCCTCTTGACATTGGCATCCGACCATTTAATCCATATCATTCCAACTTACCTCGGTTTTGACATAAAATTGGCACACATAAATCATGCTTTGGGAAAACTCTTGACATGTCTATCCTTCGGTCATACACGATTCACGAAACATCATGTCATTCACCGTCATAGTCTTATTGTCCTTATACGACATAGTCCTTGAAAATCATATGACAATTCCATTAGTCTCATGTCTCCCATCTTTTACCAAGACCACCTCTTATCCTTTCATGTATGTCACCTATCTTGGCTTTCCCTTGACAAATGGTCTAAGGATAATCATCATCCCATCTAGTCCTAACCAAGTCATTCCAAATGCAACGAGTCTAATTCATACAAGCACATTATCCAAAATTTTACTTGACTGCATTCCTGGCCCGACTGTAGACCTCCATACTTTCGTCACATTGTCATCATCATCCTCACGTTGTTTCGGGATGCATCCTTCCCAAGTCAAACAACGTTGTCATCACTTGTCAATTGGTATTCAACTTGACTAGGGGCACAATCATTTTTGTCTTTGGATTCTCATGTGTAGGCATCAGTCATATGCATTTGTCATAATTCTCTTAAACCATTCAAAAAGACAAAAACATCACAAAAAGTCCTGAAAAAAGACAAAAACATTGGCAAAAAGTCCGAAAAACATTGGCAAAATGTCTTGAAGAAGTATCAAAAAACATCGCAAAATATCCTGAAAAAAGACAAAAATACCATAAAAAGTCTTGAAAAAAGACCTAAAAATCATAAAACGTCTTGAAGAAAACCTCAAACAAAATCATTAGACTGCTCGAAGCACACAAACACACTGTCATCTCTGGTCAAAGTCAATCAAGTCAATCAGTCTTTATCATCTGTCGAACTATGTTGTCTCTATGCATTTGCTACATAGGCAAGACTCATATTTGAGTCCCCGAGACATTAGGTCAGTCCTTTTAGGTTTGTCAAAATAAATCATGACTCAATCTTTTGTCATCAAAACAATGTCATTGGTCGTGTCGAACTATGAGGTCTCTGAGTACATGACGTAGGCAAGGCCATCTGTCGATGAGCCCCCGAGACTGCACTAGGTCAGTCCACTAGGGTTCATGGCATCAAACTGACACACACATCAAAAAGTCTTCAAGACAACACGAATCTTTCCCAAATGAACAAAACTCATCATGACAATCATTATCACAACAAGACAATCTCATCGGCACATATCATCATGGAAATATCAACATATGGCCAACACAAGTCAAACTCAGTCAAAACAAGTCAAATTATTGCAACCAGTCAAACTATCAAATCTTGGTTACCTTTCAGATGGGTCCTTCTGAAGAATAACCTCTGTCATTGGTGCCTTAGGATGTGTCCTTCCTAGGCATCATCCCTATCATTTGACATTTTTGAGGGATCCTTTCTGACACTTAAGGATCATTCCTCTTGACAACAACGTTCTTTCAGATGTGTCCTTCTGAAGAAAAAAACTTTGACATTGGTGCCTTAGGATGTGTCCTTCCTAGGCATCGTCCCTATCATTTGACATTTTTGAGGGATCCTTTCTGACACTTAAGGATCATTCCTCTCGACAACAACATTCTTTTAGATGTGTCCTTCTGAAGAACAAAACTTTGACATTGGTGTTTTAGGATGTGTCCTTCCTAGACATCGACATTATTCAGGATGTGTCCTTCCTGAATATGGCAACCTTCGGCATTTGTCATCTTGGCATCATTTAAATTTACATTGACACATCAATGCACTCGGCATCCAGATGCACTTGGCAAACACTTGACAAATTGTCTTTTTGATCTTTTATCATGTTATTAGTTTTTCAGCGAGATCCTAATAATCGAGATTTAGAGAAGCAGCGACGTATCATGTCAATTGACAAGCATGACTACTAGTTTCTCAGTGAGGTCTTGATTTTGGGATTTAGAAAAACAACGACATATCATGGTAAGGACTCTTTCTTTTTGTATTTTGACAATCATGCTACTAGTTTCTCAAGGATGTCTTGGAAACAGGATTTAGAGAAGCAGCGACATTTCATGATTTGTCCTTATCTTTTTTCTGCATGTGGTTGATTATGGCAAAAAGACTGGGCAAGCATGCTCCTAGTATGAGGCATGATCATCCTTGTCTGTGACTACTTGTCTTATGTGATGGTACGAACTTGGACACCTTGATCTATGTCATATCATGGTGTTTATTGGCCATTACAAGAGTTCCCCCAATGATGATTAAGAGCAATAAATATTAAAGTCCTATGGCAATGTTTTGAAGGATTTGGTCTAGGAACTAACATGCATCTTCTTTAGTCTTGTCATCTTCTCTCACCCATCTCATATAGGAATTGCATCAATATATTTTGCACTAACATTTCTTTGTCTCTTCATATTCTAGTCTTCTCATTAATTTTGAGAGCACGCCCATGTTCTTGGAACCTGTCTGTCCTCTCAAGGGGGCATACCAACCGTCCTCGTCATTCTTCCTCATCTTATTTTGCACTGGGGCATTTTTTGACTTATTTTCTTTGTCACAATGTGACAAGCGACATTATGAAAAAGAGGGGAAAAATGTAGACACCTAAAAATGACCTAGGCCTGCAAGCTTCATTTTTATCACTTTCGTCCTAGCATAATTAGGACATTTAATTATGTCCTTGGTCCACATTCGACTATTGATTAAATAATTTGTAATTATTTAATTAATTCATGTCACTTATTCTTCATGATTATTAAATAAATAAATTTTATTTATTTATTAAATACGTCATTAACTGTCTAAGTCTTTCTTTAATTAAATAAATTTCTTAATTTATTTAATTCCCCCTTCTGCATTTATTCTTATTGATTATTAAATAAATGAATTACATTTATTTATTAAATACGTCACTAGCTGTCTTAATTAAATAAATTGATTAATTTATTTAATTAATTAGTCTTATCTCCTAAATTAAATAATTATATTTAATTATTTAATTATCAATTTAATATTCTTCTCATTTTAAATAGATTAAATTATTTAAAATGTCATGTCAATCTTAACTGTCAGTCCTTTTTGATAAATAATCTGAAAAAGATTATTTATTATCTCTCAAAATCCATAATTTGAATTATTTTAATTCAAATTAGTAATTAATCTTCTAAAAATCAAGCAATCGGCAGATTCTTGATTTTCCAAATCTTATTTCAGTTCACATCTTATCTCTTTGATTTTTTTGAATCTTGCAAATTAGGCATCTTATCTTCTTGATTTTTTGAAAATCTCTATTTTCTAATTAATTTGTCTCATTTATTCTCCACCGTCGATCCGATTTTATTTTGACCGTTCGATTAAAGATTTTTCCCTAACCCTAATTAGGAATTCTCAGGTGTAATCTGGATGGTTCATTTCATTGATTTATCTCGTCCGTCCATTCGAAATGGCATTTTCTATAAAATGCCATCTTCTTCTCATTTTTCGAACATGCTCATTTTGACATCTTGCGTAATTACTATAGGCATTTATTTATTTACTCTCACATGTTCATGGTCATAGGCAATCTTAGTATTTCAATTTTGGCATTATTTTAGACATAGGCATTGGTTTGTAGACATAGTCATTTAGGCATATCAAATCCTTCAAATATTGTTGTAGGGCTTAGGAATTTTAGATTGCTCAAAAGATGAATATGAGGGTAACATTATCTAGCAAGCAAGAAGGTGTAACAAAGGTCAATCATGGAAGATGGAGAATGCAGGTGATATAATTGCCTTTTACTTTCATTGTATTCCTTTGTGCTTTGTTATATTCAATGGATTTAAATGTTATTTGATCTAACCATCTAATTCCATCTATTTTTCCTTTGATTACACTTACCAATTGGATGTTATGTTCTTCACTTTCTTTGTCAGAAGAATGCAGACTTAGATTCTTTTCCGATATGAACACAACTGATACTGTAGACCAAAATCTAGACTCCAATTACCATCAATGGCAACAAAAGTAGCCAAAAAATGGTCTCTCAAGGCCATATGCCAACAATCTCCCCCTTTGGCATTGATGGCAACACTTAGTGAAAAAATTACTAAGTGTCAAAACCAAAAACTAATCAAGGAAAAAATTTCTACCGCCCTTATGGATGTCAGGAAAATTTTCACTGCATTCTCTCCCCCTTTGACATAAATGAAAAATCTCTACAACATCCACTTATACTCCCTTTCTTATTCTCCCCCTTAGATATTTTACTGTACTTTTTCTTACTTCATTCTTTCCCCAATGCAAAAATTGATCAAAATTTGACAACTGCTACAAAAATTCAAAAAAAAAATTTATACTTCTATTTCATTTACGAAAGGAATTTCTTCCAAGAATCCATTGGAATCCCAATGGCTATGATCAAGCTATTGTTCTTTGATGTTTTCTTGATTATTTGAACAAGAGACTCATGAATAGTTATTGCTTCTTCCAGCTTTTCTCCAGATTTAAGAATCTCAATCATTTGTTCTAATATTCCTTTAGTTATATCTTTAACTTTCCAAAAAGCACCAATGAGAGTATTCTTAGCAGTATGAAGTTTTGCATGCTCAATCTGCAAATTATGAACCTTCTTCTTAACATGTCTATTCTTATCCAAAAGCATACTATAATTTTGTCTAGTCTTGACAAGCTCACTTTCAATTTCTTCAAGCTTATCATTGCACTTCCCTACCACATGAGGCCATCTAAGACAATAGTTAAAGACTTTATTTGTTGAATCAATGCACTGTCTATGCTCATTTATTTTCTTCTTCAGTCTGGTAAGAGATAATCTAAACTGCATTTTTAAATGAGAAATTATTTCTTATTCCTTCCTTTCCAGGGGCACAAACTCCATAAATATCTTGACACATTCAATCAGATCTTCTAGGAGAACATCCTATAGACTCTCCAACTCAATATTGTTATCAATAAAGTTCCTTGCTAGAGTATTTTCAATAAAATCCTTCTCATAGGATGGTCCATTCAACCATATACCCAATATCTTTTGCATACCATCCTCATCCTGAATGAGTTGCATTATCTTTGTTTTAAATAGAGAACTTTCTTCATCACTGTCTTCAACTATTATTATTTTTGGTTCATCTGGTTTCGGTTGATTTCTGGGAATATATTCTTAAAAAATTTCATCTTCTACATCCATAGCCACTTGAATTTTCCCTTTTTCTTGAATCTTTCTAGACTTGGGTACCAGAGGAGTGACACCAACCATATCTCTTCATCTCTTCTGCTTCTTCTCTCCTTTTCCAGAAGATGATCCCACCTCAATTATTTTTTCCAGAAGAGTGTCAACACCTTCTCCAAACCTCTCTAATACCTTTCTAAAGAAACTTTCATACATTTGTTCACAATTTTCAAATGAATTGTAATGATTGAATATTTTCTTACAAACTGGCATATTCTCTCTCCACACCACATTGTCCTTCATCGACAAATAGTTTAGAAAGTACATCATAATACATATTGCCAGAGTACCAAACCTAAATGGGTAGTAAATATCCTTCATTAATTGAACATTCTCTATCAGTTGATCCTTCATTAGACTACACAGATCAAAGTCTTCATTTTCAATTATCATTTTATGGGCGATATATGTAGCACCTGCCGAGGTTGATCCTTCACAGTTTTTGAAGTAAATCTTGTATGAGACTCCATAAGCCACATACCTTGTCAAAGGATCTTTATTCGATGAAATTATTAGAGCCCTCTGGTTTCCCTTTATTCTGGTTAGGGCTTTGACCTCAACATTGTGAATTGACTTCTTCTTCTTTGGTACATCACCAATATTGCATAGTTCTATTAAATTTATGATCACATCCTTGGTAATTTGATATAGTTTATCCAAAGTGAGCATTTCACTGTCTAATTTGTTCAAGAAAAACCAAATCACTTCTGCATTGATGAAATGAGGATAATCGTTCCATATATCCAGATCTTTGTGTTTTGATCCTTCAAGCCTTCTAAAATCGGTGAGCAGCAACAAATTTCTTTCATCCCTAAATTTTTGGCTGCTATACTCATCTAGGGTTATGGTACCTTTGATTTGCTTCATGTTTCATTCCGAACATAATTATACCAATCACCAAATAGATGTGAAATCAATGAGCAACAGAAGTACCTGATGATTCACAGCTAGGATGACTTTTTGCACTTTTCAAATTTTGCAGAAAAATGCTCTTGAACTATTCTCCTTCAATGCTTGGTGCAAAAATAGGGTTCAAAATGCCCTTTTATAACTTTTCCAATTGTAATTTTTTCCACATTAAATACATTTCCCTAGAAGTTCTAGTTACACTGCAAACTCAGTCAAAAAACAAAGAATTTAATTTTGGACCTATACTATTTCATCCAATTCATCATATCATCAATGAATAGCACAACAACTAACAAAATTCAGCAATTTGGTGCCAACTATACATGGGACAAGATATTTTCATAAAAAACTCCCCCTAGGCCATTGGCCTGATATCAATTATCAGAGGAGCTACCGAAGGGGGCTTTTGGTACAACTTTATTTCCTTCATCCGTTTCACTTTTCTTCACCCATGTCTTCTTCATCTGATCTCTTATCTCTTCCATAGATGATTTTTCTTTACTTTTGTTGTCTTTCTGTGAATTTCTTCCTTGATAGACCTGACCTCTTTTATTCACATTTTTTGTTTTGGCATAATTTTGTAATGTGACTAAGATTGTTACAATTGAAACATACAAAAACTTTGTTTCTATACCAACCATTCCACTAATTTCCACTTGACCTAGATTGATTAGAAACATGCCCAAATCTTCCACAGCTATAACATTTAAGGTTACTTGCATTGACTAACATACTTCTGCATTCCAATGCCTTATGCCCAATTTTTTTGCATTTGAAACACTGACCAGAAAATGATAGAGTACTAGAGTTTATCTTTCTTCTACACTGAGAAGCCATATGTCCAAATTTATTACAAGCAACATAATATCCATTAAATGTTTGAGCATTAGGCTACCTTATTGAATGTCTTCTTTCTTTGTTCTTCTTTTTAGGGTTCTTTTGTTCAAATCTGGAGCATTCTCCCTTCTCATATCCAAGACCTCACTTATCATTTATATCCTTCTGACCTTTGGTTATTTCTTCAAATTTTATAGAACTTATCTTGAACCTTTCCTTGAATTCATTTGTAGTAGCAAGCTGATTCCCAAGAATGACTATCTATCTCTCAATCTCATGTTCATAGTTTTTGGCCTATTGTAGTTCAATCTCCAATTGAATGGATCTATTGTTAATTTTGTTGCATTCTTCAGAATTTTCTCTCAGGGATGGGCTAGATTCTCCTCTTTCTTCTTTTTTTGCTCAATCTCTTTGGTAAACTTCATTGCCACTAATTCCATCTCAAGTCTTAGAGTTGCATTGTCCTTGGATAGCTTTTCACATTCTTCTATTATCTCTTTTAGGGTTTGATTCAGATGGACTGTATCATCCGAACCTTTATTTTCCTTTTGCTTCAATTGATCACATAGCTCCTTCCTCTTTTCCCTTGAGTCATTTATCTTTTCCTTCAGTGATTGAATGAATTTTTCGGTGTTTGGAAGATTTTCCTTAAGTTCCATGACCTCTACCTTAGATTGATCAAGATCATCAAGTACCACCATCAGTTGTTGTTGAAGACCACCAACATCCATTATAGTTCAAGATTCACCTTGAGCTACTAAGCCTTAGAAGAGGAACTTTGATACAAATTGTTGGACACTAGGAACACTGAGGGGGGGTGAAACAATGTTCAATAATTTTGATTTGAAAACAGATCTAAAACCATCAACAACAACAATCAAAATTTATATAACATTAGTAGCACATAACAAATGAAAACATGCAGTCACATTAAAGAACACCGTAACACTAGATATTTTTACGTGGAAACCCTGTTAGGGAAAAAACCACGGTGGAGATTAATCCATAATGTTTACTTTGTTAAAAGTAAAATAAAAGAGGGGAATTCACTTGAATTCAGGCGCACTTCCTAGAGCTCACCGCTCAAAAGAAAGAGGCTCACTACCTTACAAGTATAATAGAATATTACAATAAAATTTTGAACTAAGATTATAGCATCTACAAATTCCTGGATTTAGCTCCAATGAAGCTCATGATAAGATTTTGGATCTTCTTGACCGGTTCGCACTTCTCCCCTGCTCTACTGTATTATGTTTTGTATACTAAAACTCTTATGCCCTCAAATAACTGATCAACACTCTTTCACTTTCACACATACAACATATCACACACCCTTACCAAAATTCCATACATCCATACCAAAGTGATTTCCTGATCTTCTTTTTATATCCCCTAACCCAAAAATTTAATATATGTCGGCTTCACAACACAATACAATATTCCTACTTATGTCAGCCCAAATCACAAGTTATAATTTATGCATACCTACACAAGTCGGCTAGACTTATAGTAGGGACCCACACCAAGGTTCAAAACATAAGATATAGCAAAACAATTACTCCTCATACATCTGTGATACACAATGTCAAGCATGTTGGCCATAATAGAAAATAAACCATGAATCATGCTACTAAACCTCTTCAGTCGAACTATGATTAATACAACACCAAAAAACTCTTTAGTAGGATAGTTTATGTGCTAAGAAAGCTTCCTTAGAGATCCACACCACAAAATAGTGATCCAGTGAAGTAATTGGATCAGCTTACCAATTGGATGTTTTGTTCTTCACTTTCTCTACCAGAAGAATGTAGAGACTTAGATTCTTTTCTAGTATGAACAAAACTGATATTGTGGACCAAATTATAGACTCTAGTTGCCATCAATGATAACACAAGTAGCCAAAAAATGATCTCTCAAGGCCATATGCCAACATTGTTTTGTATAGTTTGGAAAACCTTTGATATAAGTCATAAACCGACTCATTTTGGTATTTTTGGATACTTATCAATTCATGAAGGGAAAATTCAGGGGAAAACTAATTCCCATATTGTTCTAGAAATTGATTTTGAATGTCTAATATAGAATCAATTGAAGCATTAGGTAAACCATTGAACCAATCCCTTGCTTCTTCAGTTAGGGACATAATGAATAATCTCATATTTACATCCTCATACTCCATACCAATATATTGTATAAAAGCATTGAAATTTATGATATGTTCTTCAGCTAAAATCACATTATTCCTAGTGAATTTGGGGACTGTATTTCTCCAATTTCTATCAATTGGGTATGGATATAATTGGTGCCCTGTCAAATCAAATTATCTACATGTGTTCATAGGATTTTGTGGGTGCAATTTTAGAGGTGGTGGATTGGGGTGGTATCGGTGTCCATATTGAGGCTGATGATAAACATTTTGTTGAATGTGTTGTTGAGGATATACATTTTGATGTGGCATATGTTGTTGATGTTGTGGGGCATATTGCTGACCTGGTGGTGTATAATTCTGGGGAATATTGCTAGCATTTGGGGGCTGGGACCTATGTAATAGCACATTATGCTGAGTGTGTTTTTTCTTGGATTACCACTAACATTATGAGGTACTTTGAAAGTACCTGGAGCAGTTGTATTCTAAGAAATTCCATGTGAATTGATATTGCCACCTTGTTTATGTGGAGGGATATATTTTGGTGGCTTCGATGCCTAGATATTTAATTGTGCCAATTGTTGATCAAGCTTCTGGCTTTCTTGTACATCTGTTGTCTTATTCTAAGTTTTTGTTTCTACCATTCTATATGAAGTTCAATATCTTGGTTAGTCATACCATTAAATTCATCGATAGTATGATCAACAATCCCCTCTTGGTTCTCTTCTCCTTGTTCTGATGAGAATCCCCTATCATATTCCTTTTGTCTCCATTTTCTTTCTTCTTCCTCTTTTTCTTCAAATTCATTCACCTTTTGAGGGTGTAACCTGAAATTGAGGATATTATCATTTTTATTGCATCTTTTAGGTGGTGTTTAGGGATTTCCACCATCAGTGTGAAGTGGAGAGTTAAATTATGTGAAGGTCTTCTTTGATGTGTTCATATTATCTTCTTTCTATTTGGATACTATCTCACCCTTATTTGTGTTGTTTTTTCCATGAGGAGATCCATTCTTATCTATCCATCTAACATTGTTCTTCTTAGGAATCTCCTAGTGCAAAGATATTCCATTCATGTTGGATGATATAAAATATCTCTGGTGTCTTTTTTCTATCCTTTCTATTATGATGTTTATCTTATCAATCATAAAATACTTTAGAGTTGCCATAGGTCTAATTTTCATAAGTAGGAAAATGATTGTGTTTCTCCCCAATGGAGTGTTCACCCTTTTGTGATGTTTTGGAATGACTCTATGATGGAAGGATAAGGTTTAGAATTAACTTCTCCCCAGCAGATTCACTAATCTGTTGGATCTAAAAAATGTAGTTTACAAATCCTAAGAGGACACCTAGCTCAATGATCAGACTTGCAACATTTTTGAACCAACGAATAGAGATAGCCTATATGGTTGATGATTCCCTACACTTCAGCCTTTGCTAAACCTATGTAGGTGAACTTTCATAGCTAAAGCAGATTGTATGACTTATTTAAACTTAATGATCTATCCACAATGGCATAAAGTGGGATAGATGATCATTTCTTAACTACTTCTACTCCTAATGTGAAAGTTGGAAATTTAGAATATGAAAGTGGATAGGTAATGTATAAATGAAATGTGAAGAGGACTAGTGCTTTAAAGGGTAAGCCAAGTCAATGAAGTTTTATGACAAGTGACTATTAGTTATAGTTTTGATTGTTTTGCACTTATATTTGTTTATACCTTATATAAATGTGCAAGAATGTGACTAACATACTCTTCTTATTGATCCAATTGATCTTACCAGGTTACTATGATTTATTAAAAAGGTTTTAATCCTTCCTTGTAGGAACCAATTAAAAGAATCACATAATGACAACAAGTGTGTATTGACAAATGAAGTGTATCCTCAATTTAAATAAAAAAGATAACATCAAGTTGGAGATAGTATGACAATCTTATCAATTACCTAACTCTTCTTACTAATTCAAATGTTACTTCCAAGTTACTATAATCAATTAAAAGGATTATAATTCTTTAATGGAAACCAATCAACTTGATTACACAATAACATCAAATGTGTTTTGATGAAATTGAATATCAACTTGGATACAAAAATTCAAATAATAGAGAAATAACAATGTGGAGATAGCCAGATAACTGTTTAAATCAACAAACAATAGACACCAATATTGAGTCACACAGAATTAAAGATCTTCTATTGA
Organism: Sequoia sempervirens; assembly: GCA_007258455.2. Classification (NCBI taxonomy): domain Eukaryota; kingdom Viridiplantae; phylum Streptophyta; class Pinopsida; order Cupressales; family Cupressaceae; genus Sequoia; species Sequoia sempervirens. Next base: position 557,169,860 of record VDFB02000017.1, read on the forward strand.
TTTATGCCAAAATTCATGCATGCATCATGGTCCATACAGTATAATCTATATGATAAAATTTTTGAAAATTATTTCTCGCATATCTCCTATTCTCTCCCTATTCGCTCTTACTATTTAATCATCAAATGTCCAACTTATATATCAATATCTTGAAGAGTGTACACCTCTTCATAAGTGTCTTTTGGAATTAACAACAATAAAACATTAACAATTATGCTCTAATGAGCCACAAATGAACTTGTGATATATGATCTAAATATACCTAACTCAAGTGTGTATCAGCATCCTCTGCAACATTCCTCGTAGCTATCTCCATGATGATCATCTTCTCCAAATGCTCGCAGGCCTCCTCTGGTGTTGAATCCTCATTCTTGGTTGATTCCAAGGCCCCATGCAGTATTAGTCTACACTCTTTCATCCATTCACTTTGATCTTTCAATTCTTCATCATCTTTGAACAGTGCAGGCACCCCTTCCTTTGAAGCATCAATAAAATCCTTGGCATCTACTTGAAGCTCCTTAAAATAATCCTTATGCTTCCTCATCATATCGTCATTGGTTGTAATGGCTCCAGTGTCAAATGTGCTTCTTTTTTGTATTTCTTTGATATTTTCTTGAATTCTATCATTTATTCTCTTATGTTCCTGAATAGCAATGTGACTCTTGGAGTGGATTACCCAGAACTTGTCCATCTAGATCATCATATTAGCATGCCTCTTTTGGAATATTGCATAAAGTGTGTCAAATCTAGATTTACTCACTTGAGTGTGTACTTGTGATTCCTCACTTTTGTCCTTTGATTGGGAACCTTATCCTCGAGTTAACATTTTAGTGCATCCCTTGAATGTATCTTTGACCATGTCTTTTAGAAAATCATTTTCTTTGAGCATCCTTTCATTTTTCATCTTCTACATATCTCATTCTTTGATTAACATTTGAATCTAATCTTTATTCAATTTGACTACGTTTATTCCAATATCAGTTGTGACCATAGGATCAGTTTCTCCAACTTTTAGTGTCATGACATTGTTAGAGTAAAGGTTTTAACTTAATTATGTTAATTAAGTTACCTTTATTCCTATCTTAAGATTTCACTTTAGTTTGCATATTGTGACATTTAATAATTATATTAATTATTAAATGTCTACCTATTAGGGTTACTTTTAGGTTTTGCACAATCTCCTTTTATAAGGATTGATTATTGTAATTTATCTCTCTCTGATTAATCAATTTAGCTAATGCAATCTCTCTTGAAGCTTGCAGAGCACCCTTGCCTTTTTGTCTCCATCTTTTCCTTTCTGTGACAGGTTATTTGCATGTAGGTGATCTTCGGAGTCTGTGAAGTTGGCTTTCTCGACTTCTACATGGTATCAAAGCTCTAGACCTACTACTTCCTCTTCGTGTTTTGAAGGATTTTTTGGAGCTTCAAGGGTTTGGGGTTTTCCTTTTTTTGATCCAAGAGGTGGGAATTTTCAGTGCATCTAGGGTCAAATCAGATCTCTCCATTGAATCTAGAGCTGCCAGAATAGTCAAGATCGACCTTTGTTTCGTCAAATTTGACTTCCGTTTGTCAGATCTGTGAGGGTTTGAAGAAATATTTTTTGCCAGATCTAGGGGGTGCTTGATTTTTCAGAGTATTTTGAGCTCAAACGGACCTCACCATTGCATCCGGAACATCCAAAAACCTAAAGATCGACTGTAAACTTGTCTATATTCGGCATCGGTTGTTTCTAAGGCAATTTTTTTTGCCCGTACGGCTCTATTCGCTGTCTACACGCAGTTCGAGGTAAAAAAATTCGTCAAAAAAAATTATCATTTTTTTTTCTGCAGAAAAAAAATTTCGCAAATCTTTTTTGAAAAAAAAACAAGCTTTAAAAAAAAATTAAAAGTAAAAGCTTTATTGTTTTTTTTTTTAAAAAAAGGCTAAAGGGTACAAAGTACCCTACGCAGGTACCTGTCTGTACCTGCATAGGCCTGTGTAGGAGTACCAAGGAAGGTACCGTGGGTACCGAATGGGTCTTCAATTTTTTTATTAATTTTTTTTAAAACAAAAAAATTAAATTTGTAAACTTTTTTTATTGTTTTTTTTTAAACATTTTTTTCAAAATAAATCTAGTCATGCATGTGTGCCGATGGCCATTTTACCGTCAATTTTAATTCCGTAGTTTTGCTGCGACGGCCGTATGACCATCAAATTTAATGTCGCACTGTATTTTTCCCCCTTTGGAGCTGTTTTCTTCCAGAGGTCGTAACTTGGGCATACGATATCGTTTTTTGGAAAACAAGATATCGTCGGAAAGTTTCTTCCATCAAATTTCTAGTGGTGTGAGTCTCATCACTTCATTTTTTTGTTGGTGCATTCTACAGCCAGTTGAAGTCAAAGGAGCTTTTTTCAGTCCCAAGCTCGTAACTTTTGATCAGTTTCTCCATTTTTTGCGATCTGAGTGGCGTTAGAATTGTATTTCAGAGCTCTTAAGTTCCATCCATGCAATTTTTCCATATTTCACTCGAGGTACATTTTATTCAGTTTTATGTGTTTTCACACTTTGGTGAATTACCTGGACATATTAGCTCTTGGGAACTTCTCGTTTGCGTGGGTTGTTTTATTTTTTACTGTTCTTCATGTATTTCTAGTCTTGTGTCTTTTTATGACATTATGATCATCATTTGTAAGCAATCTTCTATGTAAACGCACAGAGATAAAGTGCCACACTATTGTACATGTATTTTGGTGATTTTGCACATAAGGTTGTGCCATATTTTGTACTTGCATTGTATTATAAAGTGCCATGGGGGGGTTGTGTAGTGCCTTTGTTTTTTCCATCACACCTTTGTCTAGTGAGTGTCCCTACACGACAACAGTGGATCCATATGATTCCAGCCTCATGCATGTATGCTTTGTTTTGCACACCACTTTTTCAGTTGTAGGTGTTTTCTTGTGCACTTTCAGATGTTGTTTCTTCTCCTTCATGCACTACAGGGTGTTACACAACATTTCAGTGGATCTTTCAGGCTCTCCCAGTCAGCATTATGGGGGGTATTATACTATTCATGCTAATGCTTCCTTGGTTTCACCTTGGAAGGAATCTTCCATTCTTAGTTGATTAGTGTTTTTTAGACTATCGGTACTTGTGCCATTTTTATCTTCATTCCAGGTGTTTTCCTTTGTTTGTCATCTGATTTGAGTAGTGTCATTGGGGGCACTCATGCAGATTATTGTCTTCTTGATCCTAATCATCCTATCTTCAGAGGAGGTTCTTCAGCACCATAGCAGTCATCTTTTGATAGTTGTTTGTAGCTTCTTCTGCTTTAGTGATGTTCTTCATGTCTTTCATCTCTTTTTGGAGTAGAGTTTTTTCCATGAGGTTTTCTCTATTTCTCCACTTTATAGAGATTTGGTTGTATTTGGGTACCTCATAAAGCCTAGTTGCCAGGTCCCTTGTTTGCTTTCATGCATTGTAGTTACCTTTGCTTTCTTGCACATGTTTGTAGTTGCACTTTTTCTCATCTTAAGGGGGGGTGTTAGAGTAAAGGTTTTGACTTAATTATGTTAATTAAGTTACCTTTATTCCTATCTTAAGATTTCACTTTAGTTTGCATATTGTGACATTTAATTATTATATTAATTATTAAATGTCTACCTATTAGAGTTACTTTTAGGTTTTTCACAATCTCCTTTTATAAGGATTGATTATTGTAATTTATCTCTCTCTGATTAATCAATTTAGCTAATGCAATCTCTCTTGAAGCTTGCAGAGCACCCTTGCTTTTTTGTCTCCATCTTTTCCTTTCTATGACAGGTTATTTGCATGCGGGTGATCTTCGAAATCTGTGAAGTTGGCTTTCTTAACTTCTATAGACATGACCAAATTCCTTCTTAGTATCAATAATCACGGATTTCTTATGTGGGGGATATAGAGTCAGAATCATAAGAGAGTTCTAATCAGGGTTATATCTTGATCCAGTGTATAATTTTGTTACTCCTTCTAGATTGAGCTTATGCTTAGCAGCATTATTATGCAAAAAATATCAAAAGAAAGAGAAGAATTTAAATCAAAATCAGGAAAGATCATCACACCAGACTCCTCTAATAACTTTCTTCCTTTCTCTGGAGTCATGCTATTCATTTCATTCTCTATAGAAATGTTTAATGTGTTAAGCGACTAGCTTTCATTGTTGGGTGTGATGTCTGTGACTGATTCCCTTATTTCTTTTCCTTTTTGGTTGTACAAGAAATATCTAAATTCAGGAGATTTAATGAACTAATCATTAGAGACAAATGACTTATAGGCCAATTGGCTAATATCTTTATCAGATGATTCCTCAACTTCTTGTTCTTTCTTGGGAGGTCGATACTCTTCAATTCTCAATTTAGGGATCTTGTCAGTTTTTTCTTGGGGTTCTCATTCATCAGATGATTCCTCACTACCATAGGACAAAATTTCTACCTCTTGTATCTCCTTCATTTTATGTTCCATTTATTTATCGTAGTTTTCAATTGCCACTTCAACCTCCCTTTCTTCAATGTTCTTGATTATATCATCATGATCATATGGTATATGAACATATCTACCTAAGTTCTATTTCTTCCTAGAAAAATCAATATAACCTTTAGGGTCAAATCCCTTCCTTGGTGCAGACTTCTTCATATTAAAATGTGATTAACTTATCCAAAATAAGATCATATCCTTCCTTTGACACCACATTGAAATCTCCAAAACACAATGTACTAGGCATGAATGACTATTTTTCATAGGCATTCAAGTTCATGACATTGGAATAATTCATTTTTGTAACAATATCTAGATATGCAATCCTATTTGGCACAATTTTTCGTAATAAGAAAGGTGTGTCTTCAAAACCATACACTCTGATTATGGTGGAATCAATATAACAATACCAGTCACCCCAATTATGACGTGTAGTTGGTGGTCCATTGAAATACTTGGGCCTTAAGAAGCTTTTGATCTCATCAGTCAATGAGTAATCACAAGGATAATCATAAAACCTATACAATGTCTTGACAAATTATTCTTAACAATAAACATAACTAGAATTAATAAATTTGTTATCCCAAATGGAAGTCCACAATTGCACTGGTAATGGTTGTTCTTCCTTATCCATTTGTGTGATTCTCAATTCCTCTAGCCACATTCCTAACTCCTGACCATAGTACAATATCATGTGCATGAGAAGAGAATAATGCTTAAAGTGCATTGTGGGAGATCCATTCTTGATGGCCATCATCCCTAATTCAATCCCTCTAGAAATGTGTGAAGCATAGTCAAAAGGTCTTGCATTGTGGCATTGTATGTCTACAAGAATCACCATTGGCCCTATAGACATGAATTCAGTGGCCTCTGTTCCTATTATTTGGCATACCAAGAATTATATTTTAGGTAGGTCTCAAACAAATCAACATGAAAGGGAGGTCCATCACTATCTTCAAGTGGAACTAGATTTCCATACTTTCTAGGCCTATGCAACAGTTGCTTCCATCCTTTGTAAGTAGTATCCATTCTCCAATACTCCTCTAAATCTTCAAGAACAATAGGTTGGTCACATGTGTCATCTAGGTTGAAGACTTCATAAAGTGCAGTCTTTGATATATGTATGAATGGTTCACCTTGTACATTACAAATAGCTTTAAGGTCTAGATTATAATGTGTGGCCAAAATTTTTATTAGCTCTACATTCACAAAGACATTGGGGACCACCAGCTTTCCCAAATTAAAATTCCAAGGTTTACAAACTAGTTCAAACCTACTTCTCTGATAGTAATGCAACATGAACAATCCATATCCTCTAATGGGAGTCAACACAACACCTATATACTTGCATTTTTATTCTATTCTTTCTACATCAACCCTCAATTGTGTAGACCTTCTAGATTTTGGCCCTAAGCCAAGCAATTGATCAATGAGGTTTTGGTTCAATTTACGTCCTTTTTTTTTTAATTCTGGGACCATTTCAATTTTTTGTTTCTTACTTTTGAGATGACTAATTTCACCTTGTTGCTTCCTACTCTTTATTTTTGTAGAACTTGAACCTTCCATTCTAATTCTCTACACAGTGAGAAAATTGAATTATAATTTACCAATTGTGAGAGAACTCTGTATGCTTACTTGTGTATTTCTTAGCACACTAAATTCCTTGATTCCTGTTGAGTCTCCCATCCTTCTCATTGCAACTTCTGAAAATTATTTTGGTTCAATCTCTTTTCAATCAGAAAACATTCACATAAGGTTCATTTGTGCAGTCATTAATGTCTACAACTGGAAATGAATGCAACAGGTTTTTTGAATTTCAAAATGTCAGAGTGATACAAGAGTGCATCAGTGAAACCCCTTTAATCTCAAGATGAACTGTGTGCTTTATTTGGTGCCACCTTTGTTTATACATTCATAACTGATTTCCAAAACATAACTGAATGTCCTTTTGATGTGAAGTGTCCCTTTAATTTTTATTCTTAGTCGAGAAGACCACTTAATACTCTTACTGATATTGTACAACTTCCTTTTCTCTTACTTTTCAACTTTTATTATTTTAGGGAAAAAATTATGAAGTTCTCCTGATGTTAAGGTGGTTTGGACCATTAGAAATCCTTTTACTCATCGCCTAGTGTCTTTCCAACAAATTGTGACCATTCCATGTTACCATCAGGCTAACATGTACTATTGTTGTGAGAACGTAATGCCTTTCTGATGATCTTGGTCTCCCCGATGTATTTCCTCTACCACTTCATTGATTTGGATAAGTCAGTAAGACTTTCCCCAAAATCCTCCTTCATCAACATAACCCATATGGTCGATGAGATCTGAGGGACTCTCTCCAATTGTACATGTATCTCTGATACAGTTGTTCTCCTACTTCATTGGTGAAAGAATATATGTTTCTTACTAATGAGGTTTCCATTGGCGTGACTCACGAGCTTGGTATGATTTGAAAACTTTGCTATGATTACCTTGCTCTTGCCGATAGGTTTTCATTGGTGAAATGATAGGAATCATCTTCGCAATTATGAACACCTGTTATCTTTTGGTTCTTTGATCACTGTGACTTCATTCACTTCTTCTTGATATGTAGAAATCATTGAAATGAAAGGCTATGACTTGTTGATCAGAAAGACATGCACATGATCTTCCCAAGAAGGATCAATTGTTCTTATAGCTTTGGCTTAATTATGATCAGGGGATGCTTATATATCAAAATTCCATATTAATGGGATGATTAGTTATCATGGGTTGCAAAATGGATCTTGTTACACAAATTTCTACAATTTGCATTGATCATGAAATTAAGGTCTGGAAAATTTCTATGGTACATGGGAGATAGGTGGGTGAAAGCTAGTGAAAAATGTGAGATTTTTCTAGATCTGATAGGACCATCGAAGTATACCCATGGCACCATGTCCAACTGTCTGAAGTCATCAATCACCTGCTAAGGTGGGATCCTTTATCCCCATGCTACCTCTATGTTCCACCAAGCACAAATACCTCTCTAGGTATCATCGGGTGCATCCTCCACCTCCCCAAACTAACAAGCAACCCTATCTAGGAGGAAGGGATAAATTTAAGAAACCCCCCCCCTCAGTGAAGGTGTAAAATCTTGGAAAATATTTCCTTTTATTTGAAAAAAAAATAATTTTCTTGGCGAATCTATGCACATTATTAAAAAAAATATAAAATCTTGGCGAATCTTAATAAATAATTGGTAAAAATAATAATCATAGTGGTGAATCCTAGAAAATAATCACTAAGAAGATTAATTACAATGGCAAATATCTCCTTTAAAAATTTGCATAGTTGGTTAGCACAGTTCCCCCATATTTTTTTTTGTAATATTGAAGAAGGGGCCTGGGGGCGGCAGCCACTGACGGGGTCAAGGGGTAGCGCCCCTTGCGGGGGTCAAGGGGGTAGAGCCCCCTTGTGGGGGTCAAGGGGGAAACACCCCCTCGTGGGATTCGGGGACAATGACTTAAGTATTTGTTTAAAATTCTCACGACTCACTTTAAAAATAAGACTAAATGAAATGTTAAATTGTTACCATCGATTAGCATTTTGATCGGATGGTTACAATTGATTCCGTGACCTATATGCATGTGCCTTTAAAAGGCTTGTTGAGGCCCAAAATTTGTTTTGGGCCACATGATTAGATTTAATCATGTGGCTCAAAATAAATTTTGGGCCTTAACAAGCGTTTTTAAAGGCACGTGCATATAGGTCACAAAATCAACTGCAGCCATCCGATTAAAAAGCTAATTGATGGACATAAATAAAAGCCCTATTCAAGGATAAAATATTCCTAGAATTAAATGGTAATTTATTATTAGTGGCGATATTTCCCCAAAATTAATGCTAGGAATATAATATTACTGGCGAATATAATTAATATTTGTAATTATAGTAAAATACTGGTGAATCAGTTCAAATGATGCATCATTTAAAAAATAATGCATAGGCGAATTAATTGAGACAATTTTTTTTTGTAAAATCTTGGCGATTCAACATCCTTTTTAGCTTGTACTATTCACCATTTTTGGAGGTCCCTATTTCAAATATTCACAAATTGGTGAAGATTCACCACTAAAGTTTTCCCTACTAGGAGGTACCACTCAGCCATATAGTGCTTCCTCCTTGGCATATACTGAGACTTATGATAGTAGAAAATATAATTATCATCATCATGCCATTTGGGAAAATGGAGCCAAGACCTCCACTGAAAAACTATCATCTCGTCTAGAACCCACCTGAAGTGCGAGATACCTATAATACTTGTAAAGTGGAGGGTGGTCATCCCCCTATATTTGTACACCATGAGATCATCATGATTAGTCTAGACATCTGCTATCTGTGGCCTCAAAATGGGAATATGCTGATAGGACCACATGTGAAAAAGGGTAACACCTGTTCCAATGCTATGGGCCCGGCTATATACAATCTAGTGCATATCATGGTACATTGAGGCCAGGATGACTAGCCCCCAGGCGTAGATGGTTGTGTCCTCCATCATCTAGGTCCAAATGATCCTTCAGCCAATGCTGCATCCTTTGGCTTGTTGGTCAGAAACAAGGACTCCCGAGATCAATGCACCAACAAACAAAGTCAAATCAAGGGAAATTCCCTCATATCGGTGGAGGTCTATCTAGCTGCTATCCACCTCTTATTAATCTACGCCAAACAACTAGAAAATGGCATCACCACCAACCTCAACATTGTAAATAATGTGCTCCATGTGAATAAGGATCCTCAAGATCCACCACACATCCTCCAAGGTGACAGTGGCATCACTAGTTGGTAAGTGAAATGAAGACGTCTTGCTCTACCATCTCTCGACTAATGCTATCATCATCATGAGGTGCATCTACACCTTGGTGATCTGAGCAATGTGGTTGAATCCAATCACACCTAGGAAAAATAGGGCCTGATTTGACAAATTCCCAGCTCAACGTAGAAACTGGCTCATGTGCTCCTCCGAATGGAGCATTGGTAGGACCTCCTACAACCAAAACACACATGATGTCAAAAATTCACTAAATATGCACCTTTTCAAAAATTAAAAAACCCTAAGAAATAAAGGTGATGTGACATTTGCAAAGGCAACTCTATCATTTGCAGATACGATGCCAAAATCAAATGTGGCACTCCACCACAAAGGCGAGTAAACATTCTGGGGTGACCTTGTTTCCTCCTTGGGTTGTGTGATGCTCCACCACAAATGTGAGTCGACATCCATCCAACGACCCTAAGACCATTCAACATTGCACTATGCTATAATACAAACACGGGTTGACATTTACAAAAGTGATGCCACCCATGACAAAAGTGATACCCTAGAAGACCACTTTTGGTTGACTTAAATTACCACTAATAAATGCACTAAAAAAAATTAAAACAAGAAAAGTTTCAAAAGGCATACTAGGGGTCCTGCATCTTGCGGCTGTTGGAACTCATAAACCCAATCCGTCTAATGTCTGGGAAGCACACGAGCATTCATTCCATCAGCACCTCAGAGAAAAATCACTAGAATATCTAAAAGTCAAGTGAGCAAATGATTTGAAAATTAACCTCTTAACCCCTTATATGTAATTTTTAAGGGTTTTTGAACCCATTTAATCTTTTTTTTCCTAAACAAAGCCTGTTTTGATATGTTTTCATCATAGTAAGCCTAAATTCACATCACGTGGGCTATTTTTTGCTCCTGAATCAATGTTGAATCTTTTTCATGATCTTGACCAAATTTTGTAATTTTTTCTTGATCTCTTGAGGGGGAAATGTAGTAGCATAATTTATTTTGCTGGGGTAGTAGTAGGCCATCTAAAAAAAATAAGATTTTTTTTGAATTTTGATCATGGCAGTGTTTTTCTTTGAACTGATGCAATAGGTACTTCGCTTCAAAGAGGGGGAAAATGTAGACACGGAAAACGTCCTAATTGATACTATGCATTTGATTTTGATTAACTAACACCATTTCTTCCTAAATCACTTCAAATTTATCAATTAATTGAATAATCAACATTATTTAATTAAAATTAGGAAATTTAGCTATTAATCAAATAATTAAATTTATTGATTAATTCATCCTTCTAACTAATTGTTCATCTTATTTAATTAAATCAAATTATTTAATTAAATCCTATCTTAATCCTCTCATTTGATTAAAAAAACAATCAAATCAAATGTCACATCTCCTAATCCTCTCCAATTAATTAATCATAAATTAGCTTTTTATTCATCATTATCAAATCCTCCAGTTTTTAACTCCTCAAGAGTTAAATCAACCATGGTCAACTAACTAGGTTGCACATAAAATCAATTTCTTCCAATTATCTAATTATCTCAATTATCCTCACAAAGGAATATTCTAAGGAATATTCCTCTCAACAACCTCTCATTCAATTTCCCTCCAAAGGTTTTTGAAAACCTTTCACATCTGCAATAACTTCTCTTACAACCTTTCAAATCCTCTTACATCCTCTCAAATCTCATTCAATTAATCTTACACCAATTTCAAATTCTCAACCATCAACATTTACTTCTCTTCCATCCTCCTCCACTCACACATTTCCCAAAATGTGCTCCAACTTCCTCCAATAGAATTGTGACACTTGGCACATTCTCATTGGCTCTCAATTTATCCCACATTAATCAATTTTCTCCATTCTTCAACCCTTTTCTTCTATAAATAGAGACATCATTTTCACAATATAGATCCACAAATTAGAGGATTATCATTATAGGCATTTCACTCCATAGCTTTTCATTATTCACATCCATTTTAGCTAGATTATAGTCATTTTTATACTTGGATCATCCACAAATCATAAAGCTTATCAAAGGGATTGGGAAAGGGTTTCTTTCCACATCAAAGGAGCACCACTCCCCCTATGGGATGGAGGTTTAGCTAGTTCAATTTTATTTTCATGTTATCTTTCATTAGTTTCTTGTTAATTTCATGTTTTCTCTTGAATTTGGCTAAAGAATTTCATAGGGAACATTATATTTTATTTTCTAACATGTTTGACTCATGTTTGATAATCTCTTGTTAGTTTGTGTAGGTTTGGTGTTCACAGTAAGTAAAATTAGACTTTACTAATATACAATCTAAAAAATAAATGTGCTCATTTACTATACCATTATCTTATGGATTTCAAGGGCCACATTTTAGAAGTAACCTAAAAGGAGTGTGAAATATGGCCTTGAAGAATTGTAGGCATGTATTTGAGCATTCACACAATTGTATAATTAATATAATATCTAGATGGAAGCCATAGCAGTGGGAAATATATAATTTTGTATCCTCTTATATATTGATTCAGTATCACAGAATATTGAATTAGCACATAAGTAAATGATAAATCCTTGGTGAATCATTTTAGGAAATATTGAATTTTTTTAGCATTAATCAATAAATATTCAAGAAAAACCATGAAGGACAACAATGAGCAATGCTAGGGCTAACCAAATGATAAATGTCAAGGTCATGAGAAAATGAAAGACAATGATTTTAAAGTTTTTATGACTGTGAAACATTGAGGTTGTTGGTCCTCATATTGTAAACTTGCTTAATGACAATATTTTTCATGGATAGTGGTGTTAGTAGGATGTGAATAAGTGAAGCACAAGTAATAGAAGGATTGCAAAGTATATAGATCACCAGGAATGGGGCTTATTTACACAATAATTATTAGATGGAGCTTATTTAGCAATCGATAGAAATTATTTAAGCATTAGATGTAAACAACACCCATTCCTACAAAATTCAAGCATATAATTTACACAATACACATGATAACATCATTCAAGAATGGTAGTGGTAAAATAAAATTTGCATTAATCAAATATCTGGGTATGTGCAAGATCATGATGGAAAAAACAGGCCCTTAAGTGGCAAAAAATTTAGAAAAATCAGAGTTAGACAACTTGACGTAAAAAATTGAATAAGTTATCTATATTATTTCAAAAATATGTAAGAATAGAATCTTGAGAAAATTGAATGTAGTTTCTAAACTACTAGGTTTTTAAAAAAGAAAAAATCTATTTAGTGGAAATTTGAAATTTCAATGCAGTGGTACTTAAATTTCAGGAAAAAAATAAGAAGTAGGCACTGGACCACCCTAACCACAATAAAATGATAATATTTTTTTATAATATTTTAGATATAAGTAGAGGACTCATGCCCCGATGTGATGCATATTTTTTGGTAATTTTTTTCCAAGTAAATAATTAATTATGAATTTTGTATTACAACTTTTAAAAAAATATAAAAACTCATATTTCTGACCACCTTAACTTGGTCAAAACTTCATGAAATTCAATTTTTCTATTTTTAATCCGATAGTATATGAAGCATAGAATGTGACGCATGTTTTGGATTCAAAAAATGTGATACCCTTTGAAAGCTATATATGTTTTTCAATCAGCCTATCAATTAGGACTTTTATCATAATTTGAATAGAAAATGAATAATAATTACTTATTAAATTCAAAATAAAGCATAATTTATATTTTTGGAAAGCTGAGAATCCCCTTTAAAAACCCTTTTCGTTTCATCAATTTTGGGTAAAAACGAAGTTGTCAACCACATACCCATCATTTTGCCACTTTTTGGCCCATCATGATCCTACACATACCCATCTATAAGGCTATACAATGATATATGTTGATAAAAGTATACAATATATCAAATAAATTCATACATGCTTACTACAAAAGAGCCATATGGACATAAAATGTCACATATATCAATAGTACAAAACATATTTTCTAAAACTCCATGTAGGCATACAACAAACGACCCTAATGCATAGTCATTTCCCTCTAGGGGAGGGAGATGGATCATGTGTTTCCTTTGATAGTTGGTTGGATGTAGTGTCTATTGGTTATTTTTACTTTCAAGCGTGCTCGCTATTCCTCCTCTCTTCACTCCTTTGGAGCTGCAACTGATACAATAAGAATTAGAGACATTAATACATAGAAATTGAATTGTGGAATGACATATAACATAATAATCACTTACCACATACAAATAGTCATCATGCTCATTTACAACTTTACCAAATCGATGAGATGAAGTGACAACAACCTATAGCAACCATCAAGATAGAAATTAAACTACATACAAGTATCATAAAAGTTTTTAATAATAGACTGGATAAACGAGCAAATATAATGTCAAATTGACTAATCTGTTGCATAGCTCTCTCAAAGGATCAGAACTGGTTATTGTTGCAACAAATCTATGGTCCATCATCCCACCAACATTAGTAGGGTTGTATGATGTCAACATCTGAAAATGAAACAAAAAATATGAATTTTTGTATCACTTATTAGTTTATTTGTTTAATTAAAAGCATAGGAAAAGCAATGAATTGTTTGAAAAAATTCCTCAAAGTAATGTACAATCAAGGTGATGGTAAGAAACCATAGTTCATAACAATGTTTAAAGGACAACATGTGATAAAAGATAGGGTTTTTGAGGATTTTTGAAGCTTTTTGAAGCTATATTTGCAGACTTCAAGTGAACTCATTATTCTTGACCACAAAATAGTCCAAATCATGCATCATCATGCACGATCAATAATAATGGTTGCTTACATAGTACCTAAGATGGACAATCATATTCTGCTAGTTTGGAAATATAGAATAGTGGATTTAAGTGTCCTAGCTTTTAAGAGAGATGATGTCAAAAATTGTGAAGATATAGATGAGTGCATATGGTGAATATGGGCATAGGGTGAATGAGGGGGGATAATTGGATGAGACTAGGAGGGTAAAATGTAACAATACCAAGAGAATATAATGGAAAATAGGATGAATTAGTATGTGTCTAGGGTTTTATTATAGCACATTAAGTTGGTTATGAGGTGTACAACAGTAATGGAGAAGAGAGTTGGTCAATAATGAGTGGAAAGAAAGGTTTCTTGTAATGGTATGTGTATAGGATAAAATTTGGATGGAGGTGGTATAGCATAGAAACGATAAAGAGACAAGACAAAGAGGGGATAATGGAACATATGGTAAAATAATAGAGGGTACAATGGGATGGGAGTTGAAGGGGATAATGGAACATAGAATGAACTATTTGAGATTAGTGGGATGGTCTAAGAGGGGATCGTAGGACATAGGGTAAACTATTAGATGTTAATGGGTCGAGATTAGGAGGGAATAATGGAACATAGGGTGAATTAGGGGAAGATAATGGGACAAGACCAAGTGGGGATAATTGAAAATATGGCAAAATAAGAGAGGGTTATGGGATGGGAATAGAAGGGGATAATGGAACATAGGATGGGATAGGATGGGATTAGTAGGGAATAAAGGAACATAGGGTGAATTAGGAGGTGTCTAAGGTTTGACTATAGTACATGAAATGGGAACTTGAGGTGTGTAGTAATAATGGAGAAGAGTTTTGATCAATATTGAGTGGAAGGAAAGGTTTCAAGTGTAAGATTATCTTTATAAGATGAAACATGGACAAAGATGGTATAACATAGAATGGATAAAAGTACAACACCAAGATGGGATGATGGAACATAGGGTGAAATAATAGAGGGTGCGATAATATGGGATTAGAAGGGGATAATGAAACATAGGATAGACTAGTAGATATTAGTGAGATGGGCTAGGAGGGGATCATGGAAAATAGGATGAACTATTAAATGTTAATGAGATGGGATTAGGAAGGAATAGAGGAACATAAAGTGAATTAGGAGAAGATTATGGGGCACAATCAAGAGGGGATAATAGAACACAAAATGAACTAGTTGAGATTAATTGGATGAGCTAGGATGGGATAGTAAAATATTTAAGGTGAACTATTAGAGGTTAATGGGATGCGATTAGGAGGGAATATTAGAACATAAGGTGAATTAGGACATGTCTAAGGTTTTATATAGGACATGAAGTGGGGAACTTGATGTGTGTAGTAATAATGTATAAGAGATTTGGTCAATAATGAGTAGAAGGAAAGGTTTCTTGTAAGGATATGTGTATAAGATAAAATATGGAGGAAGGTGGAATAATATATAAGGTATTCAAGATTAGGATATGTGATATAAAATGGTTAAAATATGTATGATGATTGGAATGGAAGAAAGAGATGGATTTTGAATGGTAAATATATTCAAGATCTGACAAGACCAACCAAGCATGATACTCTCTAATAGATATGGAAAATAAGACATCATTGTAGATTCCTTACAACATAATTCATTCGTGCATCACAAGTCTTACACTCTTCATGTTTGGTTAAAATGTGTGGTGAGGAGGATGATACAAGTGATTGGTTATGGGATGGTGGAAGGTAAGAGTTAACTTGGTTGAAAGGATGAGGTAGCCTAAAAATGAGCATGAAAGAAATTATGTGAGAGAAATTTTCCCATTATGATCTACCATCATAAAAATTAGCATGTGTCAATAACATCATGTACAAAGAAAGTGGGTAGAGCTAGTGATCATAGGGAAAGCAAGGGACATAACAATGGATTATTGGAGTCATGGGCACATAGTTCTAGTGAATACTAGGAAAGGTGATAACAATAGCCTTTTGGGAATAAAGCATGTTCTTTTACTTATTTACTGACTAGCTATAAGTAGTAAATAATCAATTATAACATAAACTATTAATATTTTTTGTGGGGATATAATATGAGAATTGAAACCAAAGATAATATGCATTACACATAGAACATAAGACATAATTTCAACTCCAAGATTTCAATTTCTTAATTGCACAAATTAGTATCACAAGCTTTCCACTTCGCGTTCCTCCAATGTTTGTGTTTCTCATTAATTTTTTAGATTTGTAAACACAAAATTAGCAAAACTAGCTAACATTATTTTACAGCACCACTAATGAATAAAGGTTACATGAGTGAATTTTTTCTGAGTATGCCATAAATGAGGTGTAGAGCTCAAAGGTCCACCAACAAACAGTTTGGAATCCAAAGCATGTTATGAAACAATCATTCAAATAACATTCAACTATTCACATGCAATAATTATTCATTTAATACTAGTTTATACATGTGGACTCAACATTGAAAAGAAATAAGGGTATGCAAGAATGGTTCACATATCATGAACACCTTGACCTTGAATTTTCATCATGTTGATTCTACTAATTTAGTTTTTCTTAAATTTCAAAATAGAATTTAATAAACAAAATTAAATGAACTTGCTAGATTTTACCTGAGTATCAATGTCGAATATTTCATTCAACAATGCATCTTTCATAACCATCACCTTTGCACTAGATGCAGGCTATGTAGTTGCATTCTAAACACTCTAATAGTCATATGTGCAAACGTCACCACAAGTGTGACAATGGTGTGGTGGAACTTCAAGACTAGATGTCTCATCCACATCAGGCTTTACTAGAGGCCTTGCACATTGTACACTGCTCTAAGTGAGGAATCTAATTGACTCTACTGTGTCCACCTCAACACTATCCTTCACAATGGAAGGAATGACAACCTGCTCCACCATGATTTTGGCCAAGGGTCTCAGTGAAAACTATGGATTATATCGTGCACCCGATCTATCATGTGTGGATCCCCCACCTCTACCCTCAAAGTCTAAGATATCAAAAATATTTATAATCTTATTGAGGACAAACTGACAATAGAGTTTCCTCAAAAAATACTATGGTACTGCATGGTTATTGCATGGAGGTTGGTAAAAAATCATCCACCATCGCTCCAATTTTTTTTAATTAATTCATAGTGAAAGTAATGGATGGGGAATCTCCTACATGCATGAGATAAAGGTGTGTTGGTGCTTGAGTCTATAAATAAGGCAGACAAGTTAGCTTTGCAAATTTTTTGTTTTTCACATTTGCATATGAAAGACTACTAGCATAAAACTATCTTAACTCATCCCTCTTATTCGACAGAAAATTTATTTTCTCACTCATTTATCCTACATGTGATACAATTGAATTCAGTGATTTGGTAATCCCTCTCCTATAAGGGTGGATTTCAACATGCTCAGTTAATCTTCCAATCAATTTTTCAATGTCTCTTTTGTTTATTTCAATTTTATTTAGGATATCTTCTTGGGTTCCTTGAGAATGCCTACAAACTGAAAGAGGAGTTTGAGGTTGTTCTTGTTCATGAGTCTCTTTGTGAGGGGGTCATTGTGAATTTTCAATGTTTGGAGGTGCAAATTGATGCCCTAGAAATTAAAAGAAAAAAATTAAATAAAAAAACTATTTCAATCTACATTATATTTCAAAACAAATAAAAAAAATAGAAATACATACCTCTTTGACCTCTTTGATGTCTTAGTGACATCCTTGTGAGGAATTGCAAGAAAAAAATGATCTCCTTTTCGCAAGTGCGACTTGAGAGAGTGGAAAATGGGAGAACAAGTTGCAGGTTTGAGAAAAAATGAGTTGAAAACATCTGATTATTTTTCAAAGGCTTATTGCATTTGGTAAGTGCCAAATTTGGCGTTCTCCAAATGAAAAACCTATTCGGCATGCACAAATGGCCAATTTCAAGTTTTTATTTAAAAGTGGCACCTTTTTTGTGTCACAAATTGGCGCATTGACCCATTCACTCAAAAATTCACACATCACTAAAAGACATGAATCCTCTTTAAGGTCAAATTCTATCAAATTTCCAACTTCTAGTTCAACCTTCTTAATCTTTTTGGTAGTTAAATCACACATTCATTTTCATTTTCTCTAGCTATAATATTGTGGAAAAAAAAAACTTCGAGCTAAAATTAACACTTAATTATATAAATATTTCTTCACCAAATAGGATCCTAAAGTTTGAACCTTTTCATACTAAAACCATAGCCAATTGAGATTTAGTATATATTCGTGTTCCCTAATTTATATTTCTTCTCCCTAACATATGTATATGCCTCACAACTCAAGACCCAAATATGTCTCAACGAATTATTTGTCTAATGACACTTCCATAGCTATCTTCTAAAAAAGAGCTCATGTAAGAGACCTACTAAGGTATATAGAGTAATTCTACTCAAGGGTATGTGCAGAATCATCATGGAAAAAATAGGCCCTTAAGTGGCAAAAAAAAAAGAAAAATAAGAGTTAGGCAACTTGACAAAAAAAATTGAATAAGTCATCTATATTATTTCAAAAATATGTAAGAATAGAATCTGTAGCAAATTGAATGTAGTTTCTAAACTACTAGGTTTTTTTTTTTAAAATCTATTTGGTGACAATTTGAAATTTTGATGTAGTAGTACTTAAATTTTAGGGAAAAAATAAGAAGTAGGTGTTTGTCTTACCACCCTAACCACAATAAAAATGATAATAAGATATAAGTAGAGGACTCATGTCCTGATGTGATGCATATTTTTTTGTAATTTTTTTCCAAGTAAATAATTAATTATTATTATTTTATTACAAATTTTAAAAAATATAAAAACTCATATGTCTAACCACCTTAACTTGGTCAAAACTTCATGAAATTCATTTCTTTTTTTTTAATCCTAAAGTATGTGAAGCATAGAATGTGACACATATTTCAGATTCAAAAAATGTGATACCATTTGAAAGTTATAGATGTTTTTCAATCAACCTATCAATCAAGACTTTAGTCATAATTCAAATAGAAAATGAATAATTATTATTTATTAAATTCAAAGTAAAAAATAATTTATATTGGTGGAAAGTTGAGATTCTCCTTTAAAAACCCTTTTCGTTTCATCAATTTTGGGTGAAAAAAAAGTCATCAGCCACATACCCTACACATACCCATCATATCACCACTTTTTGGCCCATCATGATCTTGCACATACCCTCAAGAAAATTTATTCCAACCTTGATATATTTAGAATAATTCTAATTTTCTCCATCCATGTTCTATTCATTCTTCACTGACCAGAAATATAGCTTAAATTCTTCACTCCCAAACACTTTAGAATGAAAAATAGCCCTTGTGGGACCCATTCGCCAACTTGGGTGAATGAGTCCCATCTATGTGGGACTCATTCACCCAAGATGTTGAATGAGTCCCATTTGGCCTATTTTTAAGGCTTTGAGTAGGAAAAGAGGGTTTTAATTCAAATTTCTTCAATGTCAGCCTTGTGGATCAAATTAATGGTCATGTAAGTGGATTGCCTATATAATAAAGCCTTCAGATCCTCATTTCATCTAAGAAACATCAAGCATTGATGTCATCAAGTCAAGAATTCAAGAGTTAGGCACTCAAAGTCTTCACAAGGTTGTCAAGATAGCTTTCAAGATCATTTCTAAGGCATTCAAGGGAAATATTCTTTATCAATTGTTGTAGAAATTCAAGATCCATCCTAGCAGGGTTCTAATTACATTACTTCATGTTCATGCTTCATTATCTTATTTCATCATTTTTCTTACTTACCTAAAAGGGGTTTGACCAAGGTAAACCCCTATTTCCTAACAATCAACACTTTCTCTCTCTCAATCTCTCTCTCTCTCTCTCTCTCTCTCTCTCTCTCTCTCTCTCTCTCTCTCTCTCTCTCTCTCTCTTTTTGTGATTACAGATTTAGGTGCTTTGAATACTTAAAGATCATTGAAATTAGGTTTCAAACTTGTTGGATTCATCTCCCTACTTGCAAGGTCAAAATATTCACTAAAATTTCATTTACAACGCCAAAATTAGGCTTTTGGATTCGAGAACTGGGAGGAATGGAAAGAGCAGATTGAGAGATGCAGATCAAAATATTGAATTTTCAAAAAATCCAAATTGGACTCATTTGCCAAGAGTGGTGAATGAGTTCCACTATAGGTGTTTTTCAGAGATCTTTGTAGATTTGGATACCCATTTTCCTGAAACCTAATCCCACACAATTTTCTATAACTGGGAATGATTTTCCCAGAATGGTGAATGAGTCCCACTAGGCTTGAAAATCAATAATTTTAGGATTTTAGAGCTGCATTCCATCTCTCTCCAGATTCTAGGTGCACACTTTCAGTTTCATAGCTTTTTGTTACATTTTGTTCACTTTCTTAGGTAATTTAGAGTTAGTTTTCATTTCACACTATTTTTTCCATTCCATTGTCTTTCCAAGCCTAAACTTGGTGGCAAACCCCTCTTATAATCTGAAATCATATCCTAAGATACCCTATTGTCATATCTCTTCATTCTTCATTGGGTTGAATATATTTATGGTCATCCTTGAATGTGAAGTATAGGATATTGTTTCCCTAGGTCCTAAGACCCTAGTGGAGAAAAAAATCTATGTTACATTTTGGTGAACTAGACGTTAGGTGCACCAAAATGAAATAAAGAAAATAAGGGGTCTCTCTTTTGCTCCTAGGATTTTGGACCTAAAAGGAGAGAGCCTATTTCCTTACTCTTCACTCAAGAACAAAACCTTGATATTTCAATGCAAAGGAGAATGAAATCTAGCAAAGGGTTGTCCTATGGGTTGAATGAGATCTAATGAGGGGTTCACCACCCAGTGTAAACATGGAAAAGATAATTAATTGCAAAACATAGTGTGATATGCAAAATTACCAAGAACAATGAACAAAGTGTAACAGAAAGCTATGAAACTAGAAGTGTGAACTTGGGAACTAGATAGAGATGGAATGGAGCTCTAAAATCTTGAAATTACTGATTTTCAATCCTGGTGGAACTCATTCACCATTTTGGGTGAATTAATCTTGGTCCTGGGAAACTATGCGGGAGTAGATTTTTGGAAAATAGGTATCCAAATCTACAAAAATCTATGAAAAGACCTATAGTGTGATCATTCACCACTTGTGGTGAATGATTTTAGTTTGGATTTTCTATAAATTCAAAGTTTTGATTTGCACCTCTCTATCTATTGTTTCTATTCCTCTAGGTTCCTAGATCCAAAACCTTTATTTTGGGGCTATAGTTGACCTTTTAGAGAGTATTTTGACCTTGCAAATGAGGAAAAAACTCCAACAAGATTGAAGCCTAGTCTTCAATGGTCTTTAAGTCTTCAAATCATGTAGACTAGCAATCACACAAAGAGAGAACAAAAGAGTTGATTGTTAGGGAATAGGGGTTTGCCTTGGTCAAACCCCTTTTAGGTAAAATAAGATAATGAAACATGAGCATGAAGTAATGGAAGTAGAACCTTGCCATGATGATGGATCTTAAGTTGCTACAACAATTAATGAATAATTTTTCTCTTGAATGCCTTAGAGTGAAGAATTTAAGTTTATATGTTCATATTGTCAGGCTTTTTATTAAAATATGTCTTGGGATGCACAATATGGGGTCATACATGCCTATTAATGATGATATAAAGTTCATAAATTCAATGGAGCTCAAAATCCAATGTGAAAGTGTAAATAGATACACTTTACAACACTAAATTAAGGCAAGATTGAGTCTATTTAGCTTAGAAGAGCCCTAAATCCCATGTGAATGTGTAGAACACATTACAAAACTAGATTAGGTCCACTTGATTTACAAGCCTCCAAAATTTAATTTTAATATGTCAATAAATACCTTTTACATCATTAAATTAGGATAGAGTTAGGTTAATTTAGTTTAAAAAGGGCCCAAGACCTAACGTGGATGTGTAAACACCTCAAAACACTAAATCAAGGTGATATTAAGTCCAATTTATCATTAATTATTCCCAAATCAAGCAAGGGATACATTTTTCTACACTACATTTATCCCCCACTTTAGTATGAGTTTGAAGTCCATCTCTCTCCGTATTCTAGGTACACACTTTCAATTTCATAGCTTTTTGTTACATTTTGTTCAGTTTCATAGGTCATTTAGAGTTAGTTTGTATTTCACACTGTGTTTTCCATTTCATTTTCTTTCCAAGTCTAAACTTGGTGGTGAACCCCTCTTGTAATCTCAAATCATACCATATGATCCCCTTCTAGCAAATCTCTTTCCTATATTCCACTCTTCGGGTGAGATCTCTAGGGCATCCTTGAATGTTAGTTGGAGAAAAGTGATGTTCTATGCCCAAAACCATAAAAAACATCCATTTTTTCAATTAATAATTTTGGTGAACCTGCATTTAGAATACCTTCTTTACTAATTTTCAATCCATCATCATCCAAGATCTATATTACATTAACTTTTCATTGCATTTTTCATTAGTTAATTAGCATTCTAGGGTTTCAAAATTTTGCATTAGTGAAAGTGCATATAGGTTGCATTTTTTAATCTCAAATCATTCAAAGTCATCTAAAGACTACATTTGCACTTAGGATATAGATCATATAACATAAAAGCATCAAAATCAATTGAATTTTTTTGAAAATTCTAGAAAAAATCCCTACTGGGAGTCATTCGCCACCGTGGGTGAATAACTCCCAATGCACCCCTGAAAATACCTTTTACAACACTGAAAACCCTATTTTTGCACTTCTATTTTCTGCCATTAACTATCTATTTCAGTTGGTTAAGTTTCTATTACATATATTTCACTAAATCTAGGTTAAATTAGCTCCTTACATGCATTTTTGCATTTACAACATTTCATCTTTCGGGTTGTTGCATAGTGTAATAAGAAAATTACCTTGTTTCACATCTGAAAATTGTATTTAAACATTTCACTTTAAGTCATTGCATTGGGGTAAGTGCACCAAGATGGTTCCCAAAAAAGGGGCTTAAGTGGCCACTTTTTTTTTGAAATCAGGAAATACTGACCTTGGACGTGAAATTGAGGATAGCTACACTCAAAAAATTTTGATGGAACCAAACCAAGGACCACAGTGCTCCGAGTCTACTTTCTAAACTACTAATTTATTTTGAAAATGGTTGAGATTAAGGGGTTCAAAGAGGGACACACAAATTGCTGTTGTTTCTATCGAGGAAAAACATAACATAGCAACTCTTGTGTGACAGAGCATGTGGACTTTTGTAGTATTTTTAAAATCGCTCTAGTCGGAAGTTAGATAATAGTATGTAGTAAGGACTAGATATTTTCGATAATTTTTTAATGAATATTTGATTTTTATTAATTTTCTAAGTGGGCACTTCCTAAAAAGTAGAATTTTGGCGTTCCCCTCAAATTTTTTGAAACTAATAGATTTTTTTTAAATATTATTTTTAAATTGTAGAATGGAGTCTAGTTTCTAAAAATATAATTTATTTCAAATTTCGATGAACGATTAATTTATAGCGAAAAAAATACCAAACATTGATTTTTGAAGAAAAACGGACATACAATCAAAAGAAATTATGGATGAAAGGTTTAACATTGTTAGAAAGTGAAAAAAATTACATCGTTGGAAAGCTAATAAAGAACCTAACATTACCCATGTCTTTGATTTTCTTGATATTCAACCAGATGCAATCTTGATGGTGAGCACAAACCCGATTATGTGAAAATTTGTTGAATTTGGAAAAAAACACATCTCTGGTCTTTGGGTTGGTATTCCAAGGCAAATACCAAAGCTAAGGCTCGTGGATTTCCAATGCAAGACATAACGAGTGCGCGTTATAATGCGCATGTGTTATGTCTTGCTTTTGACATTTTCTGAAGAGCATTACTAGCAACAAATATCACGCTCGCATTATGTCTTCCCTTAGTTAAATGCCACTTTATTGAATGTTTGTATGTGTATGTATACTAGTGTGTCATGTATGTATGTTTATGGGAGAGAGGGTGGGAGTGGGAGAGGGTTTAACATGGTAGAGCATGGGAGAGAGTGGCAGAGTGGGAGATAGGGAGGGAGAGTGTGGGAGACAGGGTTGGAGAGAGTGGGTGAGTAAGAGATAGGGTTGGAGGTTGTTGGAGAGTCTGGGAGAGAGTTGGAGAGATGGCTTGAGAGAGTGGGATAGGGGTGGGAGAGTGGAAGAGTATGGGAGATAGTTATTTGAGAGTGGGAGAGGGTGCGAGAGATGATGGGAGAGTGTGGGAGAGAGTCGGAGAGGGTGGGAGAGAAGGTGGTTGAGGGTGGGAGAGAATTGGAGTGGGAGATGGTGGAAGAGAGTTACTCAAGAGTGAGAGAGGGTGGGAGAGAGTCGAAGAGCATGGGATAGGGTCAGATAGGGTG
>VDFB02000017.1:557194423-557356800 GCA_007258455.2 Sequoia sempervirens
TAGACAAAAAAAAATCATCCTCCTTCCTTGCCACTCTAGTTCAGTACATCATTGAGTGTGATCCAGAGAGATGATATCAAAAAATCAAATAACCATTGTTCAAAATCTAAAACTGATATTCCAATCATTATTCAGATTTTAGATCATCCAGATATGAGTCATGATATGTTATTTTGCTGAAAAAATGGTGTGATATGGATCAATGGTTGGATAGTTGTTCATGGGATTTGATTGTTTGTTCACATGGTTGGATTTGATGTTATTGTCTAGATATTTCAGTAAAATTTGAAAGTTGATTGCCCTCGAGTATGTCAACATTTGCCCCCTAGTATTTGACACAACCTAGTGAAATGGATATGGACAATAACCAAGCCATGGTAAGACGCTATCACTTTAGGAAAATGATGGCAACATGATGCTGGTACGACCCTAAGATGATGGAAAGATGCAGATCATGAACTAATAGATGGAGAGCTAAAAATAGCATCTGTTTGCCATATTTTCACTATTTGTTTTTATTGCATTTTTCTATTTTTTCTTTTTTTTTGTCGCTACCGAGATGCTTGTTTGCCAGGTTTTCACTAGGGTAACCATTTTTTCAAGACTTTTTTTGCTATTTTTGTATTTCTTCAGGACTTTTTATGATGTTTTTGTATTTTTTCAGGAATTTTTCTGATATTTTTGTATTTCTTCATGACTTTTTCTAATGTTTTTGTATTTTTTCAGGTCTTTTTCTGATGTTTTTGTATATCTTCATGACTTTTTCTGATGTTTTTGTATTTTTTCAGGACTTTTTCTAATGTTTTTGTATTTGTTCATGACTTTTTTTGAGGTTTTTGTATTCCTTCAGGACTTTTATAGATGATGATAACTGCTTCAAACATAATACTTTTTTAGGAACATGTTGTTGATGGTTTCATCAAACAGGTCCCCTTTTGGTGTTGACAACTTGCATGCTTCTAAACCGTATACTGCTATGACCACATATGGACCCAACTAATTAGGTTCAAACTTTCCTTTCTTCTCTCTGTCTTGCTGATTGCATGGGTTCTCTTTTAAAACAAGATCACCAACCTGAAAGGTACGTGGTTGGACTCTGTGATTATAGCTGCAAGACATCATTTGTTGATATGGTTTCAAATGATTAGCTACTCATTGTCTCTTTTCATCAAGAAGTTCTAGTTCTTGCAATCAGGAAACTCTGTATTCATCATCTGTTATGAGACCTTTCAATGATACTCTAAGTGATGGGATCTCAACTTCTAGTGGAAAAATGGCTTTTTCTCCATAGACAAGAGAAAATGGTGTTGCTCCTATTGGTGTTCAGATACTAGTTTGGTAGGCCCATAATGCGGGATTAAGTTGAACGTGCCAATCTTTCCCTGCATCATTCACAGTCTTTACAATTTTCATTATTGTTTTATTTGAGGCCTCTGCTTGGCCATTCCCTT
This sequence comes from Sequoia sempervirens, assembly GCA_007258455.2. Lineage (NCBI taxonomy): Eukaryota > Viridiplantae > Streptophyta > Pinopsida > Cupressales > Cupressaceae > Sequoia > Sequoia sempervirens. The sequence continues at coordinate 557,195,875 of VDFB02000017.1, forward strand.
GTGGATAATAAGGTGTTGAGTATCTGTGTTGAATATGAAATCTCTCAAAAAGTTTGTCAACATCTTGATTCTTGAATGGCCGTCCATTATCTATGATGATGGAGTTGGGAATGCCATACCGACAAATGAGATAGTTCAGTATGAATGATGAGATTTGTTTGCTAGTGACCTTAGTGAGAGGTACTGCCTCAATCCACTTGGTAAAATACTTTGTTGCTGTGATGATGAAATTGTGTTCATTCGAGGATGAAGGATGAATCTTGCCAAGTAAATCCAACCCCCATTGAGAGAATAGCTAGGTTGGTACAAATGGTTGTAGTTCCTGTGCTGGTGCATGAATGATATTTCCATGTATCTGACATTTAGAGCACTTTTTTACAAAAGTGAATGATTCCCTCTCCATTGTAGGCCAATAGTAACCCATTCTAATCAATTTCTTGGATAAGATTAGTCCACTTGAATGAGTACCACAAATGCCACCATGAAATTCTTATAAAGCCTTATTAGATTCGTCACGTTCAAGACATCAAAGTAAAGTACCATCAAGACTGCATCGATAGAGAGTGTCAACAATAAGGGTATAGCGAGAGGATTGGCGAATAAAGTTGTGCTTTTGGTTACAGGATAAGTCAAGTGGTAAGATGTCATCTTTTAGTTAGGTATAAATTCTTCCATACCAAGGTGAATCGGATCCTACCAAGTGGCAAATGATTTGGCTTTTAGGTGTGTCATAGGCAAGTGTAAATGATTGTTCCACCAGAATTTCGTAGTGAGCCTGAGTTTCTGGGGGTTGTACCAATGAAGAGATTGTGGCCATAGCGTCAGCTTCCTTGTTATCAAGCCTTGGAATTTTTTATGAACTTGATGTCTACAAAGTATTTCTTGAAATCATCAACCATTTTCTTATATGGCAACAATTTTTCATCTTTAGTCTGATAATCATCATTGATCTGGTTAATTACTAATTGTGAGTTACCATAGACTTGTAATTCTGTGATTCTCCATTCTAATGCTATTTTGAGTCTAGTGATTAAAGCTTCATATTCGGCGATGTTATTAGTGCACATAAACATTAGCTGATATGACCAAGGAATGGTATTTCCTTGAGGGGTGACAAAGAGTATGCCTACCCCTGATCCATGTTAAGTAAAGGAGCCATCAAAATATAATAAACAAGGTTGTTTTGATTCTGTTGTGAAGACATCAGCATCTGAAAATTCAATGTGCATTGGATGCTCTACTTGCAGGGGTGCTTTAGCTAGTTGGTCAGCAATAACTTGTCCTTTGATTGCTTTGTGATCAATATAATGGATATTGAACTCGCTTAAGATCATGACCCATTTTGCTAACCTTCCTTTCATTGTGGCCTTGCTTAATAGATATTTGAGTGGATCAATCTTTGCAACAAGATTGATTGTATGAGTTAACATGTGGTGTCAAAAATTTTGCAAGGAAAAGACCACTACTGGGCAAGCCTTCTCGATGAAAGTGTAGTTGAGTTCATAACCTATTAATTTTTGACTGATATAATAGATTGCATGTTATTTTCCTATAGAGTCTTCTTGTGCTAACAACGCCCCCAAAGATGTCTCTATGGTAGCAATGTATAAGATGAGTGGTTTGTTCGGATTTTGTGGTACTAGAATTGGTGGATTTATTAAGTATTGCTTGATTTGTTGAAAAGCCATTTCACACTTATCATCCCATTTGAAAGGAACATTCTTGTGTAATAGATGTGTGAAAGGTAGACATTTATCTGCTAGTTGTGCAATGAATCTTCGTATAGACTGGAGTCATCCTTGTAGTGATCTCAACTGACTGATATTACTTGGTGGAGGCATTTCCATGATTGTGTGTACCTTGGTGGGATCTACTTCAATTCCTTTTGCTGAAACTATGTATCCCAATAGTTTTCTAGATGTGACTCCAAAAACACATTTCTTAGGGTTGAGGTGAACCTTGAACTTTTCCAACCTTGCAAATATTTTGGATAATATCTCGAGATGTCCTTCTTTGGTGTATGATTTTGCTAGTATGTCATCGACATAATCTTCCATGAATGTGTGCATAATGTTATGAAAAATTGTAGTCATAGCTCTTTGATATGTTTCCCCAACATTCTTTAAACCAAAAGGCATGACGCTCCAACAGTAAGTCCCCCAGGGACATGTGAAAGCTATTTTGTCCTGTTCTTCAGGTGCAATCTTGATTTGGTTATAACCAAAAAAAACATCCATTAGTGAATACATGGAATGGCCAACCATCAGATCCACTATGGTATCAATGCTTGGAAGAGGGAAATCATCCTTAGGATATGCCTTATTAAGATCTCTGAAATTTGTGCATACTCTAACACTTTTGTTGGGCTTGATACAAGAACTATGTTGGAGATCCATTCTGCATAGTCAATTGATCTTATAAATCCCACATCGAGGATTTTCTTAAGTTTTTCTTTAACTAGTAGTGCCACATGAGGATGCATCTTTCTAAGTTTTTGTTTCATAGGTTTTACTCCTGGTTTAATGGACAAGTGATTCTTTATAAGATTAGGATCAAGACTTGGCATTTCTGCATAAGACCAAGCAAAGTTGACTTGATTTGTTTTGAGAAATTCCATGAAATCAAGTACTTCTTTATCTGTCATTGATGTAGCTAACTGTAGAATCCTCAGTTTCTCTATAGTTTCAAGATTAACTACTTTTGTAAGCTCAATCAAGATAGGCAATCACTCATGATAGTGCTCCAGGAGAGTGTCAAGCATCCCATCATCTAGTGCCTTAAAAAGGTTTTCACCATCTGATATGCTTTTTTTTTTTATCTTTTGTTTGATCTAATATTGCCAGATTCTGGTTTTCACCATTAGATCTTTCTTTTTTATTTTTATTTTTTCAGCTAGGAAACTTGACACTCTCTTGACTAAGGATCTCATGCCAAAAATTGCTAGTGGAACAATCATTTACATCATCTTCTGAAAGGAATTTTACTATAGATTCGTTAGTTGGAAACATAGGTATGTCAAGAGGTTTAGATAGATCCCAATCAATGAGATCGAGATGTATTAGCAGTAGCAGGTCATTAGGTTGCGTGAAATCAGCTATGGTTATGGTCATAACAGAGGTGTCTATAGGATTTGAGGTATGAGGTAGATCAATCATGGTAATGTCCTCACGATAGTCTTGTTCGATTAAATCTGACTCGGTATCACTAGAATCATAGTTGTGTTGTAGCTCAAATTCATTTGGTTGGGTCCCTGACCCTTCTCCTTTGATTAGAGTAGGCGTATAATTGTGTATCACATCAACCTATTTATCCCTCCAAAATTCATCATTATGGAGGGTATCCCATTCATATTCTCCAGAGTCTATGTCAGAGTTATTATCGATGAAATTCCGAATTGTTGTTAAGCATGCTTCCCTTGGATCAAAACTTTCTTGAAATTTGAGTACAGTATCATTCAATTGTTTGGATGTTGTTTCTTTTGAGCTAGTATCATAGCCTAGTCTTGTTTTATCTTTTGCAGCAAGTCTTGGAGGATCAATAGGCTCAACTACTCCTTCTTTTCTTTTTTCCAATAGGACCATTACCCTCATAGCCCATCTTTTGCATGATTGAATACCCCTTACCATATTTATCAGTTGGTAACTTGATATTGAGAACTATTTCATCTTCATCTTTATAGAGGCAACTTAGAATATCTTTATCCTCAGGATCATCCATGGGGAATTTTTCTTTGATAAAACATCCATTAAACTTTGTATTTGGCCCTGTTGTTGGTTGCGTTGATGTTGATGCTACATATATTTATTGTTGTGTGGTAGAAGGTTTCCCATGTGACCAAGGCGATGTAGATAGATTAGCCAGATAAAGAGAATATTCTCCTACTCCATTGTCCTTTAACTGTAATTGCTTGTCAAAGCTTTTGGTTAACTGACTGATTTGTATATCAACTTTGAGAGAAGTATTAGCAGGAGCTTCTCGATTATTGGGAACCAAAGTATCTTGACTAGCTTTGATGTTGGCACAAGTTTGACTTTTTGAATTGTCAACTGTTATTGTTATTTCTTGTCCGTCATAAGGAAACTGAAGACATTGATTATATGTGAATGGGATAAATTGCATTTCATGGATCCAAGGACGACCCAAAAAGATGTTATATGTGAGATCACGATCTAATACTTGACATAAAGTATTTTTGATAATAGGTCCTACTCTGACTAGTAGCATGATTAAACCTTTAGAAACTCTTTCCTCATCATCATAGGCTTTGATAGTAATCTTTCTTCTAGGATCAATGGAGTCCTCAAAAAATCCTAAAGCCTTAACCAGCTTCATGGTACATATGTTTAAACCAACACCTCCATATATTAGAACATGTCTGACATAGAACTGGTGGATCGTGACTTCTAAGTATAGTGACGAGTTATGGGGATGAGTTGTGGAAACATAATCTTTTTTAGAAAATGAAAGGCATGTGGGTGAGGACAAATGTCCCACCATGGCTTGAAATTGATCCACATTCAGATCATCGGATACAATTGTTTCAATGAGGGATTTGTTTAGAATTTCCTTATGCACTGGGGAAATCTTTAGAAGTTCCAAAATAGAGATCTGGGTGGAAGTTTTTCCAAGTTGATTGATTAAATCATATCGATGTTGAGGCGGTGACACAATGGATTTTGAAGGAGCACCTTTTAGGAAAACTCTAGCTTGTGCCCTTGTTGTTACATTAACTTCTCCATATTCTGCTTTCTCTTTGACTTTCATAACATTAACCCCCTCATCATCATTGTAGATATGATTGATTATATGCTCATTGATATGATTCACATTTTTTCCAGAAGACTCAAGCTTTTGATAGTTGGGAAAAGGATTTCAAAATGCTTGGTGGTATTCGTTTGATTGTTGGTTCCCTTCTATTGTGACAATTTCTTTGTCAATTAAATCTTGAATAAAATTCTTTAAGGCTTGGAAATTATTCGTATGATGGCCTTTACATCTATGATATTCATAATAGTACGTATCATTCCACGATGGTAGCTTCACACTGGGTTCTAAGTTACGTTGAGGCGGTAGGGTAATAACATTCTTTGCCATCAAGTCTTTAAGGGTAGATTCTAGAGATTGTCCCAACGGAGTAAAATTTCTTCTATTGGAAAAAAATGAAGATTGTTGTGGATTCGTGTTTGATGTATTTCCTAAGGCATTGTTGTTTCCAAGATACCCTTGGTTGTTGGTATTACTTTGATTTGGAACAAAAATTGGATTTTGGTTATTCCTCGGGGGAGGAGGATCATTTCCTTGATTCATAATCGAGTTGGCATTGTTATAGTTGTTGTTGCAAGGAATACTAAGAACAACTGGCTTAGGGGAGACATGATGTGCATCTACAACACCATCATTCATCACATTTTTGTTGCGAGTCCAAAACTTAGATTTTCCATTGTGGTGATTTGAGGAGCTAGGATTGTCTCTATCAAGTTTGATTATTCCCCTCTGGACTAATGCACTTTCAATTGTGATTGCATTTTCAACCATTTTTTGAAAAGAGGGAGGAAAATGAAGATTTAGACGATAACTCATCTCTTGATCCAAGTTGTTAATAAATGTAGTGATCTTTTCCTTTTTAGGAACATGACATGGATACCTAGTGAACAATCTTCTCCATCTTTGAAGAAATGTGATGAATGGTTTACCAAGTTTTTGTTTAGCCTTGTGTTGATCAATCATTGTTATTTTTTGTTGTATGTTATAGGAATATTGTGAGATGAACTCGTTGATCAATTCCTCAAATGTTTTGATAGGCAGTGTGATTTTTGATAACCATTCCATAGATTGGCCTCCAAGACTTTGTGGAAACAAATGCATTAAGTATGTATCCTCATGAGAAAACTCTAAAGTCGTGTTTCAAAAGTCCCTAATATGGTCAATTGGATCCAATTTCCCGTTATAGCGATCAAAATTTGGGATTTCACAATGTTTAGGAAATAGAATCATGTTGAGACATCAGTCAAAGGGATATGGACAGATATCATCGAGAGTGTATATCTTTATTGTGGCTCCCCCTTGTAGATCTTTAATTTTTCCTTCTAGTGTTTTAACATGTTGAGTCAAGGTACTAAGATTAGATAAGGGTGTATCATTAGGTTTACTCTTTATGTTCTCAGTATCAAAATCATGAGGTAGTTTAGCTCCTTTGTCAGCTAGATATAGGAAATATTTTTGTTTGTCTCTTGCTAAGATCTTTTCTACTGCTATGAGAAATTTAGGATATTGTTCAGCTTCTTTAAGGTGACACTCTTCTTGTTGTTCATCCTCACTATCTTCAAGGGTTTTTATCAGATCTCTATTGGAAGTAAATGGATTCTTTTCTCCTTTGGCCATGTTGTCTTCAAAAAGAGGATTTCGACTCACACTATAAAGAGGACCACTATTTTCAGCTTCTGCTTGAGTTCTTGAGGTATGATCTTCTTGTTGAATATCTTCCTTCAGTTTATTATATTGTGATCGTGTGAAAGCAGTCATATGATTTCAATATGTTCTAAACTTAGGTCATAATTTGATGAGTGCAACCAATGATGATGTTTTAATCTGATAAGATTGAAAATCTTATGATATGACCAAAACTATGTTCCTAATTCATGGTTGTGGCTTCCAATGATAAAGGATGTCAGAATCCTATTGGGAGAACTTAAACCAAGAATTTAGAAGTTTTTGATGAGAGGTGCACTTGTCAGATTTGATCCTTATTTTTGAAGAATGATCGGTATATCAAATAGCATATTTCAAATTACTGAAGTATTTGACTAGGATGTGTTGAATATTTGATAGAAGCTTGTGGTATATAGTTGAAATCAAGAGGATGATTGTGATTGTCTTGTTGTGAGAGGGATCTTCTTTGAAAATAGGCTAATGAATCTAGAGGGTCTACAACGTATTCGTCAATAAATCCCCTGAAAAAATCTTGGTATCTATGGAGAAATTTGCGATAATGGAGCAAGACGTTTCGACTCTTATATAAAAACTTCCTTTGTTGTAAGGTTTTCTTGTAACATAGAGGTTTCTTGGGTTTCTTGATTCTATTGGAAATTGACTTCTTGACAAACTTGGTAGATTTACACTCCCTAAACATGACAGAAAATGATGATACGTTAGTGGACCGAGAATACTATAAACTCAGATCTGTCAAAAACAATGATTTGGGAAAAATGATAGATGGGCCTTTCTATTGTCTATATATGCTTCAGAAATAGGGATATGCACCAAAGAAATGGTCAAATGTGCTTCAATATATCCTAGATGCGCTACTCTGTATCCTATATGTGCTGTAGGGAAAATGTTGTGATAGTGACTGAAAAGATTGTTTTTAGAATAGCCACCGTATGTGCCAAAAGACTCAATGTGCTAAAACAGACCCTAAAAGTACTGAATTAACTAGTGAATGTGCTAGAAAAAACCTCCTATGTGCTAGAATATACCCTATATGCGCTAAAACAATTTTTTCCAAGGTAACTTTTTCAAACCGTTTGTGAGAAGTTTTGACTAAAATTTGACATGTTCATTTCAGATGATCTTTTATCTGAATTAGTGTGATTGAAAACACAACAAACATTCTGAAAACAGTTGTATTTAATTCCTATACTAAACATCAAGTGTATGTTTCAAAAATATTTTTCAAAATGTGTTTTCATAGGTTTTACACATGACAGAAAGTTCAAGTAGAGTCACTCTTAGTACTCAGGTAGGTCATCATAATAATCAACAACCCACATCTTAGAACTACATCGACTCACATAGCCGTGTCACCCCCCAAGGGGTGCTCGTGTTTGGTATTTTCTAGGTGCATACTCAGAGTGATGGAAGTGGATACCAGATCCCCTGAGCAAATAGTCCTTGGTAGTTATATGGTGAGTAGATTAAGGGAAAATTCTTCCCTCCCCTTGCATTGTGATTATTATGATGTTCGGAAACTAACTTTAGCTGGATACTACACTAGGTTCATAGTAAGGGTTTTTGTTTGGTGCGACAATAATAAACTCCCTCAGGAGACCTCCCAACCTTTAGAACAAAGGCTTTGGGGATGGTTATCTTGAACACTACTGGCAAAAGAGGATTTCCCCTGATTTGCTTTAAATTTTATAGTGGGGCGGAATAGCCTGGCTTTGGCTTGAACCCACTTGAGTCGTTCCTCTTGGGTGAGTACTTTTTCCCACAAGAGCAGGCCCTCTACATGATGTAATAACACAATAAAATTGCATGAATGTAAAAGGAAAGTCTGGTATTCTGGTCACCTAGTTAAGGGGAGAGCATAGACCTATTGCCACAAACATAGTAGACACTATTCTTTTTAAAACCCAAATCACAATAATTTAAACTATGTGAAGATGTTGCTTCAAAAAAAGCATGGGATTCATTTTAACTACAAAATCAGTGTGTGGTGACTATCCTAGATTGATTCATTTTAAATCCATGTCTATCCTAGGGTTGCTCCTTTTTAAAACTAGCTATGACTATCCTAGATTGGTTCTTTTTAAGCCAGAAAAGGGTTCTATCTGTGTAAGGCGTCATCTCAGAAACCTGTTTAGTTACAACCTGTATGCACTAAAAGATCACCTACATGTGCAACAATAACAAGTTAATGCACCAAAAAAGATCCTAAATGTGCTACAAAAAGTTCCAAATGCGCTACAAAAACTCCTAAATGCACTAAAATAGAATGCAACTATTTTTTTTTCAAAAATTTGTAACAAACTAAGTCAGGTATATGCGCCATTTTGTCCTATAAATGCGCCAAAATAGTTCCTGGATGTGCCACCATAGTTTCTGGATGCACTGAAGTACTTGCAAAATCACTGGAATAAACCATTGATGCGCTTTAGAAAGTTTTGTATGTGCTTTGAAATCCTCAGATGCGCTAAAATGGAAATTTTTTCTGAAAATCTGAATTCTAGAATGCAAAAATCCTGTCAGAAAACGTGCAGATAAATATTAAAAATGGGGCAATGCCCCACGGTGGGTGCCAGAAATGTGTGGTCGATTTTATGCATGTTAAATATATAAAAACAAATGAATCAAACACACCAATAAGACATTATATAAAAAAAATAGAATATTAAGATAATAAAGATTGCAAACTCAATATCCTATTATCAATGTTGTCCTATCGTCCTCTGTCTCCAGTATTTTCATTGATTCCAGTTGGCTCTCAGATTGTATGCTAGGCTCAATGAACAGTCTTCGTAGAGAACGAGATTGAATATGAAATGCATGTAATGCTAAGACATGATTGCTCTAATTCTAAACATGATTGCTAAAATAAAATATTATGATGATGCTATGAATAATAAAACTATAATGATAATGCTAGAATGCTATAATGCTAGAATGCAATTAATCTCTAATTCATATGTTGTGTGTTCTAACCATTGCTTGGATTGGCAGTGCTATTTATAGAGTTTTTCAAAAGCTTTTGATTGGCTGATATGATCAACGATTGTGAAAATTCCCGACAAATCGAACGGTTGAAGATGGATGAGAGTGAAGAAAAACAAAATAAAATAGAAAGCAAGATTTGTTTTCTTTTCTGAAAAAGAGGTAAGATAAGATGATAAAGATGAATTGTAAAAAAATCATCTTTTTGTGAGATTATGGAAATATTTTGAAGAAGATAAATAATGAATTATTAAATTCAATTATTCATTTATGGGTGACATGGAGGTTTTTTTTCTTAAAATAGAATATTTACCCCATATTTGAAGAATAATAGAAGATTTCATAATTAAATAGAATATTTAATTATGATTTTGAAAAGATATGCAAGATATTCAATTAAATAAAGATATTTAATTAAGTTTTTAAAGAAATGGAATGTAAATGAAATTAATTAAATAAGATATTTAATTAATTAGAAGAAAGATTTGAAAATAAATATTTAAATTTGATTAAATCAAAAAGACTTAATTAAATTCAAAAAGTGATAATTAATTAAATAAAGTGTATTTATTTAATTAATCAAGTGGACATTTGAATGTGAAATAATTAAATAAAATTGATTTATTTAATTATGATAGAAGAATAAATTGAATGAACAATATAATTAAATTAATTAAATTTAATCATATGTAGAAGACTTTAGAGAAATTAATTGAATAATAAATATTTAATTAAATGCTAGGATTAATCAGATATGACCAATTTTATGCATCTACAATGTCATCAACAAAGACTTCTATAATCAGCTCTTTATCATGATCCAACTTAAAATACAAGTTGTTGTCAACAATTTATTTATTGAATCCAAGCTTTAGTAAGTATTTATCCAGTCTAGCATACTAGGCTTTGGGGGCTTTCTTGAGTCCATACAAAGCTTTCTTCAATCGATAAACCATGTATTCCTTATCAGCCAATTGAAATCCATCCGACTGTTCAACATATACTTCTTCTAACTCACCATTCAGAAAAGTTGAATTCACATCCATCTGATAGACCTTGTAGTTCTTATATGTAGCATAAGCAAGAAATAATCTCACAACTTCAATTCTAGAAATAGGGGCAAAGGTTTCTTCAAAATCAATACCTTCCATCTGTGAATACCCTTTACATACCAGTCTTGCTTTATTCCAGACCATTTCACCTTGTTCATTTAGCTTATTCTGAATGACCCATTTAGTACCAATCATATTTTTATCTTTAGGTCTCAGAACAAGAATCCATGTATCATTCTTTTCAATTTTCAACAGTTCTTCCTTCATAGCTTCCATCCAGTGTTCATCATTACAAGCTTCATTGATATTGTTAGGCTCTGTTTTGGAAATCAGAAAATACTCTTCTGCAATCCTTCTTCTAGTCTGCACACCTTTATTATTATCACCTATAATTTGATCTTTAGAATGATTGAGCTTTACATACCTTGGAATTTTAGGATTCTCTCTCACTTCTGGTTCTTCTGTTCTTTCTTCTGCACTTCCACTTGTCTCACCTTCTTGACTTTCTTGATTTACTAGAACAACATGAACTTGATTCTTTTTCTAAATATTCTTCCCTTTGTTTGTACTATCTTGTTGGTCATTTGAATCATATCCAAATTATCTGGTTGATCTAGCAGAGTCCTCATCAACTCTAAAATTTTCACTTTCAACCATCTTTCTCAATCTTCTATTATGGCACCAGTAAGCCTTTCTCTTAGTAGAGTAACCTAGAAAGATTCCTTCATCGCTCCTTGCATCAAACTTTCCTATGTCCTCATATCTCTTAATATAACACTTTCTTCCAAAGATCTTGAAATATTTAAAAGTAGGCTTATAACCAAACCATAGCTCAAAAGGAGTCTTACCAGAAATACCATTGACATTTACCCAGTTTAGAGTGTACAATACAGTGCTTACAACTTCTCTCCAATAGATGTGAGGAAAATTTCCTTCTAACATCATTGTTCTAGTAGCATCCAAAAATTTTCTATTCTTTTTTTCTAAAACTCCATTCTGTTGAGGGGTTCAGGGAGCAGATAATTGTCTTCTAATTCCATGCTCTTCACAGAAAGAATTAAACTCCTAAGAAGTGAACTCGCCACCTCTATTTAACCTTAGGCATTTGATCTTCAAAGCTATCTCATTCTCTACCATAGCTTTGAAACTTTTGAACTTCTCTAATGCTTCACATTTTTATCTTAAGAAAGCAACCCATATCATCCTAGAGTAATCATCAATAAGCAACATAAAGTACCTTTCTCCTTGTAGACTTCTTATTCTGGAGGGACCACATAGATCAGTATGTACCAGCTCCAATACTCCATTAGAATGATACTGTTTTCTTTGAAAATAAACTCTAGTATGTTTTCCCATCTGACATTCCTTTCATATTGTGTTAGTAGTCTTCACTAGCTTAGGTAGCTCTCTTACTGCTTGAGTGGAGCTTACCTTGACAATGTTATCAAAATTCAGATGATACAACCTTTTATGCCACAACCAGCTTACATCCACTTGAGAAATCAAATAATTTACATTAGCATTTAGGTGAAAAATATTACCTTTTGTCTTTGTACTTGAAGCAATTTCACTTCTAGAATTTCCAAGTATCCTACATCTTCCATCTTTGAACTATAGATCGTAACCCTTGTCCACCATTTGTCCAACACTCAATAGGTTATGCTTCAAGCCTTCAATATAAAGGACACCATTAGTGTTATGTTTATCACCAAGACAAATAGATCCTCTACCATGAATCACACCAACATTGTTATCTCCAAAGCTTACAACCCCACTGTCATACTTCCTTAGAATTAAAAATTTTCTTTTGTCATCAATCATATGATGTGAGCATCTGCTGTCAATAACCCACTCATCCTTTTCTTCAATTTGGGCTGCAAGAGCTTTCTCAACTTTAGTAGATTCAGTAGCCACCAGACTATTTTTCTTTATAGCAATGAAATCCCATTCATATTCATTTCCATTTTCTTTATCAGATTCTTCATCAATCACACCTTCTTCAGCATAATAGAATTTCTTTTGAAATATAGGTTTGTAAGGTTTAGACCTAGGAACTCTTTCAGGACACCTTGATGAAAAATGACCAATTTTACTATAAGAGAAACATTTAATAGGAAACTTTCCATTATACTTACCTTGTCCTCTACCTTCTTTCTTCACAATCAGTGCTTCCAATTCTTCTACCTCTCTTTCTTCATCTTCAAGTTGTTTCATCTCTTCATCATACTTGAATTACTTTCTAGAAATTTCTCCCAGATCATATCTTTGTTTGTTTCTTCTGGATACAGAAGCCTTAAATGCAGATTTAGTCTTGGGGGCAGAATCACTAAATTCACTCAATTCAAAAGCAGCATATTTACCAATCAGCATATCTCTTGTCAGATTTGTTATTGTTCTGAGCTCTTCAATAGCATGAGCCTTTTATTTTTAAGAGGGAGGCAATGATCTGAGCACCTTATCTACAATTTCTTGTTCATCTAGGGTACCACTAACACATCTAATACCCATCACAAGTTCATTTACTTTTTGCATAAAAGAAGAAATATTTTCATCTTCACCAATCTTCAAAGTTTCATACTTGCCTTTCAAACTTGTTAGCTTAGCAACCCTCACAAGTGAATCTCCTTCATACAAAGTCTCTAGCTTCTTCTAGATCTCATGAGCTGTCTTAAGATCCATCACATTTTCCATTTCCAAATCTATCAAAGCACTCAACAAAGCTTCAAGAGCCTTGATTTTAGTCTTAGCTTCTTTAACCTCATTAGGAGTGGAAGGACCATTCTGAGGAATAACATATCTATTCTTTGTAATCTTCTAGAAGGGTTCACCAATACATCTCAAATGACATTCCACTCTTGCTTTCCATAGAGAGTAGTTTCTTCCATCAAATATAGGACTGTCCTTTTTTATGATGCCATCTTAGATCAACTCAAGCTTTTAAAATTCTTTAGAGGAACCAGCTCTGATACCAATTGTTGGAAAAAAAATTTCATACAACTAAGAGGGGGGTGAAGCAATTGTCACAAAATATTTAAAATTTTCCAAATTAACTTAACTTAATATCATATCTGATGAATGAATAATAAACCATAAACAATCAACACATCAAAAACACAAAGAACACCAAGATTTTTACATGGAAACCTTATTAGGGGAAAAACCATGATGAAGGTTAGCCCACAAGATTATACCCTATTAAAATTATAAGAAGAATCAATGGGAATGCACATGCATTCAAGCACACCGCCTAGAGCTCATTGCTCAACTACAAAGAGGACTCGCTGTCCAAAGACAGATTCAAATTAAAACCATCTAGATTTGAACTAAGAAAATAGCATCTGCTAATGCCTGATTATAGTTCCAGTTAAGCACATGAACACTTCTTCACTCTTCTTCACTCTTCTTCACACTCTGCTTTTCCTTCGAATGATTTGAACATTATTCACACATAGGGCTCACACACTTCACACTTCATCCACCTCATACATACTTTACACTAATAAAAAAATCGCTCTTATATATCTGCGACATGGAATTACATTGCTTCAAGTTGTCCACAAAGAAATAACAAAATAATTACAAAAAGTTGGGCCAAAACATATAAACATTATTCATGCAAATCAACCACAGTCAACCACAACATAGTGAAAACCCATATGAAAAACCCATATGAAAAACTTCAATTAATTTATGCTCAAAGATCCACAACATGCTTCAACACCTAGTCGGCCATGAACATGAAAAAAATGAACACACAAGAGAAAATCTTGGATCACAAGCACCACGATCAATGCGAATATGCAACATAGATAGAGCACAAACTAGAAACATCCACAAACACCATGAAATACCAGAAAAACATCCACAACAACTGAACTTATAGAAATCGCATGATCTTCACTTAGAAACACAAACCGAAGTAAGAAAAAAATTGTCACCAAACAAATCTTCATAACTTGAACAAATCTTCACACAGATCTCTAAAACTTGACGTTGATAAACTAGACACACTCAGAAAGAAACCCTTTAAACCACAACCTCAAATTAGCAATGTACTAATCACATCAATATACTAATCTTTGCTTCTCTGTCGACAACCTGTAGCACTTCTTATTATAATTTTCTCAATATCTTCGACATATATAGCTTCTAATGCAACAATGCTAATAGTGTTGACATCAATGACAACCACATATCACCAACACAACCACAAAATCGAATAGTTTATCCACAATTGAAGACATCAAACTTTGCACATATTCATTCCTCATTTTTCCATATTATCTAAACATGTGTAAGCCATCTGCATACTCAATATTCTAAAATCCTTAATCAGTGTACTAGATCCCTCTTCAAAAGCTTCAAAATACAAATGAATGCAATCTAGTGTACTATGTATGAAACTTTTAGGGATTATTGCAAGAGCAACAACAAATTTGTGACTCAAAGCAACATTGTAATCATCATCTTGTTTCTTAATTTGTTTTAACCTTGTGACAAGATCCAAAGGTTCTTTTGCAAATTCTTCTCTATAAGCATCCACTAGTTCATCCATGCAGAAAAAATATTTCTCAAGAAAACTTAAGTACTAGTCCCTAGCTCTAGCTTCAAGACATCTGACAAAAAATCTCATCCACATATCCCGATCTCTAAATGAATGTTTCACCATAAAGCTATAGAAACTCTGGACATGTACATATCCTTCACACACATTATATCCATTAAACCTATGCATCTACTTATAGACTCAAGATGGCATAATTTTAACCTTGTAATCAATCCATGACAAGTCTAATTGGTCATACAATGAATCAAAATAATTGATAAAAGGTGCAACAACTTGGCTATTAGATCTAGTATGATTATCTCTCAATTGGGCTTGTATAGCCATCAAGTTCCTTTTGTTTAACTCTTTAACTCCTCTTTTGAACCCAACTTTCCATTATGGGCTTATCTAGGATTATTCACACTTGGGTTCATGCAGCTTTTGGTATCAATTGTTTGAGGATTTTTAGACTTATGAAGCTTTTTGAAAATATGCATCCAAGTTTCTAATGGCATGGTTATTTCTCTTTGATAATCCATGGATGTATGCAAATCTAGTTTTAACTAATGATGTACAATCACAACTATACCAATATGAAGAAAAACTACAAATAGATAGTAATTATTAAGATATACAACTTCATTCTAACCATCCATACTTGCTATTTTGTGAATAAAACTTTAAGTGGAGCAACAATTGCAATCCATACTACAGGTTCGGTAAATGAAAAAATGCAGAGAACTAAGCACCTTCACACCTCCAATTACTACAATTTTGAATAGAGCACTTTTAGGTTACAAATAACAAACAAAAACCCTTCATATGTAGAAATTGTTTGAGCAGAGTCACCACCTCTTCAACAAGAGGAAAACCTTTGAAGCAAGGATATCTTTATCTGGGTTCTTCCAACAGAGTCACCTTAGGGCTACAACAAACCAATTTACAGATTTGGAACTTCTTCAAAATTTGAACCAGATGTTCATTTTGTTTTGACTCTTTTTAAATGGTCTTTGACACATTTGTATCAAGGATACAATCTCTAGTTACCAATTTTAATGAAACTTCAATGACTGTTATGGCTAGATGATCTTCTATCAGATATTTCACAAATTCTCCCTAGAAGAGTTTCCATTTTTGTTGGTTATTTTTTTAGAACCAAATTTAATCTCAGTCCTAACCTATGAGCTTGCCACAACCCAATTATCAGCTAGGTTGAGGATTGGACAACACTTAAGTAGAGTAATAAGTAATTTAATTCTTTGCTTTGAGCTCTGTGAGACCTAGGGAGGGTAATCCCATACATACTCATAATATTTTTCACTTAGTCAAGAGTATTTCTTCACACAGATGCACTATTCAATGAAAATCACCTCTATCAAAGGCTTAGAAAACCTAAGATAAAAGTGTCACTTATTTTCAAGGAGTGCACCTTGATACTTAGAGTTGGGACATTGTAATTTAAAGTATTTTGAATTATTCTTCATCTTCAATCCTAGGCCCAACTCAATACTGGCTCAATTGACTATAAGAAAAACTAATAAAATAATCATTGCTTTATCTAAGGAGGAAAATGAGTTAAAACTGGTAATCAATCTGTAATACAATTTTGACCGAACCTCATAAATTAGTGGACCATTAGAGTATCACTTTGTAACATCTAATTCACTACATCTACAAAATATCACTTCCTTGCTAAATCCTACATTCTTTTCTCATAAACTAATGAGCTCATTTCAACATTTAATCAATTCATTGAACTGAAGCATAAAAAAATTCATACATTCTGTACAAATGACAAAAGACAAATAAAATTGTCATTAACAATATTCATTCATAACTTGGAAGAAAATACATAGGAGAGTAATATTTTGAAACTAAAATTCTTCTTCATTTATGATATTTTTTTGTAAAACCATATTTAAGATTTGTATACAGTATAGCTTTCATCTTAAACTTGCTTCTAATATATGTACTAGAGTATCTATTTACATTCTATTATGCTATTAGAGCATAGTATTTGATGTGACCATGTCTAGACACAAAACTCTGAATTCTCTCCTTTTTAGCCATGAAATCCCCTTTATATAAAAAGGGGAGCAACAAACACCCAACTGAATTACAATTTTACTTTCATTTGAGTTCATTTCAAAAACCTAATTCTAACTAACTCCTCGAAGAACTCCTCGAGTGGATTCATACACAATCATTTGAGAACAGGGGAGGAAAAGAGGCAAAAAACATGTGCAGGATATTAGCCATCGTCACAACATTCATTATTTGGAACAAAAAGATTCCATCCATATCATATTGAAAACCATCCACCTGAGCATGAGAAAATAAAAGAAAAAACAAAAATATATGAAAACAAATACCTCCTATACAAATACCATAGAGTCTTAAAAAACTAAAACAAGAGGTGATCCTATTCAGATTCATCGACATCTGAAAATTCCTGACCACTCCCTGTCCTCGATGCAATTGGAGGGATTACCAGTACGTCATCATTAGAGCTTCCATATGGCACCAAGGAATGAAGGTACTAGCCATAGTCTGAGTCGGTATCAACTTTAGCATCTGAAGGAGAGTCTGAAAGCATGATAGGAGATTTTTGCTTACCAAGGAAAGCCCTGTGGCTCTTCTCCTTCTTCCTAGCCTTCTTCACTGGTAGTGCCAGTTCCTTACCTTATCATTCGACCACTTCCACCTGGAAGGGCCCTATTCTTCAAGTGGTAAATACTCTACACAATTGAATTTTTCTTATGTCCCCTAGCCATCCTTTTACCATTTGAAACCTCAAGAGAAGGCATGACTTCCTACTCAGCTACGTCCTCACAACATTCAAACACACTTAGCCGACTAGATCTCCTAACAGGTGGAAATGATGCACCAAATTTTCCCATTTTCTCTAGAACTAGTAGAGTGATATTTAAAAATATTTTTGACTCAAGACCCACAAGAGAAGCACCCCAATCCCAATAATTGTAGATAACTCAAGCAACATAAATACAAAATAGACTAGAGAACCTAATTTCATACCAATTTTGTCAACATGAAAACACTGAAACTTTGCTTAGGAAACTTGAATCTCCTCTACTACACACACCTTACTTCTTTTGTAGACTGAAAAGATAGTTTGAATAAACAACAATCAACCTGCATTAAATAGAAAATTTAAGCATGCAAAATTAATGACTTGAAAATTTCCTGCACGAGTGAATTGGTAACTTATCAGCTTGGCTCTGAATTTGGACCGTTCATCATAGAGCAATTAAAATCTCATCTAAGGTGGGCATGAGTATTTTTTTTTACCATTATCAACTTGCTCCTTGAAAACAACGAGGCTATCTCAAATGATGCCAGATTCCTTTTTAACCTTGATTAATCATAGCTGATCTGACAATTAGCATCTATTGCCAACCTAATTCATTCTTTTCATTAATATCGATGAAGTACATAGGACCAGTTTCTTAGAGAGAAAATTTATTTAGATGCTTCATCGTTGATCCTCCCTAAAATTTAGGGTGCAATTTAGTGATGAATTTATTCATGTGATGATTCTCAGTCCATCGGATCATCTCACTTTAAAACTTTATCAACGGTTCTCCAGTTCTCTCATTGCTTTCCTTTCCAATCTATGCGAAATCCCCAGGATCATGTGACGTTACCTTTTTCATTTATGGTCATCACTTGTCACCGATCTACTTCATCTTTACCTGGCTCCATCAGTGATGTAAACATCCTGGCAATGATCTTTAGCCCTTGGTTCTATGGCCTAACCTTTGGTCACATTTATCCTTCCATTGTGCATTGCTAATTCAAACCTTGTACTGAGGCTTCTATCTATGACGAGAGATGTTGTGATAGCACTAAATTTGGACATGTACAACTTGCATAAAAAAAATGTCACAAAAGTCATCACTCATAGGATCACATCACATTAGCGAAATAAAAAACCCTTTAGAGAACATCCAACACTTATCACTAATTCAAAACTCAAATTCTAAAACAAATCCGTGATGAGTGATGAAGTTATAACATAGGGCCTTTGTTCATTGCTAATTCTCCTCATACATTTTTCAAGCAATTAGCGATGAGAAAATTTACAATTATTGTAAGGTCCATCGCATATCGCTGATGTGAGACTTTACATTCAAAACATATCCATGATCAAGCGATATATAGGAAATCACATCACATTACTCATCGCTGTTCCAAGTTTATCTTTTTATGGCCATCTACAATGAATGATAAGAAAGTAGAGCCAGAAGCATCGCTCATCACTATTACAATTTTGAAGGCTCAAAATCCATTATCGATGAGTGATATAAAAGGGACAATGTCAATCGATCTCTCATCATTAATTCAAGGTGTGAACCAATGAATAAATTAGGGATGAGTGATACATATATGAATGCCATTAGGACATAAGAGGGAACTTTCTTTAAGCACGTGCTCATTAGATTTTCTAAAAGAGGGTACTTCTCTAGGATGACATGAGAATAGTAGGCTCAAGACTTATGAATCATGCAATACAAAGGATGTAAAAGTTAGGCAATTTAGACCTAGACACGAGAAAGGCCAGTCACATGATGACATTTAATGTACATGAAAAGATTCTTTGTGACATATAATAGGTAATACCATTAAATGACATAATAGAATTCCAAGCAATCTAAAATGAACAAAACCCTAAACCTCATATAAGAACCCTAGAATAGATGTAACAAATATATTTTTAGGTAAAATTTCTTAGGGTTTTAATATGAGCACTCTAGAATTTTTCAAAATTTGAAAGTGCCATCAGGCCCCTATAAAGGTGAACAATAGAGAGTAAGTACATCTGTAGTTTGATCAATCTTTGTTTGCATGAACAAAGAGAGAACATGGGCTATGCCTTTTCTCACACTAGCAAGATTTTTTCAATTTTAAAAACCAAATTTGAAATGTGGAGGCAATCTTTTAGACAACCTAATGTCACTAAAATGCTTTTGATTCTCAAGATTTCCGTGAAGAGCGAGAGAAGTACATATGCATTCGAATGACAAGAGTTTGTAAAGAAGATTACAAAACAAAGCAAACATGAAATATTTTTAATCTTCAAAGGCAATAAATCAGTTCTTTTTATAGCACCAAATTTGAGTGTGAAAGTTGATTGTTCAATTTTTAGACAAAAATCAAAATTCTAAGAAGTGTCTAAGGTTCAATTTTAACCAACTTGACAAAGTGCTAGTTTAAGGTTAATTTTAAGCCCAAAATTGAATCTATTTGGTCCTAGAAATGAATTGCAGAAATTAAAGCCCAAGATTATCACAAAGAGCATTAAAAAATGCTTTTAGAATTTCAAATTTTGGTCCTCCCTTGTTTTTGGAAAATGTGATGTTGGACTATAAATGCGACACTCTGTAAATGTCAAATGCAGCAATGAAAAGAAAAGGTGACACTCTTGTGAATGCAAATGCAATGCTCTACAGAAATAGAGAGCGTGAATGCCTCACTATTGCAAAAGTGGTGCTCTACTGTGAGAAATTAAGATAGAAAGTAGAGAATGTAAATGCAAAGGTGACACGATAGAGGCATGCATATGCGGCCCAACATAGTGAAGGAAGCACTGTAGATCAAAAGCGGTGCTCTACGATGTCACATTTGTAGAAAGGCGGCGTCGTATTCCTGTGTTTGCAAAAAATGGAAAAAGTAGGTGAAATTGAACATGCTTAGCCCTCCTTCTAGTGCCAAAATGTGAGAAAAAAACCTACACAAACTAACAAGAGATCATCAATCAAGAGTCAAACATTTTACAAAATCAAATCTAATGCTCCCTATGAAATTATTTAGCCAAATTCAAGTGAAAACATTGAAATAACAAGAAACTAATGAAAGATAACATGCAACTCAAACTGAACTAGCTAAACCTCCATCCCATAGGGGAAGTGGTGCTCCTTTGATGTGGAAAGAAGCCCTTTCCAGATCCCTTTGATAAGCTTGATGAAGTGTAGATGATCTAAGTGAGAAAATTGACTATAATCTAGCTAAATTTCTTGAAAATGATAAACTATGAACTCAAATGACTATAATGGAAATGCATGAAGTTGTGGATCCATATTATGAAAAGGATGCCTCTATTTGTAGAAGCGAAGGGTTGAAGAATGAGAGGATTTGATGAATGTGGGATAAATTGAGAGCCAATGAGAATGTACCAAGTGTCACAATTCTATTGGATGAGGGTGGAGCACATTTTGGGAAATGTGTGAGTGGAGGAGGATGGAAGAGAAGTAAATATTGTTGGTTGAGAATTTGAAATTGGTGTAAGAGGAATTGAATGAGATTTGAGAGGATGTAAGAAGATTTGAAAGGTTGTAAGATAATTTATTGCAAATATAAGAGGATGTGATAGGTTTTTGAAAACCTTTGGAGGGAAATTTAATGAGGTGGTTGAGAGGAATATTCCTTGGAATATGCCTTGGTGAGGGAAAATAGATGAATTAAATAATTAATTGAAATTATTTTCTGTAGAACCCCAATCCTAGACCTGCACAAACAGAAGAAACAAACACATAATTAGATCAAATGCAAATGAAAATCAAGATTCCCCATGAAATTCATTTGCAAATGCTTAAAATAGGAAATAAAATGAACACAATGAGAAAGAAATGAAATCCTAATTAAGCATGCAAACTCTCAATCCCATGGGGGAATTGGTGCCAATTTTATGTGGAAATTGGCCCTTTCCCAACTCCTATGCAAGCTTTGTGTTGATTTGATGAAGTTGTGATCCACTTTGGTAGAATTCCTGCATAACCTAGCTACAAACTTGATAAAATTGATGAAAATGGTTATGCTTGAGGATGAAATTGAGTATAGTAAACTTTCTCAAATTGTGGATGATCCAATACAAAGGAAAGCCTTCTCTTTATAGAAAGACAAGATGGAGGAATGATCAAAATGAATTAATGTGGGATCATTCAACATCCAATGGGAAAGTGGCACTTGTTAAGATGTGACTAGAGGAAGCTTGAGCACATTTTGATGAATGTGCACAATAAATGAAATTAGGTGGAATTTGAAAATCATTAAATGAAATGTTAGAGGAAAAAAGAATGAATTAAATGCCACTTGGCTCAATGCACAAGGACATGTAAGAGGGAATGAATGTCTTGTTGGAAGGAAAAATCCACTTGGAGGGATTTTCAAACTTGGAGGAATATTCCCCTAAAGATGCCAAGTTGAAAGAAAATAGGGATTTAATAAATCAATTAAATGTATTTTCATGTGCAAGTGGAAAAATCTAGAGAAATTAGGATGATCAAGATTTAATTAATTTAATGAGGGATTAAATGATGTGACAATTTGATTTAGACTTTTAGGTTGGTTTAAATCAAAGTTGAGAAGAATGTGATTTAGATTTAATTAGATAAAAGATTTTGATTTATTTAATGAAAGAGGGATGATGATGTTAGATTAAATCAAATAAGGTTTAATTTATTTAATTTAATAAGACGACTTAAAAGATTTAATTGAATAAAATAAATTATTTAATTAAATAAAGACCAGAGGATTAATTAAATAACATTGATTTATTTAATTAATGAGAGAGAATGAATTAATCAGATAAATAATGATTTATTTAATTAAGGGACGAAGGGTGATGATTAGCTAAGAAGATGATTCAGAATGAAATGGTGTTAGTGATCAGGATCAAGTATTTTCCATGTCTACATTTTCCCCCTCTTTGAAGCGAAGTACTCATTGTGTTGATTCAAAGAATAAACTATCTCGATCGAATTTAAAAAAAATTGATTTCCACAATTGCCCCACTGCTGCCTCGGTGGACGAACTATGCTGATATACTACCCCCTCAAGAGATCTAATGAAAATTTGGATTTTTGGGTGATCTCGCGAAAAGAAGAGGACAAGGTGCCCGATGGTCCAAAAAGGCTCCAAGATGCCAAAAGATGAGATAAAACATGAAAAAAATGAAAAATGGCCCTCAGTTGGATAAAAACAGGCTTAGGGGTCCAAAACCTTAGCTGGAAAGCTAAACGTGGTCAAGAATCCCTTACTTTTAGGCTTAATATAGGCCTCGAGGGGCAAATTACAATTCATTTGAACACAGCCTATAAAGATTCTACCACTAGAGCTTTGAGCACTGATTAAGATGGTGCAACACATGCTTCTACAACACATTTCAGATCGAGTATGAGTGTACCAACGACATCCAAACACAGGACCTCTGGTGCATGATCCTAACTTGATCTTGTCTTTCATGTTTAGGTGCATTGATTAGGACTAGAAAGCTATTTTAGGTCCAGCGGTGCAATATAGGGCCACTACAAATTTAATTTTGGCACTGTGTGGCCTCAAACTCCGTTGTGTATGCATAGAGTGCCGTTGGTGGTCCTGTTTGAAGTTTAGGTTTAGGGGTCAAATTGGGTTGCAAACAAACCACACTGCAGCAACGGAGTTTGAGGGTTCAAACTTCTCTAGTGGTGTAGTTTGATACTTTCAAATTGTATCGCCTTTGCAAACAGCGACGCAAATACTGTTTCAAAGGTGAAAAAGCTCAACCGGGCCTAGGATTTTTTCACAAAACATGATGCTATGACTTTGTTGATGCAGGAGGAGGCCGGAATACTACACTCATGAGAGAACATGATCCCAATTCTATTTGGAATTCTAGAGGGGATGCACGAGCAATTACAGGAGCACTTGGGAGCTCTGGGATTATGGTACATTGCTTATGCTCACCTAGTCTATACTCATTTGGGGATGAAGACTACATTGGCCAAGCGATGGAATAGTGAGACATCGTCTTTCCATTTTCCCACTAGTGAGGCAATGATCACTTTAGAGGATGTTTGGCGCATTCTGAGACTACTGATCCATAGAGAGCACATCATCTATGATGTGGAGGCCAGATGAGATGCTTGCTATGATGTGATGGGCCTCAAGGAGATCATTTTTGTAAAGGGCCAGATTAAGCTGGAGCGATATAGGTTCACTGTTTCACCATTCAGATTAGTGGTGGTAGCCATTATCTTAGGACTTGTGGCACCGGATTGACAGAGCCAATATTTCAGTGTCGGATGGGGGCTCGCCTAGGAGAGGATGATCAGGTTCAGGACTTGCTTTGCTTCGGGGCTAGTGCTATTGGCCTCTCTTTACATAGATCTGCATGAGGTAGCATATCTGGATGACAGATCCATCAATGCCAGTGTTACTCTCCTACACATCTAGATGTTGGAGCATATCTCAGTGCTACGTCTTGTCAGATTTATTCATGTAGCTATGGAGCTAGATGATCCAGTTGTGTAGTGATATAGAGGTGGAGTTTATTTTTCACACACTCGGGAGCACGAGATCCCTCATTGGAGGAGGGTGAGAGACGATATGCAGGAGTTCACCCAGTGCCCATACCTCAGATGGCCAACATGGTATGATGATGACTAACAACTTTTCTTCACCCACCAAGACCGACTTATGCAGAGGTAGGAGCATACCATGATAGAGAGATATCTGCCAGATAGAGTGGCCCATCAATTTGGTGATGCTACAGATTGAACCAATGACCAGTACGTGGCCATCTTTTCCCGTACGACGAGGGAGACATCTTGGGGCCACCACATCCCAACAGATGAGGCAGTTCAGAGTTTCAAATAGCTTGTGGATAGACCATGGGTATATGTACAGGGTCCAGTCAATGTAGCCATGACAGAGAATTATAGGGATTGGTTCCAGGCACCTTTGAGATTGACATTACTAGGCATAATAGTGGCACGACAGAGGCCTAGGGGATGAGTAGGTAGGTAGACACAAGAAGGCCGAGGGGGTGGCGATGAGGACAGAGGTAGGGGAGGTGAGGGTCCACAGCCAAACCATGGACCACCACCCCAGGATGGAGAGTAGGCAGATGGGCCACCCTGACAGGATGATCAGGATCAGGTCCGTCAGGACTAGAACCAAGGATTTTAGGATTAGGATCACAAGCACTAGAATAGGGCTCCGACACCGCCCAAAGATGGGGACCATGATCAGCCACCAATGCAGCCACTCCTTTAGCCAAACCCTAGGGATGGTCAAATTATCCAACTACAGGCACAAATACAGGTACTTATAGCTAAGAGAGATCAGTTATGGGTAGACAAGGACTAGGAAGTTCAATAGAGATAGGCTGCAGGGCTGCAAGAAACAATAGAGATGGGGAGATGGCAATAGTTAGAGAGCATGCCTGCATCCTCCTCCCGAAGCATGGTACCACTTTGATCATACAGGGAGGCCATCCAATAGGCTGATTACTACAGGATTCATTATTATCAGGCTATGCCGAGACCAACACGAGTCCTAGAATTTTCACAAAGGACATGCCACAAACCCACAAAGGACCATGGGGAGATAGAAGGTGGTGAGGGCAACAACTAGTAGGGTTAGCCTTAGTTTTGATCAGAGACATATTCTTTCATTCTTTTATGTTTCACAGGCTCATTTTTGATAGCCCAGTGGGTGATTGTACTTTATTGACATACACACGTATATTTGGATCCAATTTTGTACCATGACAGTGTACATTTTGATGACGATATATATGATATGAGATGATGTTGATTCTATGTGATGTGTTCTATTCTATTTATGCATTATGAATGGATTTACTTTCTATATGCTATGCAATGTGATGCAATGATGTTATGCGATGTTATGATGTACATTATGTTCTATGTGATGAGATGCTTTATTTTTTTGATATCTTTTTTGGGATGATGCAAAATGCAATGATTGTGTGACTAATAGATCTATATTATGCCCCTAATGGATGATGATGAATTGCAATCTTTTTCTCTTTTCATTATCTTTTCTCATGCATTATATGGTGATGCTTATGCCATGATGATCTTATGCAAATGAATGATGTTTATGATATGATTTGATGAATGCAAATGTGTAAATGATGAAATGCTTAGAATAACCAATCTATATTATGCAAATGATGGAAATGCAATGCATGTGATATGATTTAATATTTCTTATATGATATGATATGCAGTATGCAATATGCTAATGATTTGTGGATGCATGATGGATACATATATGATGAATTTTGATTAATTGCCATGGTACCATGTTACCGTGAAAGAAGATAGAAGAAAGGAGATGAATAAAAGAGGATCTAGCAAGTCCGTGATCTGAGAAGACCTTATTAGAGATGATGATAAGACGGATGATGTTCACTTGCTATAAGGGTTGGGGTTTTAAAAGGTCCAATTACCTTATGTTTGATTACACATGTGGTACGATGCATCAAGGTATAAAGAACCAGGATGGCGTTGCACCTAGTGTGATGGACTTTGACTCAACAATCAGATAGGAGTATTCCTGTTCACACCTAGCATATAGAACCTTATTTGGAGTGTAGTTCAGATATCTCAAACATCTCGAACCAAAAAATAGAAAGGAAAGCCTTCCCATGTGGTCAAAAAGATATTCAAAACACCCTCCCTACAATCAAACAAAGCAAGCATGAGGTCAAGTTATATTACAAGAATATCCAACAAGCACAACAGATAAAAGATAATGATCGTTGCCCCATTCCTATCTCTCTAAATCCTTCATTTGGACATCATCGAGAGGTCCTTGGAATGAACACAATAAGATAAAATCAAGTAAACAAACAAGCTAATGTTCTTCATACCACTAGCCAAGACTAAACTATAGTTATGCCTAATGTTGATGTCCCTTCTAGGAAGGATGCATCCTAGGACATGACGATATCAGATGATGACGAAATTGATTGGATGATAAGCTATTGACACAAAAATTTGACTAACTTATTTTCCAATTGATTTAGGCTTGAGACTTTTGATGTTTAAGTTTCACTTTTGAATGCTATACTTGTTTCCAATTGTTTTACCAAAGGGTTGAGGGTGATGAATGATTTATTATGAGTGATGCTTATTTCAGGTGAAAGTGAGATGGGGATGGATGATTTTTTTTGTTTTTTTGATCTTTTTGAAATGTTTTGAGGCTGTTTTTGGTATTTTTGAAATTTTGCAAATGTTTTGATTTTCAATTTTTTTGATTTTTAAGTATTTTTGAGATTTTGACCAAGAGACTAACCTAAAGACATATCCTAGGGGCCTCAAGGGTTGATCAACAGGTTAGCCTTTCCTACGTTATACACACAAAGGCCATGTAGTTTGATTGACACAAACTCAATTATTGATGAGATATGAACAAATGGATTGCTAGTTTATTATGATAGACTCCTAAAGGACTAACCTAAGTGTATCAGGGGATGATCAAAGATCAACCTTGTCTATGTTCAAGGCTCAGAGACTCGTATTTCGACAAATGAATCTATTTTTTGACTTTTTGACCTATTTTTGGGATTTTTGATATGATTTGGATGTTTTTAGATTTTCTAATTTTCTGATGTTTTGGATTTTTTTTATTTTCTAATGTTTTTGGATTTTTGGATTTTTGG
The DNA here is from genome assembly GCA_007258455.2 of Sequoia sempervirens. NCBI lineage: Eukaryota > Viridiplantae > Streptophyta > Pinopsida > Cupressales > Cupressaceae > Sequoia > Sequoia sempervirens. Next base: position 557,223,374 of record VDFB02000017.1, read on the forward strand.
ATTTTTTGATGTTTTTGATTTTTTGATTTTGGGATATTAAGAACATACACGAATCTGATTCGAAGAACACATGACCCCAACATGATGCAATAGACTACTATGATATAGGAAAGACAAAATGACCTTGAGAATGGGTTGAGTAGTACTAGGAGGTATCATGACACGAACATAGGACCAAGCTATGATGCGGATGCCGATGGGTGACGAAAAGAGATATGGAATGCAATGGATGATGGAAGTGAAGTGGATGGATGATGAAGAACAAGTCATGAAGATCCTGGTGGATGGAAAGTGCTTATTTACACAAGGCACATGTTTGCTAGGTTTCACCAAGGTACTTGCCCAAAGTGCCACCAAAGTGGTTTTCACTAGAGGATATTTTTTTTCTCTTTACTATTTTTAATCCTTTTTTTATTTTTATTTATTTTTTGTTGTCACCAAGATGCCTGTTTGCCAGGTTTTCATCAAGGTGAGCATTTTTTAAGGGAATTTTCTAATTTTTTTTGTGTTTTGGTTCTATACCTTGAAAGGTTAGGCATAATTTTTTTAAAGATGGGAGTTGTTCATGGGCTCTTGCAGAGGTTCCCCTTTGGGTGTTGATAACTGATATGCCCCTAAATTGTAACTTGCTATGATGAAAAATGGTCCCAACTAGTTGGATTCAAATTTTCCTTTGTCGTTTGGGTTTGGGACATTCTTTTGATTCTCTTTTAGCACAAGTTCTCCTACTTGGAATGTCCAACTCCTGATTTTCTTGTTATAGCTCCATTTGAGACAATTTTGATATACCTGCAAATGGTTTAAGGCCTCCATTTTCCATTCATCTAGTAATTCTAGCTCATTCAATTGTGATACCCTGTATTCTTCATCTATAATGAGGTTTTGCAATGATATTCTTAGTGATGGGAGTTCAATCTCGATGGGGAGCATGACTTCAAATATGTAGACTAGGGAAAATGGGGTGGGACCTATTGGTGTGTGAATGTTGGTTGATAGGCCCATAGGGCGAGATTTAGCTACAGATGCTAGTTACGACCTATGTCTTGACTATTTTCTTGAGGATTTTTAGAATGGTGTTATTGGTAGCTTCTGCTTGGCCATTTCCTTGGGGATAATACAGAGTGGAAAAGCGATGTTGGATGTTAAATTTCTGGCAAAGGTGAAAGATATCTTGATTCTTGAAAGGTGTCCCATCATCTGAGATAATGGCTTGTGGGACACCATAGTGGCATATTAAGTAGTTCAGGATGAACTTAGATATCTACTTTCTAGTGATGTATGTCATTGGGATGGCTTCCACCCACTTGGTGAAGTACTCAGTGGTGGTAATGATAAACTTGTGTCCACTGGATGAGGTGGGGGTGACTTTTCCAACGAGATCGAGCGCCCACTATGAGAAGGGCCATGGTGTGAAAATTAGATGGAGCTCTTGAGTTGGTCCATGGGTGAGGTCCCCATGTTGCTAACATTGTAGACACCTTCTGACATAGTCATGTTCTTCTCTTTCCATAATAGGCCAATAATACCTCATCCTCAACAATTTCTTAGGCAAGGTCATTCCACTTGAGTGTGAACCACAAATACCATTATGTATCTCAGTTAAAGCATTCAAGGCTTCTTCAGTGTTTGGGCAATGTAACAAGGTTCCTTCAATGCTTCTTTAGTAATGTGTATCTCCTAGGATGACAAAATGAGATGCTTTCTTGTCAAAGGTCTTCTTAAGGTTTGAGGTTATGTCGGCTTGGAGGACTCCTATTCTCAGAGAAGTGTATATGTCATGGTACCAAGTATCACTAGAACCAATGATTTCACACACAAATTCAGAATTCGGTACCTCAAATGTATGCACGAGAAGTTGCTCTACTAGGAATTCATGCTTTGGGACATTGCAAGGGATGTCCAATAGTGATCCAATTTTTTCCATGGCATCTGGTACTTTGTTGTTTGCTCTAGGTATCTGCTCAAATGTGATCTCAATGAAGGACTCCTTAAGAATTTCCACCAATTTCTTGTATGGATTTAGTTTGTCATCTTTAGTTTGATACTCATCATTCCCTTGGTTGATTATCAACTGTGAATCCCCATATACCTTGAGAGCCATGATATGCCACTGCACTGCTATTCTGAGTCCTATGGTTAGAGCCTTATATTCTGCAATTTTGGTTACAGTGTAGGAAAATGCCAACTTGTAGGATCTTGGTATGTAGTCTCCCTATGGATTGATGAAAAAGACTCTAGCTCCCAATCCATGCTGTTTGTAGAAGCCATCAAAGTACAACTTCTAATGGTTTGCTATGCTTAAGTTAAAGATGGATTCATCAAGGAACTCTGAAATTAGTGGATTTTCTGAATACATTGGTGCTTCTGCTAGTTGGTCTGTGATCACTTGTCCCTTGATGGCATTCCACTCTACATACTCGATATCACATTCTGATAGGATCATGACCCACGTGACCATCCTTCCTATGAGCATTGCTTTGGAGAGTAGGTACTTGAATGGGTTGATATTAGCAATGAGTTTTATTTTTTGTGTTAACATGTAGTGTCTGAACTTCTATGATGCAAACACCACTATGAGACAAGCCTTTTTGATGAAGGAATAATTTAATTCATTCAATACCATGGTCCGACTAATGTAGTAGATGACCCTCTCTATTACATTTTTATTGTGCTGAGCTAGGAGAGCACCGAGAGCTGCAACTGTCACTACTATGTAGAGGATTAGAGGCTTTCCTTGGATTGGCGGAATAAGTACTGGAGGTGGGAGCATATATTCTTTGATCTTGTTGAAGGCTTGATCACACTTCTCATCCCACTTGTACGCTACTCCCTTGTGAAGTAGGTGAGAATATGAGATTGATTTTTCCTCTAATTGGGCTATGAACTGATGGATTGACTAGAGCCTGCCTTGTAGGCCTTTGAGCTTCTTCAAAGTCTTGGGTGCCTCCATCTAGAGGATTGCCTTTACCTTAGCGGGATCTATTTCAATTCCTCTAATGGACACAATGTATCCCGATAACTTCCCTAACTGTATGCTGAAGACATACTTCTTTGGATTAAGGTAGACCTTGTATTCCTCCAGCTTGTCAAAGATGGCACTTAATGCTACTATGTGGTCCCTTCTCTTTCTATATTTTTCCAATATGTCATTGACATAATCTTCCACATTCTTATGGATCATATCAAGAAATATTAAGGTCATGGCTCTCTGATATGTTGCTCCAACGTTCTTTAGGCCAAATGACATCATGTTCCAGCAATATGTCTCCCATGGACAAGTAAAAGCTATTTTGTGTTGGTCCTCTTTGGCTATCATGATTTGGTTATACCCATAGAATCCATCCATCAATAAAATAATCTCATGTCCTACAGTCATATCCACAATCATATCAATGTTGGGAAGCGAGAAGTCATCTTTGGGACATGCCTTGTTCAGGTCTCTAAAATGTGTGCAAATAAAGATGCCCCTAATGGGCCTTGAAATAGATGCCAAGTTTGATACCCACTCTGGATAGTTGACTGGCTGTATGAACCCTACATCAAGCAACTTATTCAATTCCATTTTAACCAACTAAGCTATTTGAGGATGCATTTTTCTAAGTTTTTTTCTAATGGGATTTGCTTCAGGGTAAACTGCTAGATGATGGACCACAATCTCTAGATCAAGCCCAAGAATGTCAACATAGGTCCATGCAAAGTTGACCTTTCTCTCCCTTACGAAAGAAGCTAGGAGCTCTTGTTCTTCTAACATCAATGATTCAACATAAAATTTGATATGCGGGGTTTCCTATGTTCCCAAGTTAACTGGGTTGCACTTCTCGGCTAGAACCACCGACTTTTCCTGATGTAGAGCACTGAGAGGAAGATTGAATGCTTCATCCTCAGGTGCCTCAAAGAGGTTTTCACCATTAGATACGCCCTTTATTTTTACTATTTTTGGGTTAGAAAGTGCCACAGTGTGGTTTTCACTCAAAGACTTTGAGATTATTCTCAATTTTTTGCTTTTGTGACTAAAGGATTCAATTGTTTCCCTGTAGTAAGCTTGTGTGTCTAGTATGATATCAAACCCAGCCTTGTGATATCCATATGGCATTGTGTCCCACAATCCAATGAATTTTGAGAGTGCCTCATCATTTTTGAAAGTGTCTAGAACCGGTGGTCCTCATTTGTTGTAATTGATGAGCTGGGGGTAGACTAGGTTGATTTCATGGGTTTTACTGGTTGACTCAAATGACATGGTACTAATCATAAGGAGAGAGGAATTCTCAAAAAGAATAGGTAGGTCATTTATGGCATCTTCCTCCTCATCAGTACTACTACAAACATTGGTTATGTCAAATGTGAAATTGTCTATAACTTGGCCAATAGATATGGGTAAGCGAAGTTCAACTGTTGTTGGGTAAGGGGGAGTCTTGACTGCTTTAATCGGGGGACCACGTCCACGTATGGTTATACTGAGAGGGGTACATCCGAGGCCATGATTTCTCATTTGCGTCTTAGGAATGATGGGTATTAGAAGTCTATTGTTATTCTATCCAAGCCTTTGGTTTCTGTCATAGCCCATGGTGAGCATCATTTGTAAGCCTTTACCACTATCATCCATAGGTAGGTTAGTTGCTGGTCTATTGTCTTGGTATAGAAGGTTTGATGGGTCCTCTTCTATTACTTCCCGACCTAGGTCTCCCCAACTCCTGAATCTAGAGAGGTCAGCTCTGAAGTTTAGGATGATGTTCCAGTTGGTTGGGGTTTCCCATGGGACCTAGGAGAATGTGGTAACTCTCCTACCATGAAAGCACCTTTCTTCATTTTATAATCCCCACACACATTGTCTTGGATAATGACCTTGATATCAGAGATGGCAAGGATAGTGGGTGTCTTTGTCGCATAAGTGGAGGTGAGAGTAGCTGGATCAATGTATGGAGTGGAGGGACCCTTATCATTTTTAGGAACTTGGGGGATTTTGTAATATTTGGCATCCAGATTTTTGCAATAGTAGATGGTTCCAGGATCCCAGTGGATAGTGACCTCTTGGCCTTGGTACAAAAAATTTATAGACTAGTGGAAGGTGGAAGCAACAACTTGCATCCTGTGAATCCAGGGATGCCCTAGGAGAATATTATAAGGAAATTCCAGGTCGAGAACTTGACAAGTTGTTTCCATGATGGTCGACCCTACTTGAACAAGGAGTTGGATAGTGCCCTGAGACACTCTTTCTTGATCATCATAGGCTCTTATGGTTATTCCTTTTCCTTTTTCAACATCATCTTTAGAGAAGCCCAATCTTTTTATTAATTCAAGGGTGCATATGTTCAACCCTGCACCTCCATCTACCAGGACTCTCTTAACCTTGTTTTTATGGAAGTAAGCCTCCAAATGAAGTCCACGATTATGAGATGGTTGTGTTAGAAGATCTTGTTCTAAGAATATTAAGAGATGAGGTGTGTGACCATAGCTTTGTATTGATCTACATCAAGATTAGTGGGGATGAATGATGAGGCCAAGGCTTCTTCTAGGATCCTTTTGTGGGCTAGTGAAATATTTAGCAACTCCATGATGGAGATTTGAGCTGGGGTTCTTTTCAATTGGTCGAGGACATTGTATCCATTAGGAACAAACCTTGGATTGGAGGTGGATGCTCTGTTTGGATGAGATGACCCTGCAATGGTGACTTTTCCGCCTCTTGTGGTGACTCCACAATCAGCTTGGGCTCCTTTGATGGTGATAGTAGTACAATACTCATCTAGGGATGCAACGACATGGTCATATACATGATTTACACTATTGAATGCGCTTTTTCCCTAATCATTGTTATTTTTCCCTTTGTTGTTATGATTGGGCATCAGATTCATGTAGATCTTGAGATCTTGATTTCCTGTCGGTTGTTCCACATTTATGATTTTGTCATCAATGAGGTCTTGGATCAAGTTTTTCAACCTCATGCAACTAGCAGTTATATGTCCCTTGATTTTGTGGAAATCACAAAGGTGATTTTCATTGTACCACAATGGTTTTACCAAGGGTTCTTGATAGTTTTCATAGGTGGGGATTGTGATGAGTTTTTCCTCCACCATTCTCTTCATGATGGATTCAACCGATTCCCCAAGGGCTATGTACTTTTGTTTGGGGGAATTTTTGTTTCGCTAGAGTGGCCGCCTTTGATTGTTCATATTGTTGACTATTTGATTATTTGGCTACTAGGTCACAGTGTTAACTTGTTGATTGTTTTGATTGTTATTTTGTGGTTGTTGTTGGGGTGCTAGTGTGTTTTGTTGAGGAGCATTGATGACAACTTTGGCATCGACAACACCGTCGTTGGTAATGTTTCTATTTTTGGACCATGTGTGAGGTTTATCACTATCGTTGGTGGATGGGAAATTTTTTTGTTGTTCAGGATAGGTGGGTGTCCATCCTTATGCAATAAGCGCTCGTTCGATGTTAAGCACCTTTGAGATCAATTGGTTGTATGTGGTGATACCTTGTACTTTGGGATGAATTACAAAGGTTCCCTCTAGATTAGAGATGATAATGCAAACTTGTTGTTTTTCAGGCATGGCCCATTTGCTCCTATTGGCCTTGGATCATCATCATTGCAAAAAGGAAGTGAATGATTCTCCCTTAGCTTGTTTAAGAGTGGATAGTTCCTCTAGATTGACATCCATACCAATATTGAAGGTGTATTTTTTTATCAATGCGTCTACTATCTCCTAGAACTTCTTGATGCCTGGAGGGAGGCAAGAGAACCAGTCCATGGCTTGGACCAAACTTCTAGGAAATAGCCACATCAAATATGTATCATGATATGCGACTTCCATGCAATTCACTTGGAATTCCATGATGTGATCTTCAGGGTTTCCCATCCCATAGTATTTATCAAATTTGGGGATTTCAAATCCCTTTGGGAATGATTTCATTGCAAGACTCCTATCAAACGGATAGGGACACAAGTTGTTGGGTGTCTTCATGGTTTTCCCTGACTGAAGATCAAGCACTTTTTGTGAGAGAAACTTGATTTGTGTTGTCACATAATTTTGTCAATTAGGGGGTGGAGTGAAAGTGTTTTGCAGTGGTTCAATTGTTGGGGGATGGGTGGATTGGTTGGTGTGTTGGTGGATGGTGCTTGCACATTTTGTTGTGTTGGGTATGCTTGTAATTGTTGTTGTATCAACAATGCTTGTTGTTGCTCATGTTGTTGCATTGATAGTGCCTATTGCTGAGCTTGTTGTTGTGGTTACACCAACAATGCTTGTTGTTGGGCCACTAGTCAAGCTGCTTCTTGTTTCTCTTAGTATTATTTTAGTGCTTGTTGGTATGCTTTCTATTGGGCTACTTGTTGTTGTGTGAGGTACTATGCTTGTGCTTGCACTTGTGCTTGTGTTGCTTGTGTGGCTTGTGTGGCTTGTGCAGCTTGAGATGCTTGCACAACTTGGGCAACTTGCTGTTGTTGTATTAAGGTATGGGCTTGAGCATCTTGCTGTGTTTGTTGCGCAACTAGTTGTGCTTACACTTGTTGAGTGGCTAGCTGTGCAACTTGTTGGTTTTGGATTTGTTGGAGTGCATTTTTATAGTAAGCTTGTTGAGTGGCTTGTAACAAAATTTTGTATTGGTTTGATGCATTTGAGTTGGGTGGAGGAGGTGGTGGCAGATTTGGAATGGTGTTTGTTGCTATGATGAAAGGCAACATTGTATTGATGATGGGGATTTGGGTGGTGGATGGTGCAATCAATATGTTTGGTCTTTGAGATACCATGTTTTGAGGGATGGTAGATGATGTGATGGTGGCTTGTGTTACTGGGATGGTTTCCATTTGTTGTTGTGATATTGATGAAAGATGGGAGGATTTGGTACACTGCTCTAATTGATGATTGAGGGGTTGTTTTGATTTTGTTGATTGATGTTTGGTAAAGGGGGAAACTCTAAACCAAGAGGTGGTGTGGATGTTGAAGACAAGGGTGGAAGTGGTGGAAAGGTGAGTGGTATACTTCCTTGGGGAAATGATGAAGATGAAGGTTCAAAGATGCCCCCTGGTCCAAATAAGTCACCTTCTCCCTGCGAGGTCATAAGCAGAGAGGTTTGAGATGTTGCATGAAATGATGATGATGGGCCATTGGAATCTTGAAAGATGAGGGGGACATATGGGTGTAATGGATCTTGGGGGATGGGTTGACCCAATATGGTATTTGAATGCAAACCTTGATTATTCACAAGGGGCTGTGTTTGTATCACATTGAGAAATGTGCTCCCCTTGTGGATGATCGGTTGAGTTGGAGCAATAGATGATGTGATTTGGGGGATGGATTGAGTGATGTTTTGAAAGGGAGGTGTAGATGATACTGGTGGTGTGATTTTGAGAGGCTTCTCCACAAGTGTGTTTAAATCATAATTGGAAGGGATTTTAGCCCCTTCTTGGGCTAATTCAAGCATGTATTGGGAGGGATTGAGCCTCATCATGATATTGATAATTTGATGAGTCTCAGGATTTTGAATCATTTCAATGACCTAATTTTCTAACATCCCAAATGGATTATTGGTAATGTCCTCCACTTGACCTTCCTCTTGTAGATTTTGTGATGGTAGAGGAATATTAGTTAGAGGATTGCAAGGTTCACTTGGATTGATTTGGGGAGTGGTTTGGCTCAAATTGCTTGAAGTTGATGTTTCTTTGGTAGCTTCCATGTTCCTCTTGTGTTGTGATCTAGTTTGCACCATAAAATATGGATCAATTTTGAAGAATGTGGGAGATGAATCTCTAATTCTTTGGATTGATCTAACTATAGGTGAAAAAGAGAAAATTTAGGATGATTAAGGATCAAATTGATGGTGATGATGAGATGTGAAAGATGAATGTTATGGATGATTGAACTCTTAGAAGATCTTAAGGGGATGCTAGACTTTTGGGACTTTTTTGGATTCTTGGATTTTTGGATTCTCGGATTTGACCTTGATTTGGTTTTGGATTGTTTTGATTTTGGATGATGAACAAATGGATCCCAAGATATTGGATGTTATCTATGGGATAGAATTTCTCAAAAGATGACAATTTGACTAAGTGTAGGGAGAAGGATGCATCTACCCATGCCTAACCTAACAAGATGATTTTGATGATAATTTAACTAAGCATGTGGAGAAGGATGCATCTACATATACGTAGATAAACATGATGATGTTGATGTTAGTTCAATTGTTCTTTATATTTTCTTAGTGACTTATTTTTACCACAAACAATTCTTGATTAAATTTCCAAACTAAATGTCTAATGTCCTAACGTCTTATCATCCCACAAAATGCTTTATGTGGAAATCAATAAAATTAAGGCAAAAGTTTCCTATTGTTGACTTTAGTAGGAACACTGAGATGTAAATCCAAATGTTTAGAAACCTCTAAGGATAGAATCCATAGGGTAAGCAATAACATGTGAATTTTTTCAATGATATTTGCTTCCTAAAGGGTTTGAAATTTAATGATCATGTTGAATGTTTGTTTCCCAATGTTTATGAACAAGCAATGTGTTTTAATTCCAAGAACATGTACAACCCTATGGATATGAAAGACTGTATTTGCTGAATCCCCACTTGGACAAGTCCAACTATGCCTACTTTTAGCGGATGGTTAGATGCTTGACCCCACTGGATCCCCTCCACGACACTCCCTTATATGGGGCAACCAAGTATCAATACCCATGAAACTCCCATGGCATACTTTCCATCTCTACTAAAAGCCGTAAAAGTGTGGGGTGGCTTCAAAATGACCATTGTTGCACCAACAAATAGATCAAGGATTTTGGCCTTTTCTAAACAAGGGTTTTAATGTGGGCATTCCATTCGTGGGGGACCATCCATTTGGAAAGAGACCATTGCTGGCCTTCTTGTTGGAAAAATCCTCATGATTCTAGCTTTTGTTCCAATTCCCAAACTTATATACTAGTTGGAAGTTGCTTGGCTTTAGTGTGTTGCCGGTTGGGTCGTTCCTTGGTGTGATTACTTTTTCCCACAATGTAGGCCCTCTAAGATAAACAAAAATGAGTAAACATATCCGTAGTTCAATCGATATTTGTTGAGAAACAAAGAGAGAACAACACACAATATGTTCCACTCACACTTGCGAGATTTGTTCAATTTTTAATCCTAAATGAAATGTGGAGGCAATCACTTACCAAACTTAAGATCACCAAAAATCCTTTTGATTCTCAAGATCACCATGAGGCACGAGAGAAGCACATACATCTTTTTGATGATATTATTTTTGGTAAGTGATTACAAAAAAAAGATGCACATGTTCATTTTAAATCCTCAAAGAAATGATTTGATTATTTTTAGTGCACCAAAAAGAAAGATGAAAGTTGTTTTGTTCAATTTTTAACCTTTAAACAAAATCTAGTAAGTTTGTCTAAAGTTCTTTTTAAGCCCTTTGTTGCAAAAATTGAAAGCTTTTGTAGTGTTCTTTTTAGAGCCCAAAAGAAATTTAGTGTATCCTAAGAGCATGAAAGATAACAAATCTTTAAGAGAGATTATGAGTTCTCCAAAAGTGTTAAACAAACACAAAAGTGTTAAAAAAAACTTGATGTAATGAGAGAATGATGCCATAATGCAACCTTCAACTTCATTTTCCTCCTTCACCTTGATTAGACCAACCTGCAAAAACTATTTAAAATGGAAAAATAGAGGTTAGAAAAACCAATTAGCAACCTAAAGCAACCATAATGAAAAAGAACATGTCAAAATTGAGTGAATTTGAACTTTTTACTTCACTCTAGTGGCATAGTTTGCACAGGCAGCACAGTTTGAGGAAGTTAGCGATGTTGTATGGTGTCGCTTGTCAAAAAACAGTCTACTATAAAACCAAAGAGCATGAGTGCGGTGGAGTTTTTCTCAGCGACAATTTGGAATTTGAGAAAATCAATGACCGTAAACCGACCCAACGACAGAGTTAGAAAATTTAAATTCTGGGTGGGAAAGACTGAGCGAATTGGTTTGCAGTTTGAAGCATCACTGTATGGTGCTACTGGACTGATAGCGGCATTTAATGGTGTCGTTGGAATGATAGCGGTGCCTTTTCCTACAAATGCAAATGTTAGCAAAAAAAGACAACTTTTTTTCAAAAAACATGATTGAATCTTCAAGTTTTTCCCTCCTTCTAGTGCCAAATGTAGAACCCCAATCCTAGACCTACAAAAACACAAGAAACAAACACATAATTAGATCAAATGCAAGTGAGAATCAAGATTCCCCATGAAATTCATTTGGAAATGCTCAAAATAGGAAATAAAATGAAGAACAAAATCAGAAAGCAATGAAATCCTAATTAAGCATGCAAACTCTCAATCCCATGGGGAATTGGTGCCAATTTGATGTGGAAATTGGCCCTTTCCCAACTCCTATGCAAGCTTTGTGTTGATTGATGAAGATGTGATCCAATTTGGTAGAATTCTTGCATAACCTAGCTACAAACTTGATAAAATTGATGAAAATGGTTATGCTTGAGGATGAAATTGAGTATAGTAAACTTGCTCAAATTGTGGATGATCAAATACAAAGGAAAGCCTTCTCTTTATAGAAATACAAGATGGAGGAATGATCAAAATGAATTAATGTGGGATCATTCAACATCTAATGGGAAAGTGCCACTTGTCAAGATGTGTCTGGAGGAAGCTTGAGCACATTTTGATGAATGTGCACAATAAATGAAATTAGGTGGAATTTAAAAATCATGAAATAAAATGTTAGAGGGAAAAAGAATGAATTAAATGCCACTTGGCTCAATGCACAAGGACATGTAAGAGGGAATGAATGTCTTGTTGGAAGAAAAAATCCACTTGGAGGGATTTTCAAACTTGGAGGAATATTCCCCTAAAGATGCCAAGTTGAAAGAAAATAGGGATTTAATAAATCAATTAAATGTATTTTCATGTGCAAGTGGAAAAATCTAGAGAAATAAGGATGATCAGGATTTAATTAATTTAACGAGGGATTAAATGATGTGACAATAGATTTTTAGGTTGATTTAAATCAAAGTTGAGAAGAATGTGATTTAGATTTAATTAAATAAAATATTTTGATTTATTTAATGAAAGAGGGATGATGATGTTAGATTAAATCAAATAAGGTTTAATTTATTTAATTTAATAAGACGACTTAAAATATTTAATCAAATAAAATGAATTATTTAATTAAATAAAGACCAGAGGATTAATTAAATAACTTTGATTTATTTAATTAATGAGAGAGAATGACTTAATCAGATAAATAATGATTTATTTAATTAAGGGACGAAGGGTGATGATTAGCTAAGAAGATGATTCATGATGAAACAGTGTTAGTGATCAGGATCAAGTATGTCGGTATATTTTCCATGTCTACATTTTCATGTGCAATTTGGTTAGTTGACCATAAGTTGATTTAACTCTTGAGGAGTTAAAAGCTGGAGGAATTGATAATGATGATTAGAAAGCTGATTTAGGATTAATTAATCTAGAAGTAGTTAATTGGATTGATTTAGGAGATGTGACATTTGATTTGATTGATTTTAATCAAATGAGAGGATTAAGAGAGGATTTAATTAAATGATTTAATTGAATTAAATAAGATGAATAAATAGTTAGAAGAATGATGAATTAATCAATAAATTTAATTATTTGATTAATAGCTTAATTTTTTGAATTTAATTAAATAATGTTGATTATTCAATTAATTGATGAATTCGAAGTGATTTAGGAAGAAACAATGTTAGTTAATCAGAATCAAATGCATAGTATCAATCATGAATTTTTACTGTGTCTACACTTTGGTATCTTCTTTTCATGTTAGATAGGATAAGAACTATTGGATTATTGATAGTGGTTGCTCTAACCATATGATTGGAGACAAGATTAAATTTTATAAACTTGAAAAGTATGATGGAGGAATTATTAGTTTTAGTGATGATTCAGGTGGTAAGATATGTGGGATAGGTTTAATCGGTCTTGATGGCAAGCATAATACTAAAGATGTTTACTATGTTAAAGGCTTAAGGCATAACCTCTTGAGTGTTGGAAAAATGTGTAGTAAAGGATACAATCTTATGTTTTAGAATGATGGATGTGAGATTAGAAAAGGGTCCAAAACTATGATTGTTGTTGGAAGGACATATGGAAATGTTTAATAGCTCAAGGGTGCTGATGGTCATTGTTTTATGACTTAGATTAGTGAAAGTTTGTTATGACACAAGAGGATGTGTCACATTAATTTTGATAATTTGGGAAGAATCAGTTTAGTTCAAGCAGTGAGAGATTTTCCAAAGATTATAAAGCCTATCAATGATGTCTACAAGGATTGTCAGATTGAAAAGAAAACAAGAAGAAGTTTCAAAGGAAAAGAACAATCTTCTATTGGATTACTGGAATTGGTGCATAAAAACCTTTGTGGTCCTACAAGGACAAGAAGTCTTCAAGTTGACATGCATTTCATGTTTTTTATTCATGATTATTTAAGAAGTACATGGATTCATTTTCTTAAAGAAAATTTTGAATCCCTAGCTAGATTCAGAGAATTTAAAGTTATGGTTGAGAATGAATGGACATGAGGATCAAATGTTAAAGGTTTGACAGAGGTGGAGAGTTCACCTCCAATGAATTTAACATGTTTTTTTAAGAATCATTTAATAAAGAGGTGTAGACACCGAAATTTGGTTTAATCCCGTGACTTCAATATTCTTCATAATTCGTATTCTTCTATTGATTAAATAATGATAATTATTTAATTATTCTCTATAGTCTTCATTTCTTGTATTAATTAAATAATCTTTATTTAATTAATTTACACTTTTCTTTATTTAATCTGATTAATTAAATAAACACTTTGTATTTAATTATGTTACTAATTAACCTTATTCTTCTTGTCAAATTAAATAAATACTTATTTAATTTACTCTTTATCAATACTTCAACTATAATTAAATAAATTCTTTATTTATTTAATTATTCATTTAAATCCCTTCATCACTTAATTAAATAAATCTTATTTATTTAATTATTCTTCAAATATCAAATCTTGAATTAAATGAATTATTTAATTCATGAATTCTATTTTAACGCATTCCTCTATATTTAGATAAATTGTGTGAGTTATCTAAGTATTCACTTTGACTCAACTCGATATCTATTTCAAATCGCTCAGTTAACTCTTGATTTAATGTCTGAGTGGCGTTCTCGAGTAATCTCTTCATCAAATCATTCAATCATCCAGTGCTAACTCAATTGTGTGTACATGCATATTAATTAAATATTCTTATTTAATTAATTAAACCTTGTGTGTGCATTTGAACAAGAGTTGCTTTAATCCATATTTATCTTTGTCATGCAAAGGTAATTCTTCTACTTTTGAATACCAAACTGGAAGATTAAATCATTTATTTAATCTTTAATTGTATTTCTAATTTGTATCACTTATGTCACCTCTGACAGTTATTATAATGCATGTCTAATCATTTGATCTCAACCGTCCGTTGATCTTTCAATCCTAACCTGTCGTTCGAATAATCAATTTTCTATAAATTGATTTGTCATTCTTCATTCCAATCTCTCTCGCAAAATCTTATGAATTTTGAGAGCACTTAATCTTGAATCTTCGATGTTTTGCTAATCACCATCTTAGGCTATACTTGCACGAACTTACGAGAAATCTGAGGGCAATTATACCACACAAGCAAAATGGAGAAGGGCAATCGAGATGAATCATGGAAATACGTAGCAATTTGGTGAGATTGTTTCAATTTATTCATGTTTTTACTTTCCTTTTTTCTTTGTTGCTTAGCATTAGATTTGCATTTAGATTAGCATTGCATGTTTGCTCTTAATCCTTGTCTTGTGCACTTTCTTGGCATTACAAAAGGCACTTGTCTACCCCTAGGACCCCTCAACAAAATGGAGTGGTTGAAAGGAACAATAGAACTATTTAAGAAGTTGCAAGGACTATGATGAAAGAATTTATCCTACCAGAAGTCTACTAGAGAGAAACAATTTATACGGTTGTTTACATAGTTTTAATAGAGTTCAAGCAAAAGAAAAAAACACAAAGACTCCCTATGAGTTGTGGTATGGAAGGATACCAACTATTAAATAATTCAAAGTGTTTGGAAGTAAGTGTTATATTAGAAGAGATGAAGAAAATTTGGGAAACTTGATTCAAGGTCTGATGAAAGAATCTTCCTTGGATATTCTACTAAAAGAAAAGCCTACCGGTGCTAGAAGAAGAGACTAAGAAAGATTGTTGAGAGTGAAAGTGTTAACGTTGATGAAGATTTTCAAAACTTAGTGGTGATAGATGTATATGAATTAGATGGGCCTGATTATAGAGAAAAATAAAAAGCTAAGGAAAAGGAAGTACAGTTTGAAAAAGAGGAAGAAGCTTCAAAAAATACCCCTAGAACCCCCAAGTATGTGTAGATGAATCATTATAAAGAATAGATCATTGGAAATAAAAGAAAAGGTGTATTGACAAGATGGAAAGTTGTTGAAGAAGAGGTAAATATATGTTTTTTTCTCTAAAGTTGAACATAAATCAGTGATTAAGGCTTGCAAAGATGAACATTGGATAAAGGCTATGGAAGAAGAACTACTACAAATTGAGAAGAATCAAACTTGAGAACTTGTCCCAAGACTTGGAAACAAAAACATAATTGTATCTAATTGGGCGTTCAAAAAAAACTAAATGAGAATGGAGAAGTAGTAATAAACAAGGCAAAACTTGTGTGTAAATTCTATTCACAAGTTAAAAGAATAGATTTTGAGGAGAAATTTATTCTACTGGTAAGAATGCAAGTATGAAGATGTTTCTGGCTTTTGTGGCATATAAGGATTTCAAGGTTTATCAAATGGATGTGAAGTCTACTTTCTTGAATGAAGAATTGGAAGAAGTATACATGGAACAACCAAAATGATTTATGTTATCAAATAAACCAAATATGGTCTGTAGATTGAAGAAGGAACTATATGGATTGGAGAAAGCTCCCATAGCTTGGTATGCAATGTTGGATAAGTATTTGATATAACAAGGATTCAATAAAGGTACCACAAATATTAATATTTATTTTAAGGTTGAAAAAGATCAAATCATGATTGTTGTTGCGTATGTTGATGACAATTTTTGGAGGAAATGAAGCTATGTGCAAGAAATTTGTAGAAGAGATGCAAAAAGAGTTTGAGATGTCTATGTTTGGGGAGATGAATTTCTTCCTTCGATTACAAATCAATCAAAAAAATAAAGGTATATTCATTTCAAAATCAAATTATGTCAAAGATATGTTGAAGAAGTTTGGAATGGAAGACTCTAAACCAGTATGTAATCCCATGGTTACTGGTTGCAAACTGAGCAAGAATAATGAATCCCATAAGTATGATCAGAGCAAGTATAGATCAATGATTGGTGGATTGCTATATCTAACTGGTACTAGACTAGATATCATGCATGCAATTTTTCTTGTGGCTAGATTTCAAGAAGATCCTAGAGAGTCACATGTTGTAGTAGTGAAGAGGATATTCAAATACGTAAAGGGTACTTCGTATTATGGCTTGTGGTATCCAAAGGATACTAATTTCACTTTGAGTGCTTACATAGATGCAGATTGGGTTGGTTGTGTCAGAAGGAAAAGTACAAGTGGTGGTGGATTCTTTCTTGGATGTAGATTGGTATCATGGATAAGTAAGAAACAAGATTTAATATCTTTATGTACTACAGAGGTTGAGTACATTACAACATCTTGTTGCACACAAGTATTATGGATACAAAAAACATGGAAGGATATTAGAGTAGTGTATGATGAACCAATTTCTATCTTTTGTGAAAATACAAGTGCAATCAACATTTCAAAGAATCCAGTGATGCATTCAAGGACAAAATATATTTCAATATATCACTTTTTGAGAGAGAATGTTGTGGATAATGAAGTGAAGGTTGAATATGTTTCTACAAAGGATCAAATTGTTGATATATTCACTAAGGCTCTTCCTAAGAATAATTTTGAGTATCTCTAGGAGAAGTTGGGGGTTATTTCCCCTCCTTCTTTGAACTAGATGCATAAGGAGATACATCAATCCAGTGGATCTCAAGATTCATTCTTTTTCTGGATTGATGTTGGTAGCTATCTCTTAGGGGAGTAGGTAGTGGTATTTTTTATTGTTGCAATTAGAAGAGTGTGTGTTGTCATTGAGTAGTGATTGTTGATGTGGTATAGTTTGGTGTGTGCTCCTAAGGGGGGTATTCAGAATATTAAAGGAAAGAAGTTGCGGTAATAAGCAAGTTGTTTTATGTCAAAGGAAGAAAATAAATAATATAAGAATTATGTCCTTTACCATTGATGTCAAAGGGAAGAGAGAAATATGTGAAAAATAATAAGTATTAAGGGAGAGAGAAAGTCATATGGAAAAGAAACAAGTCATTCAGGAAGAAAAAATCAAGTAAATAAGACAAGCTACCAAGGGGGAGAAAAGAGAAAAGGAAATTGGTATGGTGCAAAGCTATTGTGTCTTTGATGGTTTTTCACATCATGTGTTCAATGACAAAGGGGGATATTTTTGCAAGTATGAGAAGTTGGTGTTGTCATTTATGTCAATAATTTTGTGTTGTCATTAATGCCTATTGAGTTTTTTGCAAGAATGTTAGTAGATGATGCTTTGATTGGTTGTATTATGTTGTCATTATTAAAGCTGTTGGTTTCAACCTCTAGTGTTTCTTTGATAAGATTTTTTCTATGGTTGTGGAAGTTCTGAAGATAATGAGGATGTGTCTCTAGTGTTTGGTTTCCAAGTTCTTTTGAGAAATTTTGATAGTGGAAACAATGTATTGCAGTGGTATTCTAGGTGACAGAGTTGTGTTCTTTTTTTGCTCCACATTTCTATTAGGTTGAAGATTTTCCTATGTGATTTAGATATGTTGGTGAGAAGTGTTTAGAGGTTTTATATTCAAGAGTTGGTAGTTGGATCATTGTGCAGAATACGTTGTGTTCATTAGTGTGTGAACTGTGCATTGTAGAGGTGTCTAGGAGAAATGTATTTTCTCTACGTTTCTTTGTAGTTGTGTTTTAGGTCATGTGATTCTGAAGGTATGTTTATGGTATTGGTAGTTTATCTCATTCAAGAGGCTTTGAGATTTTGTGCTTCAAAAGTCAGTTTTCCAAGTAAGAGTATGACAGAGTTGTCTGAGTGTACTAGATGTGTACATTATTTAGGTTTAAGTTGTTGCGAATGATTTTGTTGGATTTTAGGGTGTTTGAGGAATATTCTAGATCATTTTAAAGCATGGTATGTGGTGTGTAAGTCATCCTTGGGATTGAGAAAGAATGTACTTAAAATTTTAATGGTGTTTGCATGGTAATGATTGACCTAGTGTTTACACTACATATGCAAAGGATAAATATTATTTGACAAAGCATGCGATTGAGTGGTGTTGTTGATTTGGGTCCCAATTAATATTTCATGTGGTCCACATTCACTTCAATCCACCATGGAAGTGTTTTGGCACCGACCTAATTTGAATTTGCATGTTTGAGGTACATAGATGACCTTGGAGAGGGTTTGAAGGTTGAAGATGGTATAAGTTTGAGTTGATTTTTTGAAGGATTTCAAGATAGATATGTGAGATGTGAATGATGCAAAGTGGAGAGTTTTAGTGTTCAAAATTGAGTAATACAATGCAAAATTTCATGTGTTAGTTTGCTAGATGCAGTGAGCAGAAGGTGGCTACAATTCTTCAATCTGACTGTGAAGGTGTTGAATTCATTGTGGCAGACTCTTTGTTGCATTGAGATACTTTTCTCTATGTAACATTTCTTCTCTATCTTCTTTTCTATTTTAGCAGTGAGCCTTTCTTCTTTATGGAAGTGAGCTCTATGACAGTGAGCCCTATTGTATTAAGTGTTGATATTACTTATATTGTGAGCTAATCCTTATCATGGTTTTTCCCTTATTGGATTTTCCATGTAAATTTGGTGTTTTCCTATGTATGGTGTCAACTTGTTTCATCTTTTGTTATTTTCTTTTCATGCTAATTCATCATAATAAAATTAAGGATTAAAAGAATGAATGTGGATCTAAATGTTAATGGGGGTTTTGAAGTTTTAAGGTACAATTGATTCACCCTCCTCTCAGTTGTTGTGTGCATTCAATATGGGACTCCCTAGCAACCTTTTTCATCCTAGAATAAGACCATTTGGTAGTTTCTTAATTTGGTACAAGGAATAGTATCTATTGATGTGGATATTTTACATAGACTGACATATAGATATATTTTATTAAATGGAGAAAAAAATCTATCTTATCTTGAAAGAATCACTAATTAGGTAAGTATTTAAACTATCCCAAAGCTTGAGAATGTTAAGTCTTGACATACTAGGTTCACTCAGGGTTCGTTGTTCAATTGTTGTCTTCACATGGGGATGACTAGTGTTCTGAAGATTGTTCTTGATAAATAAAAAAGTGATGTTAATAAATTCAATAAATCATGTATTCATCACTTTCTCACAATCCATTCAATTTTCACTCTTTCTAAAATAAAATTCAAAATATTAAGGGTAAGGAGAAAACCCTAAGAAATTAATTTGTTTTAGATATTTCCCAGGTATTTATTGAAAGATGAGTAAACTAAAGTAGAAAATATTTTGTATTCCAATAGATTGCTTCACAGCTACATACAAAATAATGCAAGAGTTTAAAGAAGATAACTATTCACCTGTATGCATGTAAAATAAATATAATAGAAATATGCATAAAAAATAGCTTAAATCAAATCAAAATGCATGCAAACCTCAAAAGAAATAAAATACATACAAACCTTAAAAGATTGAACGTATTATGTTGAATTGTTGAAGATTTGAATGTGGTTGCTCATGATTCCAACAACATAACATTAGCATAAAAGATGTTGATATCAAAATGGGATGGGAGGCCTCTTCTTTATAGAAATCCAATTTCAAATGAAGGGCTAGGATTGAAAGATGAAGAATGATGTTGATCAATGCATGATATTTCTTAGAAGAAAAGAGAAATAGGGTTAGGGAAAAAATAGGGTTTAGTTAAGGATGGATGGTGGATATTGAATTATAAATTAATTTAATCAAGGGCAGAAATTAATTGAGATGTGAAGAGATGAGAATGGCCCAAATAAAGAGGTTGGTGGAGTAAATTAAATAATTATAAAATTATTTAATTTATAAGGGAAAGTGAATAATTAAATAATTTAAAACAGTTATTTAATTATAGAAGAAGAGGGAAAAGTTGAATTTTAGTTAAAATAACAATTTAATTGAAAGTGGAGGAAAAGGACAAAATATTAAATAATTAAAATACTTATTTAATAGTGGAGGGAAAGGTGGAAAATAATTAAATAAATAGAATTTATTTAACTATGGAAGAAAAAGCTAATGAATAATTAAATAATTAATAATAATTATTTAATTATAGACAGAAAATAGGAACATGAATCATTAAATAAATAGGAATTTGTTTAATTATAGGGGGAAAAGAATTAATTAGTGACACAATTAAATAATCAAGGAGGAATAAGGAGAAAATGAATTAATTAAATAATTAAGAATTATTTAATTAATAGGAGAATATGGCCTTTGGGGATAAATTAAAATTATTTAATTATGCAAGGAGGAATAATTAATGTGAAAAATGGCATTCGCATGCTTAGGACATTTTTCATTGTTTACATTTTGCCCCTCTTTGAGATGATGTTGTGACTGAGAGAAGTAACATCATTTCAAAGAATACGACATAGTGGGTAGGAGAGGGATTAGGAATAGATGCATGATTACCTAGTCACTAGTGAGGATGAGGAAGAATGATGAGGAGGTAGTGGTATGCCCCCTCGAGAGAGCATTCGTGTTCAAAGAACATGAGTGTGCTCTCGAAATGGATGAGAGGACTTAAAGGATGAAGGATAAAAGTATTGAGGAAAATAGATAAGGATGATGAAGATGTGGATGGAGAGGGAGGATGGATGCTCATCATGCTGCAATGATATGAGCAACCTAGATTTGATATTGTACTTGAAATTATGCACTAGGTTATAAGGAACTACGATGACAATGTGCCAATTGCGTGATTAGAAAGGTCAAGTGCAAACATATACCCCATAACACCATGATATGGAAGACCATGATGCCCTTGTGACAATAAAATGCAAAAGACCATGAGAAATCTAAACAATGATAAAACACACAAGCAACAAGAAATTATACATAGAAAACCAAAAGAAACCAAGGACAATGCTCCAAGTCAAGCTGAAAACCGATTGATGGATTGATTGATGATGATGATGTTGTTGATATGGGAAGGACACATCCTGATGTTGTATGCTATGGATGTGTTTCTGATATGTGGTTGTCATTGATGTCAACACTATTAGCATTTGGTGTATCAGATGTTGTATATGTCAAGGATATTGAGAAAATTGTAAAAGAAAGTGTTCTAGGTTCCTAGTGGAACTGTGCAGGTCATGAAGGCGTCTTGTTTTGTACATTGAAGTTTAGCTAATGTGGACTAAAGGTTTTATTTTTTAGAGTATCCAAATCATCTACCAGAAGTTTTAGAGGTCTGCATATAGATTTGATCATGTTGTAGTCTAACAGTATTTTTGTGGTCTCTATCAGTGTTCCTAATTGAAGTTTGTGTGATTTTGGTAATCTTAGTTGTTGCAGATGTTTCTCTGTTGTTTCTTGATGTTTTTGGATGTCTCTAGATTGTGATCTATCTTTGTAGTACATCCACAATGATCGGTGTGTTCGTGGTCAAATATTTTTCTTGTGCACATTCAAGTTTTCATGTTCCTGGCCGATATGATCTAGTGGTAATGTGTTGTGGATCCTTGAAAAGTTAAATTTGAATGTTTGGTGAGATTGTGAATATTGTTTTGGGTCCCATCATTATTTTGTCCAATGGTGTTTAGATCCACATTGAAAATTTAATTGTAAATTTGGGCCGACATTACAAATATTTTTTACTTTCCTAGCCAACTAAGTTGTTGATGAAATCTCATGTAGCAGATATATAAGAGAAATTGTTTTATTAGTGTAAAGTGCACTTCTTGTGCTAGGTGTTCTCCTATGTGTGTATGTGTGAATATCATTCGATTGCAGAGCAGAGTGTGAATAAGATCAAGCGAAGTGTGAAGTAATTTGAGTGAAAAGTGAAGGATTTTTCTGTGCTTAATTGGGACTGTAACCAGGGTTGTGCAAAAGCTATTTTCTCAGTTTGTACCCTCCATATTTTAATCCTATTCTATATTGTTGGGCAGTGAGCCCCTTTTGTAATTGAGCAGTGAGCTCTAAGTAGTGTGCCTAATTGTGTGTGCATTCCCCTTTATTGTTTTCATTATACTTTTAACAGGGTATAATATTGTGGACTAACATCCACTGTGGATTTTCCCCTAACAGGGTTTCCATGTAAAAAATTCTTGGTGTTCTCTATCTCTTTGATGTGTTAATTGCTTATGGTTAATTGCTTATTCATCATATCTAAGATTAAGTTAAGTTTGAAAAAATTATTATTTTGAGACAATTGATTCACCCCCCCTCTTAGTTGTTTGTCCTTGTTTTTCCAACAATTGGTATCAAAGCAAGTTCCTCTAAAGAAGTCTAAAAGCTTGAGGTGATCCGAGATGGCAATATTTAAGAAGGACAGTTCGAGATTTGATGGAACTAACTACTCACTGTGGAAAGTGAGGATGCAATGTCACCTAAGGTGTATTGGTGAAGCCTACTGAAAGATTACAAAAGATCCATATGTTATTCCTCAAAATGGTCCCTCCACTGTTGATGAGATCAAAGATGCTAAAAACAATATTAGGGCTATTGAAGCTTTGGTGAGTGCTCTGACATATTCAAAGATGGAAAATGTGGTAGGACTACAAACAACTCATGAGATTTGGATGAAGTTGGAAAAATTGTATGAAGGAGATGCACAGGTGAAGATGGCTAAGCTACAGAGTTTGAAAGGCAAGTATGAGAATTTGAAGATGGGTGAAGATAAAAATATCACTTCTTTTATGCAAAGAGTAAATGAAATAGTGATGGGTATTACATGTGCTAGTGGTTCTCTGGATGAGGATGAAATTGTAGCTAAGATACTTAGATCCTTTCCTTCCTCCTACAATGTGAAGGATCATGCTATTGAAGAGCTCAGATCAGTAACAAAGATGTCAAGAGACACGTTGGTTGGTAAGCTTGCTGCTTTTGAATTAAGTGAATTTGGTGAATCTGTTCTGAAGACTGAATCTACATTCAAGTCTATTGTATCCTAAAGTAACAAGAAAAGATATGGTCTAGGAGAATGTTCCAGAAAGATATCCAAGTATGATGAAGAACTGAAACAACTTGAAGATAAAGAGAGGTAGAAGAATTGGAAGCGCTGATTGTAAAGAAAGAAGGCAAAGAAAAAGGTAAGTATGAAGGAGTGTTTCCTATTAAATATTTTTCTTGCAGTAAAATAGGTTATTTTGCATCAAGATGTCCTGAAAGAGTTTCTAGATCTAAGCCTAACAAGTCTAGATTCCAAAAGAAATGTTACTTTGTTGAAGAAGGAGTGACTGATGATGAGTATGATAAAGATTATGGAAATGAAGATAAATGGATTTTCATTGCTACTATTGAAAATAGTACTATGGCTACTGAATCTACTAAATATGAGAAAGCTCTTGCAACTCGAGTTGAAGAAAAGGATGAGTGGGTTATTGACAATGGATGCTCACATCATATGACTAGTGATAAAAACAATTTTTTAAGTCTAGAGAACTATGATGGTGATGTTGTAAGATTTGGAGACAACAATACTGGTGTGATTCGTGGCAGAGGTTCTATTTTCCTTGGTGGTCAGGATAACACTGATGATGCTCTTTATGTTGAAGGCCTAAAGCATAATCTTTTGAGTGTTGGATAGATGGTGGACAAAGGATACGATCTACAATTCAAAGATGGAAGATGCAAGATACATGGAAGTTCTAGCAATATGATTGCTATAGGTAGAAAGACAAAAGGTAATTTTTTCACCTAAATACTGCCAGTGGGAGTTGTTTAATTTCTCAAGTAGATGAAAGATGGTTGTGGCATAGGAGGCTGCATCATGTAAATTTTGATAACATTGTCAAGGTAAGTTCCACTCAAGTAGTAAGAGATCTACCTAAGTTAGTGAAGCCTGCTAACACAATTTGTAAGGAGTGTCAGATGGGTAAACAAACTAGAGTCTCCTTCTAGAGAAAATAGTTTCATTCAAATGATTTTCTGGAGCTGCTACATATTGACCTCTATGTTCCCTCCATATTTAGAAGTATTCATGGAGTAAGGTACTTTATGTTGATTATTGATGATTACTCTAGAATGATATGGGTTTCCTTGTTAAGAGAAAAATGTGAAGTACTGGAAAAGTTCAAAAGTTTCAAGGCTATGGTAGGGAATGAGAAAGGTTTGAAAGTAAAGTGTCTAAGATTTTATAGAGGTGGAAAGTTCACATCCAAGGAGTTCAACTCTTTTTGTGAAGAACATGGAATCAGAAGATAGTTATCTGCTCCCTGAACCCCTCAATAGAATGGATTTTCAGAAGGAAAGAATAGAACAATTTTGGATGTTGGTAGAACAATGATGATAGAAGGAAATGTGCCCTAGATCTATTGGAGTGAAGCTATAAGCACTACTATATATACTTTAAACCAGGTAAATGTTAATGGTAATTCTGGTAAGACACCTTTTGGGCTATGGTTTGGTTATAAGCCTATTGTTAAATATTTCAAGATCTTTTTAAGAAAATGTTATATCAACAGAGATGATGATATAGGCAAGTTTGATGCAAGAAGCAATGAAGGAATATTTTTAGGTTACTCTACTAAAATCAAGGCCTATCGATGCTATAATAGAAGACTGAGAAAGATGGTTGAGAGTGCAAATGTCAGAGTTGATGACTTTTCTAAATCATCCAAATATTGTGGATATGATTTAGATGAAGAAAATACAAAAAAGGGGAAAATGTTTAGACACCAAATCAACTTCAAATTATTCCATATGTTCCTATAAATCAACCTCAATTTGTTCTGGTAAATCAAGTAAATCAGGAAGCACAAATAAGTGCAAGTGCAGAAGAAAGAACAAAAGAACCAGAAGGTCATGAAAGTCCCAAAACTCCAAGGTATGTAAAGCTAAATCATTCTAAAAGTCAAATTATAGGAGATAAGAATAAAGGAGTGCAAACTAGAGGAAAGATTGCAGAAGAGTATTGCCTGATTTCCAAGATTGAACCTAAAATTGTCACTGAAGCCTACCAAGATGAACACTAGATGGAAGCTATGAAGGAAGAGCTAACACAAATTGAAAATAATGACACGTGGACACTAGTTCCTAGACCTAAAGACAAAAATATGATTGGTACTAAATGGTTGTTTCAAAACAAGTTGAATGAACAAGGTGAAGTGGTCTAGAATGGAGAAAGACTGGTATGTAAAGGGTATTCTCAAATGGAAGGTGTTGATTTTGAATAAACATTTTCCCTTGTTGCCAAAATCAAAGCTGTTAGATTATCTCTTGCTTATGTTGCATACAAGAACTATAAAGTCTATCAAATGGATGTGAAGTCAACATTTCTAAATGGAGAACTAGAAGAAGTATACATTGAACAACCAGATGGATTTTAGCTAACTAACAAGGAATATATGGTTTTCCACTTGAAGAAAGCTCTATACGGACTTAAGCAAGCCCCCAGAGCCTAGTATGCTAGATTAGACAAATACTTACGGAAGCTTGGATTCATTAAAGGTACTACTGATACAAACTTATATTTCAAATTGGATCATGATAAAGAGTTAATTGTAGAAGTCTTTGTTGATGACATCATTTTTGGAGGAGATGACAATTTATGTATGAAGTTTGCTGATGAAATGAAGGGTGAATTTGAGATGAGTATGATTGGAGATATGAATTTCTTTCTGGGATTGCAAGTTACCCATTTAGACAATGGAATTTTCATATCTCAGTCCAAATATGTGAGAGAGGTACTGATGAAATTTGGTATTGAAGAATCAAATCCTGTTGGTACTCTCATGGTGACCGAATGCAAGCTAACACATAATGATGATTCTCCTAAGGTGAATCAAACTAGATACAAGTCAATGATCGGTGGATTGATCTATTTAACCTAGACTAGACTAGGTATTATGAATGTTGTATGTATGGTTGCTAGATTTTAGGTTGATCCAAAAGAATCATATGTGACTACTATTAAGAGAATCTTAAGATATCTAAAAGGAATAGTTGACTTTTGACTTTGATATCCAAAGGAAGATGTCTCACTTTGAGTGCATATACTGATGTGGATTGGGCTAGAGATGTAGATGACAGGAAAAGTACTAGTAGTGGTGCTTTCTTCCTAGGGAAGAAATTGGTATCCTGGTTGAGAAAAAAATCCATTTCTCTATCTACTGTTCAAGCAGAATATATTGCTACTCCAAATAATTGTACTCAAGTGATATGGATGAAACAAATGTTGAAAGATATCAGGGTAATATATGAAGAGCATATTGCCATATAATGTGAAAATTTAAGTGCAATAAATATTTCACAGAATCCGATGCTACACTCTAAGAATAAACATATATCAATCAAGTTTCACTTCTTGAGGGAGAAAGTGAATGAGAAAGAAGTCAGGTTGGAGTATGTTCCTATCAAAGAACAAATTATAGACATCTTTACTAAGTTGTTGCTGAAGGATACTTTTGAGTATCCCTGAGGAATGCCGGGGGTAATTACCCCTCTTGATAAGATTTAAAAGATGCATTTACTTACATCAATCCATGAGCTACATTTCTATATTATGATCTAGATTGATGTTTCTGTGGCTGCTATTCAGGGGGAATAGTTAGATGTGCAGATATGTGGTTCAAAGAGTTTATATGGAAAGGTCATGGTTACCTTTTCCATTGATGTCAAAGGGGGAGAAGTGCAATGTGAAAAATATTTCAAGGAGAAGAGCCTTATGGGAGAAAATCAGTTAAGAATCAAGTGTGTTGGGTTGATGGTATTTTTCACATCATGTGTTGCCATCAATGCGAAAGGGGGAGATTTTTGGATGTTATGGATGTGTTGCTGATATGTGGTTGTCATTGATGTCAACAATATTAGCATTTGGTGTATCAAAGGTTGTATATGTCAAGGATATTAAGAAAATTGTAAAAGAAAGTGTTCCAGGTTCCCAATGGAACTATGCAAGCCATGAGGAATCTTGTTTTGTACGTTGAAGTTCAGCTATTATGGACTAAAGGGTTTATTTTTTAGAGTATCTAGATCATCTACTAGAAGTTTTAGAGCTTCACATATATATTTGATCATGTTGTGGTCTGACAGTATTTATGTGGTCTATGTCAATGTTCCTGAGTAAATTTTGTGTGATTCTGGTAATCTCAGTTGCTGTGGATGTTTCTCTATTGTTTCTTGATGTTTTTGGATGTCTCTAGATCATGCTCTATCTTTGTAGTACATCCACATTGATTAGTGTGCTCATGGTCAAATATTTTTCTTGCACACATTTGGGTTTTCATGTTCTTGGCCGACATGATGGTGGTAATGTGTTGTGGATCCTTGAAAAGTTAAATTTGAATGTTTGGCACACTTGCAAATATTGTTTTGGGTCCTATCATTTTTTTGGCTGATGGTGTTTAGATCCACATTGAAAATTTAATTATAAATTCAAGCCGTGTTGTGTAGTTTTTGCACACATGCCCTGCTAAAAGTAGGGACCCTCTTTTGCTTCCGCTCCTATTATTTTTTCCCTTTGATTTTTAAGGATTCACCTTGTCTTGGCATGAGCTTAAAATTTTTATCTTGCTTGCCTAGGTGATTCCCTTGAGTTGCACTTTGAAAATATTAAGTTTTGAAGCAAGTTTGGGTTTTTACTGCATTTCGAGATTTCCCGCCTTGTCCAGATTTTCTTGGATTTCACTCAAACTTCGTCAAAAGGGTTTCAGTGCTTCAGTTCAGAGAATTTGGTTCTTCATAGAATTCTGCCTAGGCTGGATTTTTCTGAAATTTTGTTATGCCATTGGGTTTCCAAATTCAATGATCTTGTATTCTTGACTGCATTTATGCTCCTTGTATGAATTGTGAGGGATGTATTTAGTTGATCCTTGGGGATTATTATGCCACTATGCTTTATCATCTATGTTCAATTGAGTTGTGGAGTTTATTCTTTGAATGTTGGACTTGATTTGGAGTGCTAGGTTTGCAAATTGTTGGATTTGGTGGTGATTTCCTGGGCATTATCATTGTTGTTCTTTGTTGAGTGCCAATAAACTGACATTTGTTATTTTTGAGATCAATTTACACTTCATCAAATGGTATGTACATGTTGCATTGCTTTTCATTGATGAATGTAAGTAGTGCTTTGGTGCTATAGATTTGCTTGGAGTTTGAATTCTTGTATGTTTGGGAATTTCATGGCTTGGGTTGCATGATATTATCTGATTTATGGTTTCCTAAGTAAGTTTCAAGTTCATTCTTTCATTCACATCTAGAGATAGCTTTCTTGTGGGCCATAAGTAACCTTTGTGAGAACCCAATAGTCAAGTTATCTGGGTTCAAGCTTGCCCTATGCGTTAATGGTCAAAATTTAGGGTTTCATGCCTAGGGCATCACCATTTCATTTTAATTTTCTTTTGAGTGAGCCTAGAATTCAAGGAAGATCTGTAGGAGGTTCAAGTTAAATTGGTCCCATACCCAAGGTCCTCAAATTTGTGATCATTAGATCAATTTTAGTGAATGGAGTCATGAGAAAATGATGGTATTTGGAATTTCAAGATCTTCACGAAATTCCTCTTCGACTATAATTTCTCGACTTTCTGTTTTCTCCTGATTTTCCCAAAATTCATAGTTTTCCAGAGTTTCATCTTCCCCATAGATTTCTTCTCCCTCTGGATTTTCCTGAAAGTCCTTTGTTCCTTTGTTTTTCTGAAATCTATAGACTATCGCTTTGTTCGTGAAAATCCGTCCCATGCAAATTTCTCTGAAACTTGGTGGAAAATGAAGGATTATGAGATGCCATGACTTGTTAATGAATGACTATGCATTTTATGATTAATTTGAGCTATTTTAAGATCTCTCATGTTGTTTCTTGGTTGACAATGATTAGATTAAGTTACTAATAGGTGTTTTCATGTTTATTCCACTGGAATCCATCTGACTAGGAATTTTCTAAAATTCCTCCCTGGCTTGGATTCCGTGGGTGGACTTGAAATCCAAACTCTGATATGATCATTTTATATGAGATTTAATGGCACCTTGCTTATCTTGGGACTCATTTTAAGGATGAATATGTTGTTTATGACTAATTTTTTTGTGTGATCTTTACTATGGTTTCCTTTGTTGAGTGTAGGATGAGTCAAGCAATGCAGTGACTGGTGGAACTAGGGATAAGGCGTTGAATCCTAGTGCTGAGGGGTCTACTATTTCTGAAGCAGAAAGAATCAACATAGATATCAGGAGCCCTTGGGACTAATTGGGAAATGATTGTTGAGCATTCAAGAGATGAAATTAAATCAATGGAAAGGAAATTCAAATTATTGGTTACTCCACCATTGACCGACTTGTTTGTGGCTATTTTATTATTGTAAACCCTAGCTAGGCTGACATGGTTTGGGGGTGTTCTATAAATTTGGCATTCTACCTCATTTGTGAAATATAGATAGAGACAGATAAAAAAAAAGATATATAGTTTTGATACAAGATCGAATTAGGCAGTAGAGCAGAGTTAGAAGTTAGTTCATTTTGAGCAAGTGCTATAACATAGAACATTGGAATTGTTTCCGACATTTGGTGATTCAATACAATTGAAGGCATTGTGATTTTCTGGTGATCTCTTTTGTGTTGACTTATCTTGCATGGTTCCCTTGATTCTATCTTTTGAAATTGGTCAAGGTTATTAGATGTATGTTATATTTAAAATTAGATATGATTCAATGGTGTTTATGGTTGGTGCATACTTTTTGTAGCTAGTTGATTGTTAGTTGCTTTGCAAAGATAGCCTGTACCTTATATTTATTGTGCTTAGTTCAATCGTGGAGATTTATTCATTTCAATTGCAATTGGGTTGTCTTCGATGAATGTTCATGATCTAAAAATATTAATACCTTAGAAGATTGCACTGTTTCTATGAGATTGTAGATTTATCTAGGTTAAGCAAGAATTATTTTATGAGGGATTGGTCCATTTCAAGTATTTCATCATTTGCATTGTTAATCTTAAGAGTAGTTTTAATTTAGAAATCTCTCTGAAACCCTAATCTTTTGTTATTTCTTTATCATTTGGGTTAGACTTAGGGTTGAAGTATCATCATATTGCTAGATATGATAAGTTAAAGATTCAGTATTTGCTTGTAGTAAGGACCCTTTGTGATTACCATCATTTTCACATTTATCACATAGTTGTTTATGCATTGTCAAGACCTAACATTAGACACATTGGGGTTATCTCTTGAGGCTTTCTAATAGAGATTTACCTTTCAATAGAGATAGGATTATATAATCTGTCTGAGTTGTGCAAAAAACATCATCAACAAATTGGCACTAGAAGGAGGGCCTGAAAAAGCAAGTTGGATCAATTTTTGTCTCCCATCTCTCTTGAAAGATTCAGAAGAAGAACCAAATCTACTCCAGGAGAGGAGGAATTTCAAGAATTACTAGCCCCTACTAGGTCAAGAAGGACCAATAGAAGGGGAGAATCATCATCCATGCAACCACCTCCATTATTTCCATCATCCCCATCTTCATTAAGTTCATCTTCATTTGACTCTCAGGACATTCCCATTCAACAACCTCAGCCAACCATAAATAAGCCATTACCACCCCCACCTCCACCAATGGCTTTCCTAGCTAATAACCCATCTCCATTGACCTTTTCCAATTACAATGTCATGCTCAAGAACTCTGAGCACTTTTGTTCTAAGTTCCATGTTAATGATCCCAATAGAACTATTGAGGAACACATCAGGATCTTTCAAACTAGCCTTAAGGATAAAGGAATAAATCATGAGGATGTAGCATGTAGACTCTTCCCTTATTTCTTGGGTGAGGATGCGTTCTATTGTTACAATCATTTTCCTGCTCGGTACATTCAGCATTGGACTGAACTGGAGACTACATTCTTGTAGAAGTTTAGGATTCTCATTAGTCCCAATGAGCTCTACGATCAATTCTCTAATGTTAAGAGAGAAGTGAATGAGCCTATAGGGTCCTTTAACAATAGGTTTCATTGTTCCTATACCCGACTACATACCCCTTATGCTATTGATGATCCCACTGCTTTCGAATTCTATTATGAGGGACTTGATAGTCTTACAACTACCTTCATGAAATGGAGAAACAAACCTCCTAATACCCTACTTGGTGCATATGTAGAGGCTATGAAGGTTAGCACTGCTTTAAGGAAACATTTTTCTGGGCCTTTACCATCATTAGGACTCGCTGCTCACCCTGGACAAGTCCCAACTCTCAACTAGGCTCTTGCTAATCACTCTCCCATCATGAATCCAATACCTCAGTTGTATCTAGTTCCTCACCCAGGACCTCCTGTGAGTCAAGTTCCACCTTCAATCAGCTACCCCCAGCAAAATGTAAATCAACCTCTTCATCCACAACCTCAAGCTAGTTTTCCCACGTACTTGCAGAATTATGAAGTATTAAGCCATCACTAAATTCCAATACTGCAATAGGATATCCCCAAAATAATGTGAACCAACCTCCATATAGAAATCGTGACAAGGAGAGATTGGATGAATTGACTGAACAAGTGAAGAAGTTGAATATAGAGGTAACTTACCTGAGGAACCAAAACAGTCAGTTGCAAGTTGCTCAGAGAAATATGTAGGCCAATCATAGTAGAGAAAGTCAAGAAAATCAATAAGGAAAAAATTTTAATAGGGGGAAACATCCTGAAAGAGGACATAACAATGACAAAGGATATATTAACAACAGAGGGTATAATAATGACAGAGGCCAAAATTATGATAAAGGAAATCCTCAGGCCAGAACTTTGATAGAGGGCAAGTTGGTGGACAAGGGTTTGACAGGAGACAACCACCTAGATAGAACAAGACTTGGAATACGAGGCCTAACAATGGAGGAGTCCCTACCCTATTGGATCAATCATTCAATCAACCAGTCAACCAAGAGAATCCTCCGTGGTGTATATTTGGCTAAAGCTACTTTATCTGGATGGTGTAGGCTCCTTAAAATGAGTCAACATTATGAGTTAGATTGTCAAGAGTTCTAGAAAACAAATTCAATCTTCCAATATAAAGTGGAGAACAATTCAGGTTGTCAGGAAATGGTGCCATCTACTCCCTATGATTCATTAGTGTTAGTTTTGAATCATGCTCCTTTTCCACAGAGCAAAAAAACTATGCCTTAAGAAGAATCAGACCAACTCAAGGAAGAGGTAGACTAGGTGTACAATGGAGATGAGATTACACAGTTGTTTGAGGAAAATCTAGTGAATGACAATGGCCCCATGGATGAAGAAGAAGCTTATGTTGAACAGGTGTAGACCTTCTAGAGGCCTGTCAAGAAGTATGATTTGAGAGACCTACAACATAGACATCCACAGGCTAGAGGCCCCTTCACCACCTCCATTCCACCAAAAAACTTCACAACACCTGCAGATCCTAATGCCAACAATAATCCACCATATCCTACAGTGTCAAGGAAGTATTTCTCCAAAGATTGAGAACAAATGGATCTATCAAAGGGAAAGAGTGTTGAAACAAGCAAAGATAGGGTGGTGGAATATCCAAAGGAGACTCCTATTAATCTGAGTGAGGAACAACTGGCTA
Organism: Sequoia sempervirens; assembly: GCA_007258455.2. Lineage (NCBI taxonomy): Eukaryota > Viridiplantae > Streptophyta > Pinopsida > Cupressales > Cupressaceae > Sequoia > Sequoia sempervirens. The sequence continues at coordinate 557,256,201 of VDFB02000017.1, forward strand.
TATATGTTGCTAAAGAACTCAAGAAGCTAAAGGTAAGATTCTCTGCATTTGAATTATTGAGAGTTCCAACCATTAGGAATGTAGTTCTAGGAGCTTACAATGCAAATTCCATATCACAAGATAAATCAGTTAGTGAAAGTATCAATAAAGCATCTAGTTCTCAAATGGTAGGAAGGAAAAACCAGACTCATAATCAGGTTCATGTGCCTCCTGAAGATAAGGGAAAAGAGAAGGATAGAAGTCAGGTTGCTCAAGTGGATACTCCCTTAACTATTTTTCAAGGGAATATGGACACTACTCCATTCCTGATTTCTATCCACATATTTGATAAGAAGTTGCACAACTATTTTTTGGATTCAGGTGCTTCCACAAAAGTAATACCCTTTGGTGTCTATAGAGCTTTGGGTATTACTCATGCTGATTACCAAAAGAAAGTTACACAACTAGATAGGATTGAAGTTAATGTTGTAGGGGAATTAAATATGATTCATATGTAGGTTGCTTCTAATCTTAGAATTTAGCAGGTTATTAATATACATGTGGTTGATATACTTGATGCTTACGGTCTAATCCTGGGAAGAGATTTCACTAGGGCTTTGAATGGATATGTATCAACTAATCGCTCTCATATGTGGCTTCCCTAGAAGGGAGTTCCAAATTAGATCAGGATTGAAAGAGAACCTAGAAGTAAATACATGATCACAAAATATCAGAATACCTCCAATGAAATTATGATAATAAAAGTATGGGAAATTATGTGCTTGCAACCCCTTTTGAGGAATCTAAAGCAGAGGAAGTCCTTATGTTCCATACTATGCCTATCAATCTCATAGTTTAATCTAGTGGTATTGAAGACTTGGTGGAACTATTTGAAAATGATGATGATCTTGAAGATAATTAGCTGGGCTTGTTGGAAAATTTCTAGGAATTCATTTAAAAGTGCATTGACAATCAGATTTAGTTGGGTAGAGAAATAAATTTTAGAGATTTTCTCTTGCCAAATTGGTGTAGGGTCCATAATGCCTCCCATTCTAAACTAGATTGTTGCTTATTCCAGGCTGCAGTGGAACAAGTGCACAAGTGCATCAACCCCACTCCAACAATCAAAATTAATATCTAGAATGTCCAAGAGAATCCTAAAGGAAAGAAAGTGATGCTTTCTGAAGAACCTTCCAACAACAATAGTGCAAGAGATACAACGAGGAAGTCTACAGTTGCTGGTTGTTAGACTTTAAGATTTGATGGATCTAAATCAAAGCAAAGAGCTGGAGCAGGATTTGAGTTAATCAGTCCAAGAGGTAAAACTTTCTTTGTTTCTCATAGACTTTTTTTAGTAACCAAGATCAGATTTGCAAACTAAAAAGACTTTCCATAGAAGAGAAAATCATAAAAAGTAGAGAGTCACAAAAGGATGTGCAACATAATATTATTCAGGAATGCAATAATTACAAGATAATGATTTGCTTTATAAAAGAAAAGATGCATAACCCTAATCTTATCTTGAGCAACAAGATAGCTCAACAAGATAAGGATAACAACTAATTAACCTAGGAATTAAATAAAGCCTAAGTAAACTTATGAAAAGTGTAATTAATAATTAATTACACCAACACCCCCCCATAAGTGCAACATAGGAAGAAGCAAATTATTATGCAAAGATGAGTCCTGACAACAAGGCCTGATCAGGTACTCATTTACAAATGAAATGATGAGGTAGAGAAGGAAAACCAAGTGGGACAAAACCCCCCTACAATGAGATGACTATTGTAAAGAAGCATTGGAAGAACAATGTGGAGTAACACTAGAACCGCAATCTAACAGGCAAGGAAAGATACCTCTGTCTACAAGAAACCAAAAATAGAATCATAATAATGTGACAACAGACCCAATGCCACAAAACACTAGAAAACTCACAAACTGGAACAACCCTAGAATCTATGAAGCAATAGTAGATGAGATGATGATAGATTCTGGAAGTCTTGTATCTTGATGGTGATGCCAAATTGTGACTGAAACTCTTCCATGGGAAGGAGTACCAAAAAAGGACTCTGGAACATTAACCATAAAAACATGGCCCTCAAACTAAGAAGAATTTGAACCAATGCAGATCAAGAAACATAATCTCTCAACTGAAGTGTGAACCGATGAATCTAATATGTGTCAAGCAATAGAAATAATGTGGCCAAAAGAAACTAGGTAACCAGATAACCCATATGAGCTGCCAACAAATCAAGATGCATATGGAGATCAAAGTGCATGCACACTCTTATCAAATTATTATGCAAGAAACCCCCCTGATGGAACTTTATCTCAATTCATTTATTACAATAACCCAATGATTGTAAAATAAGAGAATGTTAATGCATGCATAAACAGAAAATAACATGATGTGGTACTGAAATGAATACAAATATTCAAGTTTCACCTTTCCAATTGCCAAAATATCCAAGTAATCTCCAAAACACCCATCGGGACAAATCTAGAATAATGAAAAACTTGGAAAAAATACATAAAAAGTGCATGGACAGTAAGATAGAGCTCCTCAATACCTTTCCAACGCCTCAAAGAAGATGAAAATCAGAGATTATGGCAAAAAGTTATGAGCTTGGAAGCCCAAAGGAAACATCTGACTTCAAATAGAAAAAAGAAGCTAAATATAAAAAATATTGTAAAATAAACTACACCACTAGAAATTTCTCGGAACTAGCTTTCCGGCGATATCTCATTTTCCTGATTTCGATACCGTATGCGCAAGTTATGACCAAAAGAAAAAAATTGCTCCTTTAGGAAAAATCAGGGCTAGGAGGGGCAAAGAGGGGTCGTACGACCGATGATGTCATGTTGACATCAACACTTCATGGAAAAAATTTTAAAGGCCATCTAGCTATCGGAGCAAAATATCTCCCCCCTAAAAAAACATTTGAAGGCCGGCAGAAGAATATGTTGCATGGAAAAGGGAATATTCCCTATGTGCGGTTTGAGGCTACGCGCGAGCCCCTAGTCACTGATATGACCAAGGTTGGGGGCTTGAATCGGCCGGGGGCTTGATCTCAGCTCCCAGATCTCCATATGGTCGTGGCTGGCATAGAAGAGCCCTTGGGGGTGAAGCGGATGGCCCCCAATCCTCCATGTGATCGGGGTGGAGCAGATGGAGTTTGTGGGGGCTAGAGGAGCTGGCAGTTAGAGGGCGATGGAGACTAGTGGCGGTGGCGGGCTGGTGGTCACCCGGTGGCTATCGGGTGGCATAAACCTTTTAGACTGTAGGTGTGGGACCAAATCTAGAAAAAATGCATTTTTTGAATTTTTTTCATTTTTCTTGTGTTGGGAAGTGTGTTGGGGAGGCCGTATGGCCTCCCTGGAATTTTTTTTTGCCTTAGAAACAAATTTCAGCAAAATTGATGAAACAAAAGGTGATCTTAAGGTTTTTGGCCACTGCAAATGCGATGGTGACCTCCATTTGTGCTCAAACTACTCCAAAAATTTGACTACCCCCAGAGCTTGCAAAAAAACTTCAAGCTTGAAACCCCCACAAATCTAGCAAACGATGGCCAAAATCTACAAAAAAAATCCAATCTTGACTTTTTCTAGCACTCTGAATCCAATGGTGAAGCCTGATTTGATCAAAAACACCTCATGAATGAACTCAAGGAATAATAGCCTCAAGGAATCCTGAACGAACCCTACAATATTTTTCTCAAAAATATGAGAAGGGGCTGCAAATCAAGGCTTTGATACCATGTTAGAAACCAAGATCAGATTTGCAAACCCGAATATCCTTCGATAGAAGAGAAAAATAGAAAAAATAGAGAGGTTGCAAAAAGATGTGCAACATAATATTATTCGAGAATTCAATAATTACAAGATAATGATTTGCTTTATAAAAGCAAAGATGCATAACCCTAATCTTATATTGAGCAACAAGATAACTCAACAAGATAAGGATGACAACTAATTAACCTAGAAATTAAATAAAGCCTAAGTAAACTTATGCAAAGTGTAATTAATAATTAATTACAACAATAACTTCAATTTCATTGCACTAATAATGTAGCAGAATACGAGGCTTTGGTCCATGTGCTATTAATGGAACTAAAGAAAAAGGTTAAGATTTTACAAGCCTTTGGAGATTTTGAGTTAGTGGTTAAGCAAGTTAGGAGACAATACTCTTGTCATGACAGAAGGATGACCAATTATAGGCACAGAGTATGGGACCTTATTGAAGGGTTTGATGGCTTCAACATTTAATTGATCCCACGAAGTAAAAAATAGATGACTGACTCCCTTGCTCAGGAAAATATCACCAATTTCTAGGTATTTGAAGATGATAAGCATATCCTGGATTTTATCATGAGCAAATATTGAATCTTTAACTTATCAAATCTAGCAATATGATGATACTTCAACCCTAATTCTAACCAAGTCGACCAATGGTGGAGTAATCAATACTTTGAATTTCCTTTCCATAGATTTAATTTCATCTCTTGAATGCTCAATGACTATTTCCCAATCAATCCCAAGGGCTCCTGATATCTATCTTGATTCTTTCTGCTTCAAAAATAGTAGACCCCTCAACACTCGGATTCAATGCCTTATCCCTAGTTCCACCAGTCACCACATTCCTTGACTTAGCCTACACTCAACAAAGGAAACCATAGTAAAGATCACATAAAAAAATTAGTCATAAACAACATATTCATCCTTAAAATGAGTCCCAAGACAAGTAATGTGCCATTAAATCTCATATAAATGATCATATCAGAGTTTGGATTTCAGGTCCACCCACAAAATCCAAGCTAGGGAGGAATTTTGGAAAATTCCTAGCGAAATAGATTCTAGAGGAATAAACATGAAAACACCTATTAGTAACTCAATCCAATCATTATCAACCAAGAAACAACATGAGAGATCTTAAAATAGCCCAAATTAATCAAAAAATGCATAGTCATTCATTAACAAGTCATTCCATCTCATAATCCTTTGTTTTCCACCAAGTTCCAGAGAAATCCGCATAGGACGAATTTCCGCAAATGAAGCGATAGTCTACAAATTTTAGAAAAACAAAGGAACAAAGGACTTTCGGGAAAATCCAGAGCGAGAGGAAATCTCTGGGGAAGATGAAACTTCAAAAAACTATGAATTTCAAGAAAATCACGAGAAAACAGAAAGTCGAGAAATTTCGGCCGAAGTGGAATTCTGTGAAGATCTTGAAATACCAAATACCATCATTTTCTTGTGACTCCATTCACTCAAATTGATTGAATGATCACAAATTTGAGTACCCTGGGTATGGAACTAGTTTAACTTGAATCTCCTACAAATCTTCCTTGAATTCTAGGCTCACTCAAAAATAAATTAAGATGAAATGGTGATGCCCTAGGCATGAAACCCTAAATTTTGACCATTAACATACAGAGCAAGCTCAAACCAATACAAATCAACTGTTGGGTTCTCACAAAGGTTACTTATGGCCCACAAGCAAGCTATCTCTAGATTTGAATGAAAGAATGAACTTGAAACTTACTTGGTAAACCATAAATCAGACAATATCACGCAACCCAAGCCACGAAATGGCCAAACATATAGGAATTTAAACTCCAAGAAAATATATAATGCCAAAGGCCTACTTACATTCATCAATCAAAAGCAAGGGAACATGTACATACCATTTGATGAAGTGGAAATTGATCTCAAAAATAACAAATGTCAGTTTATTGGCGCTCAACAAAGAACAACAACGATAATGCCTAGGAAATCACTACCAAATCCAACAATTTGCAAACCTAGGACTCCAAATCAAGTCCAACATTCAAAGAATAAACTCCTCAACTCAATTGAACACAAATGATAAAGCATAGTGGCATAAGAATCCCCAAGGATTGACTAAATACATCCCTCACAATTCATACAAGGAGCATAAATGTGTTCGACAAGACAAGATGAAGGAATTCGGAAACCCGACAGCAAAACAAAATTTTAGAAAAATATGGCCCATACGGAATTCCGCGAAGAACCAAATTCTTTGAAATGAAGCACTGAAACCCTTTCACCGGAGTTTGAGTGAAATCTGGGAAAATCCTGAAATGCAGTAAAAACCTGAACTTGCTTCAGAACTTAAGATTTTCAAAGTGCAACTTAGGGGAATCACCTAGGCAAGCAAGATAAACATTTTAAGCTCATGCCAAGGCAAGGTTTATCCTCAAAAATCAAAGGGAAAAAACAACAAGAGTTGAAGCAAAAGAGGGTCCCTTCTTTCAGTGGGGCATGTGTGCAAAAACTACACAATAAATGGTAACTCTGCTGGGAAAATGCTCAAAGCATTTGATGATGAACAAGAATCATGAACCCAAAATATTTGGTTTCAATCTCCCTATTAAAAAAACAAATCAAAATGCAAGATTAAAGAATCAGAACCAAAGGTAGATTCAACCTTCCATAGACTAAAAATCTGAGTGTGTTCACATGAGTTCATTTCCCTCCTTGAGCTACTGCAGAAACCAAGTTCAATTAGGTCGGGCTACATAAAGATTCTAACTCCAAAAGCAACCTAGATAGAGCCTCATTGCCAGTTAGGCATCTATAGCCCCGATGGGGTTATCACTGTGACTCTCCCAAACATAGCTTTATTGCTAGCTAGGCATCCATAGCCCTGATGGATATATTTAGATACCCTTGATAGGTTGAATTCACGTAATTTTCAATATTTTATCTTTTCTTCTTTTGATATTCTTTTCTTTTCATTTTTTCATTTCAACCTGTGAACAATGAAGTTCGCACTCAGGGCTGAGAACCATAGTGGCACTGAAGTAGAAATAGGATTTTTCACCTGACAAGACCTCACAAGGACCCTACCAGAACTTCAGGATTCTTAAGATGTATGAGAGATACAAGATTTTAGAATACTTCAAATTCAAATCAAACTAGTGACCCATCTTCCTTAAATCAAACATTTAGACTATTGGATGATAGCGAAGACCTCAACCATCCATTCAAGACACTCGATTAAAGTTCATCAAGGAAATACTCAGAACAGTCCCAGATAAAAGAATAGTTTCCATCCAAGTGCAACACATCTAGAAGAAAACAAGAAGACCTCCAAAGCAAAAACAGAGCAAAATACACCAAACCGAAAGAAAACCTACTCTAACCAAAGTAAAGAAAAAGAGAAAAACCTACTCTAACCAAAGAAAAGAAAAGAAAAAAGGGAAACCTAATCTAACAAAAGCAAACAAAAGAAAAGAAAAAAAGGGAACCAACTTTAACTATGTAGAGGAAAAGAGCTAAAAATAGCTCAAGAGTAGAAATAATGCTTCAAATATTGCCCATTGATAGGTAGTGGGATAACCTCCCTAGTGAGAGTTTTCAAGCATAAAGCATTATCTCCCAGGACCTCTAAAATCTGGTAAGGGCCAAGCAAAAGTTTTTCAAATTTACCATGCTCCCCTTTACGGTCATGGGCTTTATCCCAGTAGAGAACCAAGTCAGAAATCCGAAAGGATTTTACCTTGGCTCTTCTATCAAACCACCTTTTGACTACACCTTGATGTTTGGAAAAGTTTTCTAAGGCTTCATCTCTTCTTTCTTCAAGGTGTAACAGCTCCTGTAGGTGGGCCTCACACCTGTTTTCTTCATCATAATATTCATTAATGAACTGTAAAGTGGGGATCCTCATATTAATTGGAAATACAGGTTCTAGGCCATACACTAGATGATAAGGGGAGGTTCCTATGGAAGTCTTCTATCTTGTATGATCTGCCCATAGAGAAAATCTAACCTGAGTGTTCCAATCCTTCAGATTCTTCTCTTGTAACTTACAGATGACTATTAAGAGGTTTTTATTGGAAGACTCAGCCAAATCATTACCTTGTGGATAGTAATTAAATTTAAACTTTATTATGTTCCCGTGATCAAAAGCCCTGTTAGAAAATTTCAATGATGCAAATGCAGGACCATTATCACAAACCAAAGATAAAGGACATCCAAACCGATTGATAATACCTAATTCAATGAATCTATTACCACTTCAAAAGTACACTGCTTGCATCTAAGAGCTTTTGTCCATCGTGTAAAGTAATCAGTAAAAGTTAGAATATACATGTGACCCGCAGAGGAAGGTGGATTGATGGGACCTATGAAGTCCATTCCCCATTGTGCAAAAGGTTTTACCTCAAAGACTGGCTGAAGTGGAAGAGCTGCATACTTCTCTCTGGTTTCTATAGTCTGGCACACATAGCAAGTTCTAACATGACTATGTGTGTCCTTGAACAATGTAGGCTAATAATAACCAACCCTCAAAATCTGATTTGTAGTGGCATGTGCTGATCCATGGCTAGTACCATATCTATCATGAAATTCTGCCATGAATCTCTTAGCTTCATGTCTCCCTAAGCACTTCAGGTAGATACCTTCATGATTTTTCTTATAAAGAACAACTCCTTCAACATGAAATTGTCACTCTTCAAACATAATTCCCTTCTCTGTATTGCATTTAGATGATCATTACACCTTTGAATTAGGAGATAATGAACACTATCATCATACAATTCCCTGAGAGAAACATCTTCTATATTATAATGCTGAGTTGCAAGATCAGGGCCTATTTTTGTCATTTTCCTTGTAAGTCCTTGCCCTCTTACTAGCTTCATGGGTTGAATCTCAATATCATACTCCTGTAACATAGTTACCCACTTAGCTTTGCACTCTTGTAGCTCATTCTGCATCAACAACAACTTGACTGCAGGATCAGGAACTATTGCAATGACCTTGTTTCTGAGGATATAGTGTCTAAATTTCTTCACAGCTCTAACTAAGGAATAAGCCTACTTCTCCACACTTAGGTACCTTAAATTTGCATCCTTCAATGGTGCACTCATAAATGCTATGGGATGATCATTTCCTTGATCAAAATTTTGAGTCAACATAGCAGCACAGGAGTGATCAGAAGAAAACGAATATATATAGAATGGCTTAGCATAGTTTGGAATCACCAAAACCAGAGCTTCAACAATAGCCCTTTTTATCTCTACAAATGCTTCCTTAGCTTTTGTACTCCATTCAACTTTGGCTTCCTATTTCAACATTCCATTCAGTGGCTTGACTATTTTTGCAAATCCAGCGATTAACTTCCTTACAAAGTTGATCTTGCGAAAGAATGATTTCATTTATTTCTTGCTAGCAGGTGGCAAGATCTTAAGTATAGCTTCCACTCATTCTAGATCAATGGAAATTCCTTTCTCAGAGATAATGTGTCCCAACAATTTTCCCTTTGTAACTCCAAATATGCATTTCTTTGGATTGAGAGATATACTAAATTCCCTGTACTTCTGAAACACTTTATACAAATCTCCTATATGGTCACCTCTCTTCTTGGAAAAGACTCTCAATTCATCCATATAAATTATTATTAATTTACCAATTATGTCCTTAAACACAATGTCCATGGCACTCTGAAATGTGGCCCCAACATTAATCAAACCGAAGAGCATTCTTTTGTAGGCAAATGTTCCCCACTTAGTGGTGAAAGCAGTTTTATGCCTGTCTTCTTACTACACCATAACCTAGTTGTACCCTGAGTAGCCATCCGTAAAAGACATCATTTGGGAACCATTGACAATCTGAAGTACTTCATCCAGTGAGGGTACTGGATAATTATCCTTTTTTGATGCTCTGTTGAGGTTCCTAAAATCTACACACAACTTGATTTCACCACTTTTTTTTGCACTAGAACTAGGTGTGCCACCTAGGTGGAATGTCTGACTGGGAATATGATCCTTGTAGACAACAACTTCTACACTTCCTTTTGAATGATTGGTTCCAGTAAAGCATTGATGGGTCTCTACCTCTGCCTGATGGGTCTTACTCCTGGATTGAGAGAGATAGTGTGAGTTATAATTGATGTGTCATAGGTCTTTAAGTCTTCATAACTCTAGGCTATCACATTTTGATATGTATGTAATGCATCGATTATTCCTTTCCTCTCTTTTGGAGTACATACTTTACCAATGAAGACATTCTTGACATCCTCATGAGTTCCCATATTATACTTTTCACATTGTCCACTGATGGACTCTTTCTTGGCATCCTGTTCTTGATCTCTGAAATCATCTAGATCAAAAGTCCTCTCTAATTGCACCATTCCTTTGGGAATAGTATTGGCCTTCATATTAATTACCCCTTCCAAATCCATCTCTACTTCTTGGAGTTCAGTTTCATCAAGAATTTGAGAAGCAAATAAATCCAAGCTTGTGATAAAATCTAGGATATGATTATCATCTCCAAATACCTAGAAATTGGTGATATTATCAGGTACTAAAGGTACTGGAGTTAATTCCACTATAAATTTCTTCAATCCAGAAAGAGAAAAATGTTGCAATGTACTAGCTACCTGAGCAAGGGAGTCAGCCGTCTGGTTTTTACTTTGTGGGATCAACTGAATGTTGAAGGCATCAAACCCTTCAATAAGGTCCCATACTCTGTGCCTATAATTGGTCATCCTTCTATCATGACAAGAGTATTGTCTCCTAACTTGCTTAACCACTAACTCAAAATCCCCAAAGACTTGCAAAATCTTAACCTTTTTCTTTAGTGCCATTAACAACCCATGGACCAAAGCCTCATATTCTGCTACATTATTAGTGCAATGAAATTGAAGTATATGAGATGCATAGAAATTTTTACCTCTTGGACTGATTAACTCAAATCTAGCTCCAACTCCTTACTTTGATTTAGATCCATCAAATCTTAAATTCCAACAACCAATAACTATAGACTTCCTCACTGTATCTCTTGCACTATTTTTGTTGGAAGGTTCTTCAAAAAGCATCACTTTCTTTCCTTTAGGATCCTCTTGGACATTCTGGATATTAATGTTGATTGCTAGAGTGGGGTTGATGCACTTCTACAGTTGTTCCACTGTAGCTTGGAATAAGCAACAATCTAGTTTAGAATGGGAGGCATTATGGACCTTGCACCAATTTGGCAAGAGAAATCTTTGAAATTCATTTCCCTATGCAACTGAGTATGATCCTCAATGCACTTTTGAATGAACTCCTGGAAATTGTTCAACAAGACTAACTAATTATCTTCGGGGTCATCATCATTTTCAACTAGTTCCACCAAGGCTTTAGTACCACTGGATTCATCTGTGAGATCAATAGGCCCAATATGGAACATAAGGAATTCCTTTGCCTCAGATTCCTCAAAAGGGGTTGAAAGCACATAATTTCCCATACTTCTATTACCATAATTTTATTGGAGGTATTCTGATAATTTGTGATCATGTATTTCATTCTAGGTTCTCTTTCAATCCTGATATGATTTGGTACTCCCTTCCAGGGAAGCCACATATGAGAGTGATCAGTTGATACATATCCATTCAAAGTGCTAGTGAAGTCTCCTCCCATGATTAGACCATAAGCATCAAGTATATCAGCCACCTATATATTAATAACTTGTTGAATTCTAGGATCAGAAGCAACCTGCATATGAATCATATTTAATTCCCCTACAACATTAACTTCAGTCCTATCTAGTTGTGTAACTTTCTTTTGGGAATCAGCAGGAGTAATATCCAAAGCTCTATAGACACCAAAGGGCATTACATTGGTGGAAGCACCTGAATCCAACAAACAGTTGTGCATGTTCTTACCAAATATGGGGACATAAATTAGTAATGGAGGAGTTTCCATTTCCCCTTGAAATAGAGTTAAGGGATTATCCACTTAAGCAACCTGAGTTCTATCCTTCTCTTTTCCCTTATCTCCAAGAGGCACATGAACTTGATTATGAGTTTGATTTTTCCTTCCTACCATTTGAGAACTAGATGCTTTATTGATACTTTTACTAACTGATTTATCTTGTGATATGGAATTTGCATTGTAAGCTCCTAGAACTGCATTCCTAATGGTTGGAACTCTCAATAATTCAAATGTAGAGAGGCTTACCTTTAGCTTCTTGAGTTCTTCTACAACATATATAGCCAGTTGTTCCTCACTCATATCAACAGGAGTCTCCTTTGGATGTTCCACCACCCTATTTTTGCTTGCTTCAACACTCTTTCCCTTTCATAGATCCATTTGTGCTCGATCTTTGGAGAAATACTGCCTTGACACTAGAGAGGATATGGAAGACTATTGCTGGCATTAGGATCTGGAGGTGTTATGAAGTTGTTTGGTGGAATGGAGGTGGTGAAGGGGCCTCCAGCCTGTGGATGTCTATGCGGCAGGTCTCTCAAATCATACTTCTTGACAGGCCTCTAGAAGTTCTGTACCTCTTCAACATAAGATTCTTCTTCATCCATGGGTCCATTGTCATTCACTTGATTTTCCTCAAACAACTATGTAATTTCATCTCCATTGCACACCTGGTTTGTCTCTTCCTTGAGCTAGTTTGATTCTTCTTCAGACACATTTTCTTTGCTCTATGGAAAAGGAGCATGATTCAATACTAACACTAATGAATCATAGGGAGTAGATGGAACCATTTCATGACAACCTAAATTGTTCTCCACTTCATACTGGGAGATTGAATCTGTTGTCTAGAACTCTTGACAATATAACTCAGAATGTTGACTCATTTTATGGAGCCTACACCATCTAGATAAAGCAGCCTCAGCCAAATATACACCACTTTGAGGCATCTCTTGGTTGACTGGCTGATTGACTGGTTGATCCAATGGGGTAGGGACTCCTCCATTTTTAGGCCTCATATTCCAAGTCCTGTTCTATCTAGGTAGTTGTCTCTTGTCAAACCCTTGTCCACCAACTTTCCCTCTATCAAAGTTCTAGTCTAAGGATTTTCCTTTATCATAATTCTATCCTCTGTCATTATTATACCCTCTGTCATTACTATATCCTCTGTCATTGTTATGTCCTCTTTTAGGATGTTTCCCAATATCAAAATGTTGTCCTTGTTGATTTTCTCAAATTTCTCTACTATGATTGGCCTACATATTTCTATGAGTAGCTTGCAACTGATTGTTCTAGTTCCTTAGGTAAGTTACCTCCATATTCAGCTTCTTCACTTGTTTAATCTATTCATCTAGTCTCTCCTTGTCAAGATTTCTGTATGGAGGTTGGTTCATATTATTTTTGGGATATCCTACTATAGTATTGGCATTCAGTGATTGGCTTAATACTTCATAATTCTGCAAGTACGTGGGAAAACTAGCCTGAGGTTGTGGATGAAGAGGTTGATTTACATTTTGTTGGGGGTAGCTGATTGAAGGTGGAACTTGACTCAGAGGAGGTCCTAGGTGAGGAACCAAAGGCAAATGAGGTATTGGATTCATGATGGGAGAGTGATTAGCAAGAGCCTGGTTGAGAGCTAGCACTTGTCCAAGGTGAGTAGCAGGTCCTAATGATGGTAAAGGCCTAGACAAATGTTTCCTTAAAGTAGTGCTAACCTTCATAGCCTCTGCATATGCATCAATTAGGGTATTAGGAGGGTTTTTTCTCCATTTCATGAAGGTAGTTGTAAGAGTATCAAGTCCCTCATAACAGACTTCTAAAGTAGTGGGCTCATCAACAACATAAGGGGTCTATAGTCGAGTATAGGCACAATGAAACCTGTTGTTAAAGGACCCTATAGGCTCATTGACTTTCTCTTAACATTAGTGAACTAACGATAGAGGTCATTGGGACTAATGGGAATCCTAAACTTCTACAAGAATGTAGTCTCCAGTTTAGTCTAATGTCAAATGGACCCAACAGGCAAATGATTGTACTAATAGAACGCATCCTCTCCCAAGGAATAAGGGAAGATTCTACATGCTACAACCTTATGATTTATTCCTCTATCCTTAAGGCTAGTCTAAAAGATCCTGATGTGTTCCTCAATAGTTCTATTAGGATCATTAACATGGAACTTAGAAAAAAAGTGCTCAGGGTTCTTGGGCATGACATTGTAATTGGAAAATGTCAATTGAGATGGGTTATTAGCTAGGAAAGCCATTAGTGGAGGTGGGGGTGGTAATGGCTGATTTATGGATGGCTAAGGTTGTTTAATGGGAATGTCCTCAGAGTCAGATGAAGATGAAATTGATTAAGATGGGGATGATGGAAATGATGGAGGTGGCTGGGTGGATGATGATTCTCCCCTTTTGCTAGTCCTTCTTGACCTAGTAGGGGTTGGTAATTCTTGAAATTCCTCCTCTCCTAGAGTAGATCTGATTCTTCTTCTAAAACTTTTAGGAGAGATGGTAGACATAAATCGATCTAGCTTGCTTATTCAGGCCCTCCTTCTAGCACCAATCTGTTGATGATGTTACAACTCAGACATAATATGAAATCCTATCTCTCTTGAAAGGTAAATATCTATCAGCAAGCCTCAAGAGATAACCCCAAGGTCTGTAATGTCAGGTCTTGAAAATGCATAAACAACTTAGTGATAAATGTGAAAATGTTGGTAATTACACAAGGACCTTACTACAAACAAATACTGAATCTTTAACTTATCAGATCTAGCAATATGATGATACTTCAACCCTAAGTCTAACCCAAGTGATAAATAAATAACAAAAGATTAGGGTTTCAAAGAGATTCCTAAATTAAAACTACTCTTAAGATTAACAATGCAAATGATGAAATACTTGAAATGGACCAATCCCTCATAAACTAATTCTCGCTTAACCTAGATAAATCTACAATCTCACAGAAACAATGCAATCTTCTAAGGTATTAAGATTTTCAGATCATGAACATTCATCCAAGACAACTCAATTACAATTGAAATGAATAAATCTCCACGATTTAACTAAGCACAATAAATATAAGGTTCAATCTAACTTTGGAAAGCAACTAACAATCAGCTAGCTGCAAAAAGTATGGACCAGGAATTATTGCATCGCTTCAAGCATCAAACCATAAACACCATTGAATCATGTCTAATTATAAATCTAACATACATCTAATAGCCTTGAGAAATTTTAAAAGATAGAATCATAAGAACCATGCAAGATAAGTCAACACAAAATAGATCACTAGAAAATCACAATGCCTTCAATTGTATTGAATCACTGAATTTCAGTAACAATTCCAATGTTCTGTGTTACAACACTTGCTCAAAATGAACTAACTTTTAACTCTGCTCTACTACCTAATTCACTCTTGTATCAAAAATATCTATTTTTTTTTATTTGTCTCTATCTATATGTCACAAACGTGGAAGAATTCCAAATTTATAGAAAACCCCCAAAGTATGCCGGCCTAGCTAGGGTTTACAATAATAAAATAGCCACAAACAAGTCGGCCAATGGTGGAGTAACCAATACTTTGAATTTAATTTCCATAGATTTAATTTCATCTCTTGAATGCTCAGTGACTATTTCCCAATCAATCCCAAGGGCTCTTGATATCTATCTTGATTCTTTCTTCTTTAGAAACATTAGACCCCTCAGCACTCAGATTCAATGCCTTATCCTTGGTTCCACCAGTCACCACATTGCTTGACTTAGCCTACACTCAATAAAGGGAACCATAGTAAAAATCATACAAAAAAATTGGTCATAAACAATATATTCATCCTTAAAATGAGTCCCAAGATAAGCAAGGTGCCATTAAATCTCATATAAAATGATCATATCAGAGTTCGGGTTTCATGTCCACCCATGGAATCCAAGCCAGGGAGGAATTTCAAAAAATTCCTAGCTAGACGGATTCAAGTAGAATAAACATGAAAACACCTATTAGTAACTTAATCTGATCATTATCAACCAAGAACAACATGAGAGATCTTAAAATAGCTCAAATTAATCATAAAATACATAGTCATTCATTAACAAGTCATGCCATCACATAATCCTTCATTTTACACGAAGTTCCGGAGAAGTCCGCATGTGATGGATTTTTGCAAACAAAGAGATAGTCTGTAGATTTTGGAAAAACAAAGGAACAAAGAAATTTTGGGAAAATCCGGAGGGAGAGGAAATCCACGAGGAAGATGAAACTCTGGAAAATTGTGAATTTCAGGAAAATCAGGAGAAAACGGAAAGTCAAGAAATTCCAACCAAAGAGTAATTCCACGAAGATCTTGAAATGCCAAATACCATTGTTTTCTTGCCACTCCATTCACTCAAATTGATCAAATGATCACAAATTTGATGACCCTAGGTATGGAACCAGTTTAAATTGAACCTCCTACAGATCTTCCTTGAATTCTAGGCTCACTCAAAAGCAAATTAAGATGAAATGGCGATGCCCTAGGCATGAAACCCTAAATTTTGACCATTAATGCACAGATCAAGATTAGACCCAGATAAATCGACTGTTGGATTCTCACAAAGGTTACTTCTGGCCCACAAACAAGTTATCTCTAGATGTGAATGAAAGAATGAACTTGAAACTTACTTGGGAAACCATAAATCAAAGAATATCATGTAATCCAAGCCACAAAATACCCAAACATATAGGAATTAAAAATCCAAGAAAATCTATAATGCCAAAGCACTACTTACATTCATCAATCAAAAGAAAGGAAACATGTCATACCATTTGATGAAGTGGAAATTGGTCTCAAAAACAACAAATGTTAGTTTATTGGTGCTGAACAAAGAACAACAAGGATAATGCCTAGGAAATCACCACCAAATCCAACAGTTTGCAAACCTAGCGCTCCAAATCAAGTCCAACATTCAAAGAATAAACTCCTTAACTCAATTGATCATAGATGATAAAGCATAGTGGCATAAGAATCCCCAAGGATCGACTAAATACATCCCTCACAATTCATACAAGGAGCATAAATGAAGTCAACAAGACAAGATGAAGGAATTCGGAAACTCGACGGCAAAATGAAATTTTAGAAAAATCTAGCCCAAGCAGAATTCTGTGAAGAACCAAATTCTATGAAATGAAGCAATGAAACCCTTTCGCCGAAGTTTGAGTGAAATATGGGAAAATTCAGACGGGGTGAAAAATCCTGAAATGCAGTAAAAACCCGAACTTGCTTCAAAACTTAAGATTTTCAAAGTGAAAATTAGGGGAATCACCTAGGAAAGCAAGATAAACATTTTAAGCTCATGCCAATGCTAGGTGAATCCTCAAAAATCAAATGGCGAAAACAACAAGAGTGGAAGCAAAAGAGGGTCCCTACTTTCAGCAGGGCGTGTGTGGAAAATTTGCACAAGTCGACATTACAAATATGTTTTAATTCCCTGGTTGACTAAGTTGATTAAATCTCATGTAGTGGATATATAAGAGCTATTGTTTCATTGGTGAAAAGTGTGCTTTGTGTGTTGGCTGTCCTCCTATGTGTGTATGTGTGAATATCATTCAATTGTAGAGCAGAGTGTGAAGAAGATTGAGTGAAGTGTGAAGTAGTTTGAGTGAAAAGTGGAGTTTTATGTGCTTAATTGGAACTATAATCAGGCTTGTGCAGAAGCTATTTTCTCAGTTTGTACCCTCCAAATTTTAATCCTATTCTATATTGTTGGGTAGTGAGCCCCTTCTATAATTGAGCAATGAGCTTTAGGTAGTGTGCTTGAATGCGTGTGCATTCCCCTTTATTGTTTTCATTATACTTTTAACAGGGTATAATATTGTGGACTAACATCCACCATGGTTTTTCCCCTAATAGGGTTTCCATGTAAAAAATTCTTGGTGTTCTTTGTCTCTCTGATTTGTTAATTGCTTATGGTTAATTGTTTATTCATCAGATTTAAGATTAAGTTAAGTAAAGTTTGAAAAGTTTATTATTTTGACACTACTGATTCACCCCCCCTCTCATTTGTCTTTCCTTGTTTTTCCAACACCTAAAACATGAGGATTGGGAAATACATATACTTATGATGATAATGGATTAAAGTGGATCAATAGATTATCATCTAATTTGGATTGAAATCATGGATTGCTTATGGATGATGGGATAGATTACAAGATTGGATTCCATGGATTAGGATTGATTGCATTGGATAGGATTAGATTGGGAAGGTTGGGGGATGGTTGGATTGGATGCAGGATAGGATGGTTAAGATAGATGAATGGATGGGATCCAATGAGAAGGGAGAAACAAGACATGGTAAAGAATGGAAGGATGGAGGAATTCCATGGATAGGAGAGAGGGCTTTAGATAATGGCTAGTGATGGGAGATAAGGTGATGGTGGATGGAGGATTGGAATATGGAGCTCCAAGGACTAATTGCAAAGGAATAAGATTCCCCACACTAGAGGTAGTGCAATCATGGATGGAATATGATGAGTGATGTATGATATGGAAGGATAGCACATAAAGGACATGAATGCATTGAAATTTGACCCCTAGTTATATCAAGATCATGGGTGAAAAGAGGGGAGGAATGAGATAGGATATGAGGATGGAAGTAGGAGATATGGATAGTATGATCATGATCAAGTGGATAAGATATGGATGCATGGATATTTGACCCCTAAGATCTTCTTCAAGATCAAAGATGGGAAGGGGAGATGGATTAATAGGATGGGGGTTAAGGAATTAATGATATAGATAGGATTAGAAGGATGGGAGGATATAATGGATGATGTTTATGCAGATCCTTAGCCTTGTCAAGATGAAAGGAGGAAAAAGGGAGGATGAATGTAAGTAGAATAATGGATAGGAAATGAGGGATAAAAGAGGGATGTGGTAGGTAGGATAGAATGGATGAAACTTTCCCCACGTGTAGAGTGCAAGAGGGTAATGGATTACACATGATGCTTGTTTACCAGGTTTTCATCATGGTACCTATCCAAGGTGCCACAAAAAGTGGTTTTCACCATTGGAAGAATTATTTATCTTTACTTTTTAATTTTTAATTTAATTTAATTTTTCTCCTTTTTTTAGTTTATAGGAATAGGACGGATGGAGAAGGATAAGGACATGGATAAGTGGATTTGGAATATGGAGGATGTATGATAGGAAGATGAAGGGAAGACTCAAGAATATATTTCCATGGATGGTATCCCTTGAAGATGTACTTCATTAGATCATGGACAATTGGAGGTATGCTCATAGACATTGGTATAATGGTGGTAAGGAGGATGAAATGGATGGGAAGATGGTGAGGGATATAGGTTTTAGGTAAAGGATTGGATAAGAGGGATGAAAGGATCAAAGATGGATGTTGGATAATGATGGAAGAATTGTAGATGAGTGGATGAAATTTTTGGCAAGATCAACATTGGAACACACCTTGAAGGGTGGTGGAGTTGTGGAAGAGAAGTTTCTTTGTATTGTGAGCTTTAGAGGGAGTGGTTGTGGATTTTGGGATATAAGGACCCAAAATAGATGGAGGTGATAAAGAATTATTAGATGGGGTGGAGGATGTAGGATTGGATGAAGCTTTTGGATAAGCAATTTTGGATGCCAATTTTGATTTTTCTTTGGGATGGATTGATTCTATGAGTCTTTTTGGAATCCACATGGTTTTTGACTTTTATTTTTCTTCATGGGCCTTTGGGATTTAAATTTTTTGATTTTGGATCATTTTTATTTTTTTTTGCATGTCTTTTTAAGGGAAAATGTTTGTGTATTTTTGGGCTTATGCATTTGATATTTGGCATCCAAATTGCTTCAAAGAGCAATGTGATTTGTGGATGGATATGAATGATTTGGATGTATTATGGATGGGTTGGTGTAGGTATGTTGGAAAAGGTTCAAGGTTGTGTACCTTTGTTGATCTTGATTAGGGATATGAGGTGATGGATAAAGAGGATAATGGTATTTTAGAATAGGAGTTATAGGTGGTAGAATGTAAGGACCCAAGATGGATGGAGAGGATGAAGGACTTTGTTTTGGGATATAGGGACCCAAAATGGATGGAAGGGATGAAGGAATTGGTTTTGGGACATAGGGACCCAAGATGGATGGAAGGGATGAAGGCTTGGGTTTTGGAATATGTGGATATAAAATCCCTCAAGCTCCCTTCTAGTTAATACTATTTTTCTTGGTTTCCACCTACGCCCCATATATTTTTGAATATCTTCAGAGCCCTTTTTGAAGAGCTTCGCCCGCTATCACCACATGTCTGCTACGTGCTCCTCGCAAGGGTTTCCTCCCTCACTTTTCTACCAAGCTCCACCATGCTTCCATGTATTTGCAGCGTGGGCATTTCAGTGCTTGCTTACCTTTGATTCTCTACTGAGCTCCACCTGCATGCCACATAGCATCGTTCTGCTTACACTTTTTGGTGGACCCCATAGTCAGTGCTTGTAATGAAGACTTCTCCACGTGTCTTCTTCGTGGGTATTTTCATTGCAAGGAAAGAACAATCAATAATGAGCCCCACCCTATTGCCATATGTCCTAACTAACTTCATGGGTGAGCAACACATGTCTGCATGAGGTTCTATTGCTTCCACATTGGGACCACCACCATCATTTGTAGAGGATGCATCTGGCTCGAAGGCGACTACATCCTATGGCTTGAAATATTTTCTATTGCAATGGCCTTAGAAAATAATTGTTGTGGACATCATTGCTTGTGATGGAGGAATCTTTTCTATTACTAGATTTCAAGTGGTGGGGTGTTTTCTTATAAATATTCCTTCTTCTTTCCAAAAATGAGTTCGGATATATAGAAAAATTGTGAAAAGACACCAGGCATTTTGTATTGTTTTTTTATTATTATATAAGACTCATAGATTGTGCCATTGTTGTTCGGCCTTTTTGTTTCTTAGCTATTTGACAAAACATTATACTATTCCCTTACTGTATTGAGTAGTTTATTTGGAGAACTTCTATGATTTCAATAGAAGTTTACTAATTTAGACCATGTCTTTGACTCTTCTCTTTAGTAAATGTGTATGGGAGTTATTTTATGTTATTTGATAAATTATTTAGGTTTTCATCTTTGATTTATGTTATTCTGGGACATGCATATTATTGAACGGGCCCTTAAATCTCATCCAAAAGATAGATTTATCATTCCTATACCTACATCTTGGTGCATTGCCTTAGTTAGATCTTTATTTTATATATTTAATTCTTTTCCCATTCTAAAACCCCAATTACAGAAGAAGTTAGCTTCTTTAAGAACTCGGAGGTCACTCAGTTTAGTGCAATTGGTCCCCCCCATTAATTGAGTTTCCCATAAAGTTGCTGCTTGTCAAATTTTGGCATCAATAATTTTTTTTTTCTAGAATGCTTGGTGGGACTTATTTTTAATGTATCTAAGCCTAAAGTGGGTGTATGAGCCATCAACCTATTACTAGATCCCAAATAGTGAATAACCCTTGCTTATTAGTACCACCACTAGTAATAGTGCGAACTAGAACCCATCTAGTGAAATTTTGATCCCTCCACTAGCCATGTTGTCGATTGCTAACAAAAATTATGTGGCATGGGATGCTAGAAGCCCCCTTATAGCACCCATAGGACTTTCTATTTGGGCCCCTATGTTGGTCTCTACTTTAAAAGTTGTACCAAAATTCACCAAGGAAGGCTCAAAAACACCATCCAAACACCTGCAATATGTGGCAGACATGTGTTTGGTACATGGTGTTACAGACCAAAATATAGCGCTAAGGTTGCTCACAGCCTCTTTCAGGGGTAATGTGTTAGATTAGTACCGTACTCTACGAGCTAACACTATCAGTACCTAGGATCAACTCGGAGATCCTTTCTATGAAATATTTTTGAATGATGGAGATTGGTATTTTCTATATCATCAGTTGGTGACCATAAAGCGAGCCCCATATGAAGCCATGATTGACTTCAACACCCGGTTCCACACAAATTGGCAAAGGATCCAGGCTACTATCCACCCATCAGTCGAGTTGGCATTCATGTTCTACTTGAAATCAATCAATGCTGACATCTCAATGATGATCCATTCTCTTGGTGGAACCACGCTACCAGATGCATACATCATTGTCAAAGTGAAGAACAATTTGATAGGCACCGAGAAGTTGCCACCTCAACCCGCTATGTCTATATTTTCTAATATCTTAGTTCCCACCTAGGAAATAGCATCTACCAGTGTGCTTGCTCCTTCCTCCATGTACACATATCCGGGAATGTCACATAATGTTGCTTCCAAGTTTGGCTCTTCAAAATATGAGATGAATGATGTCAAGGAGCTATTGCGGAATATCTCAAATGAAATAACTACCATCAAGCGGAACTAGTCTACAACCTCCAAAGCCAACCTACCAAAATTATCAATGTAGAAGATCTTCCTACCAGAAAAATCAATTCCAAGGAGGCCTACATGCAAATCCGTAGACTCAAACAACTAATAAGATAGTACCAGTACCTACTCTACCATAGAGTGCTCACCCAAGATCGAGTAGAGAGCTAATGATAGGGAAAAACAATCTCGCTGATGACATCAATCCTTGGTGCTTCCCCTAGGGCGATGCATACATGCCCTAAAATTTACCGTGCAACAATCTACAACAAAAGGTGGTGGAATAGTGTAGCCAAGGTGCAGTGTCAGACCCTGGAGGTTATGTATATGCCTCTCTACAAATGGAAAATGTGGTACTCATCACAAAAATGCAAGGAATGTCCTTGGAGCAAGAAACAGATATAGCTCCTGACCGCGCGCACTTCTCATGGATGGAAGAAGAAGAGGCAGTGTTTGTAAATGATGCATCCACATCAAAATACTCACAAGTGCAGTTCAATTAAAACACTCACTTTAAGAGGAGATTCATGGGAAAACCATTCTTCCCGCAGCCCAAAAGTGCCTCCGACCAGAGTCATAGTACCTCCACAATTGCATAGCAATTTCAGCCGCAAAGGGAAATTGTTATAACTAGGGCTGAGGAATAGAAGCCTCAAAATCTACCACCATTCAATGTGGTGGAACAATTGAAAAAATCCTTTGCTAATGTGTCCCTTTGGGATATCTTAGCTATTCCAGAGTGGAAATCATTGCTACAGAAGGACCTACTTGAAGATACAATCATTGAACCAACAAAAGAATCACTCAAGGGAAGGGCCATTAATTCATCACCCATGACCAATGTTCTCACAAATAGTACAGAGGAAGGCTCTACCAAAGTTAGAGATAAGCCAAAAACAAAGCTCTTTTTCCTAACTCTTATTGTGGGTAAAAAATTATTTCATAATTCCATGATTGACTTTGGTGCTAGCACCATAGTCATGCCCAAACAAATAGTTGAAGCTCTAGGACTTAGCTATGAACCATTAAAAAGAGGGGTTATGTAGCTTGATGGGAACAAGGTTGAAACTGTAGGTATCATTAAGAACACCCCTTGACTTGATTCTCTTGCCCTAGTATCATAGTTCCACAAGATAGTGTGATCATAGACGTTCCCCCCTTGTTCGGTCTTTGCTTATCCTAGGAATTCACTTCAAAGATAGGAGGATATATTTCTTTGGATTGGTAACACTTGATCCTAAGGACCAAGCATGGAGCTAAAATGAAAATAATATATGAACCTCTAAATTTAGAACATGTGGCCGATGAAGCTATGATCAAATTTTAGGCCACTCATACCTCTTTCACCAAAGATGAAATGTATTGTACTGAGCTACTAGAGGATGAGGAGGTGACTGGAGACCAGACTAATTCAGAGGAGGTCCTCTTGAGAGAATATATACACTAATCTTTTTAGAAATTATCATGCCACTAGATTGGGAATTTATGTCATCTATGACGAAGATCAAGTGATCACGATGGTCATAAAGGAACTCGAGAGTTGTCAAGCCTCAGAACCATGGATGCTGAATTTTGATGGAGCGAGATGTAAAGTTGGTGTGGGAGTAGGGGTATGTTTGAAATCCCAATCAGATGAAAATATACTCAGGTCTTTTCACTTCCAATTTTCCTATTCAAATAATAAAGCTGAATACGAAGGCCTAGTGCAAGGTCTAAGCCTTGTAGAGCGGATGGGAATTAAGAAAATAATGGTGTTCGGAGACTCTAAGGTAGTGGTCAATCAAGTTTAGGGGATCTCCATATCCAAGAATGTCTACATGAGATCCTATAGACATAGAGTTTCAGAACTAATTGAAAGCTTTGAAGCCTTCAATATCTAGGTAGTGCCTAGAGAGAAAAATAAAAATGTGGATCTCATGGCAACAATCGGATCTCAATTTGATCTTGCTTCTAATTTAATTCATAACAGACACTCTGTACGAGTGATTTTCCTACTAGAAATACCAGATAATGATCAAAGTTGAAAAGTATTTGAAAGTGATGAATAAATCACCTCATTCATCTAGCAATCGGGAGAGTTCGCTAAGCAACTTCAACCAAGAACTACCGAGGAATATGAAGGGAAAATTATTCAATTAAGGTCCATAAAGCTTCCAAAAAGATTGGTCACTCTTGAAAACCTATTCAATTGTGATTGTTGGTGTAATTAAAAGTGTTGTACCTTTTTCTAGGTCATGATTACACCTTAGTTAAGTTTACTTAGGGACCACATAGGAGGTTGTTGGAGAATTTCCACTTTTGGTGGACTTGAAATGCCATTACTTTATCACTTCCACCTTTTGTAGACACATCATGTGATTATCTCTCCACCTTAGGTGGAGTGATAGCTTTTCATAGTTGTCTTATGTCATAAGATTACGACACTTGTCATAATCTTATGCCCTTCTATGTTCTCACCTTGGCTATATAACCAAGGGGTCTCCTATGTACTTTTTCTCATCATATTCTATTTGCATTATTGGTAGAATACAATTTATTCTTATCATATTGTCTCTATCTCTCTTATGCTTGTGCTTTCTATTAGGCCTCTAGATCTTGGGTGGATACCTTCATAACCAATTCTTACATGGTATAAGAGCTATTGGAGTGCCTTTAGTCAGTCTTTTGGAGAGATTCTTGGAGGGTTCCATTTTTGGCCTTGTATTATAGGTGCATTTTGGGAGCTTGTTGCATTAGATCTAAGCTATCCATTACATCAGGAGTTTCCAAGATAGTCAGATTTGCCTTTTGTTTCATCTTAGTTGGACATTGGAGGCCAAATCTACAAAGGGTTGAAGATTGGAGGTGGTTTCCAGATTCAGGAGCTAGCTGCCACTTCAAAGCATTTTCAACTGAAAAGGAAATTTCCATTGCATTCAGAAGAGCCAAAAACCATAAGATCGACTATCAAATCATCCAAATCAGAGCAAGTTGTCCGTCGAGGCAAAAAAAATTTGCTACCTAAGCCGTACGACCTAGCCATTATGACAGTCGGTACAGATTTTTAAATTTCTAAAAAAAATTTATATCTACGAAAAATATTTTGTAAAAAAAAAATCATTCAAAATTTTTATTTTTTCGCATTTTTTATTTGATTGAAAAGTTAAAAAAAAAAGTCTGAGCATGGTACGTAGAGTACTCTGCCTGCATACAATATCGGAGGGTACTGTCTATACCACACAGGCCCCGCATGCAGCCACGTGGCCTATGGCCGTGGCCACCGCTTACCCACGCGTCCCCTCCAGCGGCTACTGGCGGCAACCAAAACTACCGACAGGCGGCCGGTTTTTTATTCCTGGCGGTAACTGAAAAAATTTGGTGGCAACATTCAATGACAATGGAAGAATATTCCTTTGAATAATCCGTAAAAATTGCATCGACTTCAGAGAATATTCCATCGAATTAGAAGATTCTGGCAAGTGTGACAATATTCCAGCCGAATTTTCCCTTCAGGACTGATGGCAACCGTGATGGGCATACGACCATCAAATTTAACAGTTACTGCGTCAACATTTTTTTGAAAAATTAGACCCCATCATGGTTGAGCTTTTTTATTTTGTAGTTCATCTTTAGAGGCTCATATCTTGGTTGTTTTGAGGCCTTTTTTGGTGCAATTATTTTTTATTTGGGCTAATTTTTCATGTACATCATAGTGGTGTAGTTATTTTCTAATTTTGGTGCACAAATTTTCTGAAAAAATCATTTTTTCTCAGGTGTTGCTCAATTGTCACCATTTTTGCAACTTTCGGTGGTTCGTTTAGGCTCATACAAACTCCTTTTCAAGTGTCATTTTTTTTAAAGTGCATGATTTTTTCTAAACTTTATAGTGGTGCTATCAGTTTGTAGTGATTGTGATAAAAAATTGTACTTTCAACACTTGGTCATTTTTGGCCTATTTAGGCATTTGTAAAGATAAGATCTTAGTTTGGTATTTTGTATCAATCATTTGAGTTTTTTGTAGCCTATTTAAGGCTGTTGTAAAACATTGAAAACCAGAAGCCCACTTTTCTTGTCTTGGAAGTGGTCATTGTACATGCACTAAGTATAAAGTGCCAAATCATCTTTTTTGGGGGGTTCTTTGATTGAGTGAATTTGGGGGGGTATCTTTTGTGACTATGCCTCTCTCTCTATCTTGTTCTCTTTAATTTTGTTGCTATGGGTTCTCCTAAGTTTCCTTTGTTAACTCCACATAACTATGCTTCTTGGAAAATTGATGCATGGAGTAAGTTAATGGAAAAAGGATTAACTCATTATATTGATGGAACTGTTGTTGCACCATCTAATCCTAAAGATGATCCTATTACTCATATGGATTGGCTCACTAAAAATACTATGGCTCTTGGAACATTAAGGAAATATGTATCAGAAGATCTAATCTTTCAAATTGAAAAGTATAAAACAATTAAAGAGGCTTGGGAAAAGTTTGGTCAATTGTATGGCCAAGTTGATGAGATTAAAGGTTATCAGCTTGAAAATGATCTCACAATGTTAGATCTCAAGAATTTTGATACAATCCAAGACTATGTCACTAAGGAAAATGAGCTAAGAGCATAGCTGAAGGATTGTGGCATTGATAAGAAGGATGCACATTTGGTCTACAATTTGTTGGGAAAACTTCCATCAAAATATGCAGCATTTGTTTCTAGCTTCCAAACCCATCACTTAACAGTGGGTAGTTCTTTCACTATGCCATCATTTGATGCATTCATAGAAATGTTGATGTTAGAGCAAGCAAAGTTGGTAAGCATGGGGATTCTCAAGTCTTCAAAGTCCAAAGCTTTGGTGGCTAATCAAGGGAATCAAGGGACTCAAGGAAAGGGTTCCAACAAGAAGCAGAAGCAATCTAAGCCAAAGACACAACAAGATAAAGCACAATCATCCTCTCCAAAACAAGGGAATTCTTCATCAAAAGGGAATTCTCCATCTTCTCCCAAGAAGGGAAATTCAAGCAAGGAGAGACCAACTTGTTCATATTGCAAGAGAGTTGGTCATGATGAGCATCATTTCCACACTAAGCAAATTGATGAGTTGAAAAACATCATCAAGAAGAACAAAATCAATTTTCCATCTTCCTACAAGAAGAAGGATTCATCTCCTTCCACTTCCTCACAATCAAAAGGAAAAGGGAAAGCATTTGTGGCTACTTCAGGTTCTTCACAGCAATGGATACTTGATTCGGGTGCCACGCATCATATGGGTTCTTTAAGGGAACAGTTTTTTTCTTTGGAGCAATCTAAGGTACCTCACGTCTTCATAGGAGATGATACTCAAGTGGAAGTTGAAGGAAAAGGTTCAGTTGCCATGGATAATGGAACATTTGAGAATGTTCTCTATGTTCCTAACTTGAGTACCAATCCTCTTTCATTCTACCAAATCACTCACTTTGGAGATGGCATGAAAGTTGAGTTTCTACCAAATTCAGTTGTGGTGAAAGAACTTAAGGATGATTCATTGGTTGCAGTGGGACAAGCCAATCACAACACAAGGCTTTACTCTTTCTCCCACTTTATACCTAAGTCTCCTTCCATAGCCGTGCTCACTCATTCAAATTCATAAAGTAAGCTATGGCATGGGTAGTTTGGACATATCAATTACTGCTATCTTCAGCAGCTTAGCTCCAAGGCTATGGTTACAAGACTCCCTCAAATCATCTTTTCAGAAGGTGTATGTTTAGGTTGTTCCATGGGTAAGCATCCAGAAGAGAAGTTTGACAAAGGGAAGTCTTGGAGAGCTTTGAAAGTTCTTCAATTGGTTCACAGTGATGTAGTAGGTCCATTTCCAATGCCATCATTCAGCAAGGCTGGCTATGTCCTCACCTTCATTGATGACTACTCTCGCTTCACATGGGTCTACTTTCTTGTTCACAAGAGTGAAGTGTTTGACATATTTCTAGCCTTCAAGGCTCATGTTGAGAAGCAATCAGGGTAGCGAGTCAAGATTCTTTGCACAGACAATGGAATCTAATATGTGAACAATAGACTTTATGAATTTTGTACTCTTGAGGGGATTGATCTTCAGCATTCAGTTGCATACACTCCACAGTAGAAAGGTGTAGGTGAAAGAAGGAATAGAACCCTTAAGGAGATGGCTAGTTGCATGATTCATGCTCAATTTCTTGGTTCTCAATTTTGGGTAGAAGCTATCAGTTGTGCCACTCACATCCAAAATCAGGTTCCCCATAAAGCTTTGAAGGGTATGACTCCTTTTGAAGCTTGGTGTGGTATAAAACTAGTTGTGAGACACTTCAGAATTTTTGGTTGTCTAGCTTGGGCATGCAAACCTCCAGAGAAGCACAAGGCATTGGAACCATAGAGTAGGCCTTGCATCTTTGTTGGATATCCTAAAGGTGTTAAGGCATATAGACTTTTGGATCCAAAGACACATGAGTTATTCATTAAGAGGAGTGTTCACTTTGAGGAAAGTTCTCCTAGCTTGGCCTCTAATCCTCCTCTTCCTTCCTCCATAGTGGAAAGTGATGATAGTGACTCAGATGATGATTCTTCCTCAACTTTGACTTGTAGGATCACACCTTCACAGGGTCCACTTGTAGTTGAGGCACCTCATCCTTCATATCCTACTAAACCTCATTGGGCTTGAAAGACTCTTGAGTCAGTAGGTTCTCTTGTTGGGGATCCTTCAGATACTCAAAGGACTCGTTCACAACATTAGAATTTTCCACATGCTTATATTTCTAGTGCTTCAAATCCCCAATCCTTTAAGGAGGCTTCAGGCATTGCTGAATGGGATTTAGCAATGGAGGAATAGTATAGTTCCTTGATGAGGAATCACACATGGGATTTAGTTCCTCTTCCTAAGGGGAGAAAGATGGTTCGATGTAAGTGGATCTATCGAACTAAGTATGCAGCGGATGGAAGTGTGGATAAATACAAAGCTTGGCTTGTGGAAAAAGGTTTCTCATAGGTTCTAGGTGTTGACTATAATGAGACCTTTGCACCCATTTCTAAGATGAAATCCATTCACTTGACATTCGCTATTGTTGTAGCTCATGGTTGGGTTGTACATCAGATGGATGTGAAGAGTGCATTTCTTCACGGGGATCTTCATGAGGAGATTTACATGAAGCAGCCACAAGGATTTATACAACATTCTTCTTTGGTTTGCAGATTGAGGAAGTCTATCTATGGCCTCAAACAAGCCCATAGGACTTGGTATGCCAAGATGGATTCCTTTCTTCTCTTAGCAGAATTCACAAGGTGTCATTCAAATATGAATGTCTACATTTTGCGACAGGATGATTCTCACTTGCTACTTGTGCTCTATGTTGATGACTTGATCATTACAGGGAGTACCTCATCCATCATTGGAAGTGTCAAATTAGCTTTGCAAGATAGATTTTCTATGAATAACTTGGGACTTTTGCACTATTTCCTTGGGATTGAGATCACTTAGTTAGCTTCTGGGATTTCTCTTTCTCAGCCCGATATGCTCTTGATCTTCTGGCTTAGTTTCACATGGTTGATTGCAAGCCTGCCCCAACTCCCTTTCTTTCAGGAGTCAAGCTTGAGGCTAAGTGTTCTTCTCCACTTGTTGATGCCACTTTGTATCATCAGCTTGTTGGGAGTCTCATCTACTTGACTCACACACACCCTGATATCTCCTTTGTAGTTGGCATGGTTCCATGCTTTATGCAAGAACCACATGAGCTTCATTGGAAAGCAGCCAAATGCATCTTGCAATACATACAGGGTACACATCATCATGGGATTCACTATACAGCAGGTACAAGACTTACCTTGATGGGATATACAGATTCTGATTGGGCTGGCGATATTGATGATCATAAGTCCACTTTTGGCTACAACTTTCATCTTGGTTCAGGCCCCATTTGTTGACAGAGTAAGAAGCAACATGCTATTGCTCTTTCTTTGACTAAGGCTGAGTATTGAAGGGCTATGAATGCGGCTACTGAGGCTATTTGGCTCAGTATATTCTCACTGAGTTTGGCTTCACTATTCCTCATCCTATAGTCATTCATTGTGACAATCAGAGTGCAATCCAGATCTCGAAGAATCTGGTTCACCATCAAAGGACCAAACACATCGAGATTCATATGCACTACATTTGGGAGCTGATACAGGAGTAGGTCATTGATTTGTAGTATTATCCTATAGCAAAGCAGGTTGCGGATATCTTCACCAAACCCTTCACTAAGAGTATTTATCATCATTTGCGATCTCTCCTGGGCATGCAGGATGTTTCTTCTGAGGAAGTCACTTTACTTCTTCATTCTCTCTTTTTGGGGGAGCTTTTTCCTCACTCGAGGTTTTACCCTTCTCATCCTTTTGAGTTCAGTTTTTGTTTCATCTCTCTTTTGTGGGGGATTTTTTTCCCACATGGTTTTCTCCCTTTCTCTGCTTTATGAGAGATTGCATTGCATTTGTACTTGGGTACCTAACATGGCCTAGTAGCCGGGACCTGTCTTGCATTGTTTTCTTTTGTGTACATTCTCCCTAGGTTGCACTTAAGGGTGGGTCTTGGTGTAATTAAAAGTGTTGTACCTTGTCCTAGGTCATGATTACACCTTAGTTAAGTTTACTTAGGGACCACATAGGAGGTTGCTGGAGAATTTCCACTTTTGGTGGACTTGACATGTCATTACTTTATCACTTCCACCTTTTGTGGACACATCATGTGATTATCTCTCCACCTTAGGTGGAGTGATAGCTTTTCATAGTTGTCTCATGTCATAAGATTACAACACTTGTCATAATCTTATGCCCTTTAATGTTCTCACCTTGGCTATATAACCAAGGGGTCTCCTATTTAGTTTTTCTCATCATATTCTATTTGCATTATTGGCAAAATACAGTTTATTCTTATCATATTTTCTCTCTCTTATGCTTGTGCTTTCTATTAGGCCTCTAGATCTTGGGTGGCTACCTTCATAGCCAATTCTTACAGTGATGATGCAAGAAATGATAGAGGAAGTTTGTAGCAGACAAAAGTGACTATGCAGATCTTCAGGTCAGAGATGAAAGGAGGCTCAAAGTCAGAAAATATGTCCTACATCATGATAAAGAAAGACTCATCCATTTCCATGAGAAATATAAAGGAGTAGTGGCCTGTTCATATGATGACCTCAAGGGATATGATCCTGAAATTATCCAACATACTATAGAACTGATGGAAGGAGAAAAACCTATCTGCCAAAAGAAGAGGCCAACAAATTCAAAGATTGAAGCCTTGATGGGGCAAGAGTTGACAAAGATAATTTAGTCCTAGATCATCTTCTCGATCAAGCACAACACATGGGTATCTAACCTGGTTCTAGTCTAAAATAATAACAAAGACATCTACCTATGTGTTGATTTTTGGGACCTAAACAAAGCATACCTAAAGGACCACTACCCCTTGCCTTCCATGGATTCTATCTTGCAAATGGTGGCAGGGTTAGAAATATTTTCCCTACTGGATGGCTTCTTTAGTTACAACTAGATTCAAGTAAAAGAGGAGGATAGGCACAAAACAATGTTCACTACCAAGTGGGGAACATTTGCATATTCAAAAATTCCCTTTGGCCTCTCAAATGCAGGAACCACTTTCCAGCGGGCAATGGATATTGCTTTTAGGGAATCAATCAATTAAATCATCTTGATCTACCTGGATGATCTTAGAGTATTCTCCAAGCATAAGGGTGATCATTTTGATCACCTTGAATTAGTCTTAAAAAAATTCCAGGAGTTTGGGATATCTCTTATCCCAAAAAAATGTGTTTTCGGAGTACTACAAGGAAAACTATTGGGACATGTAGTGTCCAAAGATGGAATTGCAATCAATCCAGAGCGAGTGAAGGAAATCAGAGAACTTCCCCTACCAGTCAATAAGAAGGGAGTTCAGTCCTTTTTGGGAAAGGTAAATTTTGTAAGCAAGTTCATTTCTAATTTTGTAGAAATAATTAGACCTATCACCCTGATGCTCAAAAAGGATCAATTGTTCAAATGGACAAAGGAAACTAGAGAATCCTTTGAAAAGATTAAGGATGCTATTTCTTCAGCTCCTATGTTGGTAAATCTAGACCTATCAAAGGAATTCATAATGTATGTATTTAGTAGAAAATCGAGCATCACTACTATTCTAACCCAAAAGGATGATGAAGGAAAGGGAGAACATCCAATAGCATTTCACTTTTGGACCTTAAAAGATTATGAGGAAAACTACAAATTCATCGAAAGGAAAGCATTCACCATTGCTAAGGGACTTAAGAAGTTTCAACATCTCATATCTTGCAACAAGGTGATTGTATATGTCATGTATTCCAATGTGCGTGAGTACATCATGGAAGGAGAAATCACCAAAAAAAGGTCCAATTGGATTACTAAGATCCTTGAATATGATATCAAGGTCAGGCCCACAAAAACCATATGAGGAAGAGGACTGTGTGAGTATTTGGCACATGATGAAGAAATGACAGCTGAAGAGGAGCAACCCGAGCTTGTCCTAATAAATGAACCTAAGTCTGAAGGATTTTGGCTAGTAGACAGTAAGATTCATGTATACCAGAAAATATCCATTAGACCTTCCCTCTCAAAAGAGAAGATTATATAGATTGTAGAAAAATGGATATGCACTCATTGAAGGGGTCCTCTTCAAAAAGAACTTCAATGGCATTCTACTGCGATGTGTCACTACAAAATAGGTGAGAAAAATTCTTGACACTTTCTACAATAGTCCAACTGGCAGAAATTTCTTTGCAAAGACCACCTCTATTAAAATTATGTGCATTGGATATTTCTGGCCTATTCTATTCAATGACTCACACTCTTTGGTTAAGGTTTGCAAGGAATGCTAGTTCTTCACTGGAAGAATAGAAAACTCAACAATTCCTCTCAACCCGATAGTGGTTGATGAACCCTTTGCACAATAGGGCCTTGATTTTATTGGGATGATCAATCCCACCTCTAGTGGGAGACATAGATCGATCCTCATGGTTAAAAACTAATTTACTAGATGGACTGAAGCCATGCATCTGAAGAGGGTGATGGAGGCAGAGATTGTGAACTTCCTCAAGGAATTGGTAATGAGGTTCGACCCACCAAAGACCATCATCTTTGAAAATGCTAAGGCTTTCTGGGTTCTAAGGTATGTCAATTCACACTCCTACATGACATCTTCTTAAAAAAATCCTCAAACTACTACCCATAGGGGAATGGCCTGGCCAAGTTGACTAATAAAAATTTAGTCTGACTTATTAAAAGAATTGGGTCAGAACATGAAAAGGAGTGGCACAAGAACCTTTAGACAACACTCTGGGAAGACCGCATAACCCCTAAGAAAGTTCTCAAGACTTTTTCTGTACAAATTAGTGTATGGGAAGGAAGCACTATTTACCATCTCCATGGAGATTCCTACACTACAGTTGCTGAAATCTCTAGAGGTTGAAGAAAATGGAGCCATGGAGGTCTAGTTGGCTGAGTTGTTGGAAGTACAGGAAAAAAGAGAAAAGGCCCTTACGGCCATGAATAACCACCAATAGGTGGTTAAGAGGTGGTTTGACAAGAAAACCTCAAACCAAGTTTTTAAATGCGGAGACCTAGTGTTGAAGTTCAATGAGAGGGCCTCAAAGCCTAGCCATCACAAAAAAATTGATAGTCTATGGGAAGGCCCTTTTAGAATAATTCAATGCAAACAACACAACACATTCAAATTAGAAAATATGGAGAAAGAATCATTGGGGATTCCAGTAAATAGAACCCACCTCAAATTGTTCAATTAAGCTTATTATTTGTTTTTCCTATGTAAATATGTAATTATTGTAAATTTTCCTTTGTATTCTTTTGTTCGGTCGATGTTTTTAGAATTAGAGAAACAAACCCATATGCATAACAATTGAAAAGATACTCAAAGAAGGAGAGAAAAAGGGAGCCCATAATGCATAATTGAAAGAAGCAAAAGAGACAAAAATTTAATAAAGGTTGTATATTCATTAGATAATATTATATACTTCAGTATTAAATTTCCAAAATGGCTTTGAGGCCATACTTTTAAAGTATATCTATATACTATACAATTTTTATATACGGTAAAAGTATTCTCTAGGAATATATACAAAAAACATATGAAAAGTGTTGAGTCTTAAACAATAGTGGGGGCATCATCAACAACAACATCGAGAACAACTTCATCAGTAGGATCATTAACAAGGGAAGTAGGATCATTAACAATAACAAGGGCATCAACAACAACAACAACCAGTGGTGGAGGATACACCAGGTCCCTAAAATTAGTTTACCACTCTAGGTCATAGAACAACACCACATTGTAGCAGCGCAGCAAGAAGTGGAAGGCAGGAGTAACCCTCTGGCGATGCTCTTCATGCATCAAAATGTGGAATCTACTTAGAAATGACATCCAGGGAACCACTGCATCTTCTTCAATATGTTTGCGGAGGTCACTTGTCGTAGGAACACCCAGTCCATACACTGTATTTGCCACAATTTCTCCAAGGCCACCAAGGTACCACTTCGAGAAGATTTCTAGTGTAAGTCATAGGATCATTGGCTTAGGGACCTAAATATCAAGAAAGGATGCAACAAAGTGAGAGAAAATGTTGATATTGACCCTATACTTGTCTTCGTACTCTATACAGTCCCTACCCAATATCCACTTCATTGCTATGATAGTCAACAAATGCTTGTTCTTTGTCATTCGCTTCAAACGCCTATTAAAAACTTCACCTAAGAAAGTTATCTCAGACTTGTTTCTAATTAGCTAATCAAAGTATTCGTGATGCCTAATTCTACCCAACTACCCAAATGCTAATTTTTCCAATTGCTAAGTTCAATTCTGTTGTTGTCTTTGGGTCTATTTATAGAAATAGCTAAGATATCTGAGGTACCTATGTACCATAAGCATGATGCTAATCAAGTGTTGTGGATGAGACAAATGTTGAAAGATATCAGAGTTGTATATGATGAGCCTATTGTCATACACTATGACAACTCAAGTGCAATAAACATATCAAAGAATCTGGTGCTACACTTTAAGACCAAGCATATATCAATCAAGTTACACTTTCTGTGGGAGAAAGTGAGTGAGATAGAAATCACATTGGAGTATGTGCCTACCAAAGAATAGATTGCAGAAATTTTCACAAAGTTTTTTCCAAAGGATACTTTTGAGTATCTCAAAAGGATATTAGGGGTAATTACCCCTCTTGATTAGAACTAAGGATGCATTGGTTTGCATCAATCCATGCACTTTATGTTCATATTTTGATCTAGATTTATGTTGGTGGCTGCTACTTAGGGGGAGTAGTCAGATGATTAGATGTGAAAATATGTGTTTTAGAGCTTGCATAGAAGAGATCTTTGGCATTGATGTCAAAGGGGGAGAAGTGTAATGTGAAAAATATTTGTGAGGAGAAGAGTTGTATGGATGAGTTGAGGTGAAAGTAACTATTGTTGTGTTCATGGTATTTTTCACATCATGTGTTACCATCAATTCCAAAGGGGGATATTTTTGGATGCTATGGTTGTGTTGCTGACATGTGGTTGTCATTGATGTCAACACTATTAGCATTGTTGCATTAGAAGTTGTATATGTCGAGGAAATTGAGAAAATTATAATAAGAAGTGTTGCAGGTTGTCAATGGAGAAGCAAAGAGCAGTTTGTTGGTGTGATCAATACATTGCTAATATGAGGTTACGGTTTAAAGGGTTTCTTGTTGAGTGTGTCTAGTTTATCCATGTCAAGTTTCAGATTTGTGTGAAGATTTTTTCAAGTTATGAAGATTTGTTTGGTGACAGTTTTTTTGTTACTTCAGTTTGTGTTCCTGAGTGAAAATCATGTGATTTATGTAAGTTCTTTTGCTGCAGATATTTCTTTGGTGTTTCATGGTGTTTGTGGATGTTTCTAGTTTGTGATTTATCTTTGTTGCATGTCTGTGTTGATCGTTGTGCTCGTGATCTGAGATTTTCTCTTATGTGTTCATGTTTTTCATGTTCATGGATGACTAGGTGTTGAAGTGTGTTATGGATCTTCGAGGATAAAATAATTGAAGTCTTTTTTGTTGGAGTTGTTAATTTGGTTCCTCACTATGTTGTGGCCAACCATGGTTGATTCGAATTGAAAATTTAATTGTAAATTTGGGCCGACATTGTGTGTATGTTTTATATTTTATTTTGGCTAACAAGTTGTTGATTTAATTTCTTATTACGAATATATAAGAGTGATTGTTTATTTGAATTGGAGTATGAAGTCTGAAGTGTGTGAGCCCTATGTGTGAATATTGTTCAGATCATTCAAAGGAAGAGAAGACTGTGAAGAAGAGTGAAGAAGAGTGAAGAACTATTCATGTGCTTAACTGGAACTGTAATTAGGCATTAGTAGATGCTATTTTCTTAGTTCAATTCTGGATGGTTTTAATTCAAATCTTTCTTTGGACAGTGAGTCCTCTTTGTAATTGAGTAGTGAGCTCTAGGTAGTGTGTCTGAATGCATGTGCATTCCCATTGATTCTTCTTATACTTTTAATAGGGCATAATCTTGTGGACTGACCTCCACCGTGGTTTTTCCCCTAATAGGGTTTCCATGTAAAAATATTGGTGTTCTCTTTGTTTATGATGTGTTGATTTTTTATGGTTTATTGTTCATTCATCAGATTTGAGATTAAGTTAAGTTTGAAAAGTTTAAATATTCTGTGACAACTGATTCACCCCCCCTCTTAGTTGTCTATCCTTTTTTTTCCAACAATTGGTATCAAAGTAGGTTCCTCTGAAGAAATTTAAAAGGTTCAGGTGATTTGAGATGGCTTCATACAAGAAGGATAGTCCTATATTCGATGGAACAAACTACTCTCTATGGAAAGCTAGAATGGAATGTCATTTGAGGTGTATTGGTGAAACCTTATGGAAGATTACAAAGAATAGATATGATTCCTCAAAATTTTCCTTCCACTCTTGATGAGTTTAAAGAAGTTGAGACTAACATCAGGGCTATTGAAGCTTTGGTGAGTGCTTTGATAGATTTGGGAATGACAAATGTGATGGATCTAAAGACAACTCATGAGATCTGGAAGAAGCTAGAGACTTTGTATGAAGGATATGCAATTGTGAAGGTTGCTAAGCTAACAAGTTTGAAAGGAAAGTATGAAACTTTGAAGATGGGTGAAGATGAAAATATTTCTTCTTTTAAGCAAAAAGTAAATGAACTTGTGATGGGTATTAGATGTGCTAGTGATACCATAGAGGAATAGGAAATTGTAGCTAAAGTGCTCAGATCATTGCCTCCCTCTTACAAATCAAAGGCTCATGCTATTGAAGAGCTCAAAATAGTAACAAATGTGACAAGAGATATGCTGATTGGTAAATTTACTACTTTTGAGTTGAGTGAATTTGGTGATTCTACCCCTAAGATGAATCTACATTTAAGGCTTTTGTATCCAAAAGAAACAAGCAAATATATGATCCAAGATAAAGTTCTAGAAAGTCATTCAAGTATGAGGAAGAGATGAAACAACTTGAAGATAAAGAAAGAGAAGTAGAAGAGCTAGAAGCATTGATTGTGAAGAAAGAAGGTAGAAGACAAGGTAAATATAAAGGAAAGTTTCCTATTAAATGTTTCTCTTACAGTAAAATAGGTCATTTTGCATCAAGGAATCCTGAAAGAGTTCCTAGGTCTAAACCTTACAAACCTAGATTTCAAAAGAAATGCTATTATGTTGAAGAAGGTGTGACTAATGAGGAATCTGATAAAGAAAATGAAAATGAAGATGAATAGGATTTCATTGCTATCAAGGAAAATGGTTCGATGGCTACTAAATCTACTAAAGTTGAGAAATCTCTTATAGCCTGAATTGAAGAAAAGGATGAGTGGGTTATTGACAGTGGATGGTCACATCATATGACTGGTGACAAAAATAAAATTTGTAAGTCTAAAGAAGTATGACAGTAGGGTTGTGAGATTCAGAGATAACAATGTTGGTGTGATTTGTGGCAGATGATCTATTTGTCTTGGTGATAAACATAACACTGATGATGTTATTTATGTTGAAGGCTTGAAAAATAACCTGTTGAGTGTTGGACAGATGGTGGACAAGGGTTATGATCTACAACTCAAAGATGGAGGATGCAGGATACTTGGAAGTTCTAGAAGTGAAATTTCTTCAGGTACAAAGACAAAAGGTAATATTTTTCACCTGAATGCTAATGTAATTTTTTTAATTGCTCAAGTGGATGAAATTTGGTTGTGGCATAGAAGGTTGTGTCATGTGAATTTTGATAACATTGTGAAGGTAAGCTCCACTCAAGCAGTAAGAGATCTACCTAAGCTAGTGAAGCCTACTAACACAATATGCAAGGAATGTTAGATGGGAAAACATACTATTATGCCTTGCATAACCACCCCCCATTTTGAGTTGGAACAAAACAAATCCCCCATTTTCTTTTCCTTTCTTTGCCTTTGGATTTTGGTTTCACCTCAGTTGGAATTCAGGTTTTCTCCTAGGTTCAGGATTTTCCTGGATCTCACTTGAACTCCGACTGAGTGTTTGTTGTTTGGGGATTTTTGGTCTTCATATAATTCCACGTGGATCGTATTTTCCTGGTGTCTTCTTTTCGTGGTTGTCCTTCTCTTCTAGATTTTCCCAAAATTTTTTGTCCCCTGGTTGTTTTCTCTTTCACGAAAATCCGTCACACGCAGATTTCCCTGGAATATGAAGAATGAGAAGAAGTTTGCAGTAGTGGGACTAGTTAATTAATAAAGGTACATTTTGTGGTTCATTGACACTTTTGAGGTCTCACGTGCTATTTCTTGATTGATGAGGATCGGATTAATTTTCTAATGGGTGTTTCATGTCTATTCCACTAGAATCTACCTGGTTCAGAATTCTCCAAAATTCCTCCCTGGCCTGGATTTCGCAGATCAACCTGAAACCTAAACCTATTTATATGATCATTTTGTTTGAGAGTTTAACTACACCTTGCTAACGTGGGATTCATTTTGATGATTTTTTTGAT
The DNA here is from genome assembly GCA_007258455.2 of Sequoia sempervirens. Taxonomy (NCBI): domain Eukaryota; kingdom Viridiplantae; phylum Streptophyta; class Pinopsida; order Cupressales; family Cupressaceae; genus Sequoia; species Sequoia sempervirens. The sequence goes on from VDFB02000017.1 coordinate 557,295,289, forward strand.
TATTTAACTTCTATTTGTATGATCTTCACTGTGGTTTTTCTTTGATTGAGTGCATGATTAAATTGTGCTAGGATGATATTTGCCAAGGGAGCCCCGTTGAGGGGTATTCTTCTATCTAGTTGGTTATGAAAATTAGTTAAGGAAAAACTCGTAAAGACTTTTTCAGACTCTTACCGACTGGTGGCTCAGATCTGACTGTTCAAAATCCCAAGGAATCAGAATACTCCCCATTAAGGATCATATCTACATGGGATTATCATGATCTCCCTGACCTACAGTTCGTTTGGTTCAAATCTACATTTATGTTACCTGTCAGGAAGATCCCAGAAGTGTCACAATGATCAAGAATCATATGCAGGACTTGTTGACAAGACAAGGGTCATCATCCTTATGACATGAATTTTCTATCGGCATGAGCATTTTCCTTTGGAGAGAAGTCTCTGTGAGATCTTTGGGTCTCTTCGACAGGCAGCAAAATGTATTCACTGTCGGCACAATGTTCTCTCTTCAGCAGGAGTCATCTTCATTGGCGTATGGTCTTGGAAAAGTCTCCATGTCTCGTCTACTGCTATCAAGAGGATTCCTATATCAGCATAAGGTGTTATCCCCGCAAGGATGTTTCGGTGAGTTCATGAAGTCTCACCGACTAAGCAAAGGGAAGTCTACAGAAGGTATCGACAACTCAGAAAGTCTCAGCGAAACAAAAAATTTGAAGCTCGGGTAGAATGAAGAGTTCGGCCTGAGTCTTGATGACCAGTGAAGTCTTCCAGACCAACAATAAGGTTTCCATAGGAGATGTATTTTGGCATATGGTCTCAGTGAATCGGTGATGTCTCACTGACAACAGGGATCCTTCGGTATAGCATTCAAGTCGAAGAAAGGTCTCCCCGACTCTAATGTCTCACCGACAATAAAGAGATCGCCAAGAAGAGATGCCTTCACCGTAATGTCTCGGTGAAGACATTTAGTCTCACCAACTAAGTAAAGGGCCTCTAATATGTTTTCCTTCAGCAGGAGTCTCACCCCCAACAAAAAGGACTCATTGAGAAAAGGACTTCAGCAAGAGGTCTTGCCAAAGTAAGGTTGTCTCCTCGACAATAAAAGGAACTCACTAAAAGGCAAAGTGTTTGCCAAAAGGTTCTGTGACCAACTGAAGTCTTACTGAAGAGGCGTGGCTTCGGTATAAGGAATGAAGATCGGCAAGATGTCTCGCCGATACCAAAAGGGTCTTGCCGATAACAAGATGAGCTCGTTGAAGGGTTTGCATCTTTTCCAGGAGGTCTTAGTGACTATGAAAGTCTTGTTGATAGTGGTAGGTTCACAAAGAAAAGGAGATATTGGTATAACAAAAGGGAAGTCGCTATGACCTTGTGCCAATTAGGAAGTCTTGCCGAAAGAAAAAAAACTCCAAGCCAGTAAGAGGTATATTGTCACTGTGATGTCTTACCGATGAGCGGCTATCTTTCCAATGTTCTTTTGGAGCTCAGTATGACCCTCATTGCTCACCGAAAGGTCTCACCGACTGCCACATGCTACCTCAATGACTAGTGAAGGATGAGATCGTATCGGGGAGACACCGATGGTGTCTCACCAATGTGCGATGTTGATCAGACCACCTTTGACCCTCTCAAGAGCTCACTTGGCATGTGGCTGGCCAATCAAAAGGAGCCAAAAGAATGATTCATCGGTCCCTTTGACCAATTGATTGCCCCTGTGATGAAAAACAACAAAATACGAGCGAAATGGATTCCTTCTGAGATTCAAAGGCAATGGATCGACTCAGGTGAAAGGTTTAAATCTACAACAAGGTCTGACGGTGCTTCCAGAAGATGGTCAATGACTAGAGGACTCCAAAATAGAAGGGAGGCTAAAGAATGAAGAAGCAATGACTTAGAGGGACACTTGTGGTGACCACTGACAAAGGTAGATCAACGTTAATGCAAATATCTTGGAGCATTCAAGGCAACTCAATGAGAGATTTCAAAGGTGGACACGAAGATGCTAGAGTTAATGCTATAGTTGTCAACAGATCTAAAAGACTTCTCCTGTGAGTAGGAATCCTTCTAGCAATATGGATAGCAGGAATCCACATTGAATTCACAACCAACATTTTTTAGAAGATCTGAGAGTTGACTCTCCTACAGTCGGCAGATATTTTGTAGACCCTAACACAGGGGGACAACACATTCTTGTTGGTACATTCTATATATAAGGCATTCTTGCCTCTTTGTAAAGGTTAGATTTTTTATGGTTAGAACTTTTAGGATTAGAACTTCTAGATTAAAAGAACTTTTAGATCAATAGCTTTCAGAGTTAGAACGGTTAGGAGTTAGTGAGTTAATAGAATAAGATTGAGTTGCATCTTGATTCTCAGTAATGAGAGTTTCTTTGTCTTCTTGGTTAGCAGTTAGATTTCAGTACAGATTGTAATGTATTTTTTCTAAGTTCTCTTAGTGTAGTTGGAAGCAATCTGGAGATTCAGATTCTCTGTACACTGGTGATTGTGCCAGCTTTGTAAACATTGTTTATCTGTTTTAATAATAGTAGAAGCAATTAGAGTTTAATCTACTTCATGTTGTGTTCTTGAATGATATTTGTCTTAATTGATCATTTGATTTGCAAAGTATTCAAGGAATGAAATTTTATTTGTGTTTTATTTAAATGGTAGATAAAAAATTTGTTATGCAAATTAGCACTGTGAATGAAAGAGGCTGTGTTTCAATCACAAGCTTATCTTGTTCTACAATTTTAGTTTATAATTCCTTGAAATTAACAAGTCTAGTTAAGGTTGGATGAACTATTGTTCCTTTTTGTTTCAAAAATCTGACTTATCTTTTTATATTTCTTTAAAAAACCCCTGTTAGAGTAGATTTTATTTCATGCTTGATCTTAGAACAATCCATAAGCTCAACACTAGTAGGCCCCTTGAGTATTACTGTTGCATTGACCACTGAGTAGCATTAGCACAGTTGAGACTCAACTACAAAGACCTTGGGAGCTAAGGCATCCATGTGTTGCCTTTCTCTTTCAAGAGAAGCAAAATAGCAATATTTTGCTTGCATTGTTGTGGTGCCAAAACTGCCATCAATAGGAACCGGCACTAGAAGGAGGGCTTAGAAAGGAAAACTGGATAACATTCAGTCTTTCTCATCAGAGAAGCCCCATAGAGTTCTTCGATCAACAGGAAATCCATCAGCTTTCATAGAGCTCAAGACCCCAACAAGACACAAGAATCATAAGGTTGGGGAAACAATCATACCACCCTTATTAGCTCCTCTCACTCCACCAGGCTTTTCACCAATACCCTAGTGGATACCTATCAATCCACCATCCCATCCATCTCAATTGTCATCATAGCTGATTCAACCCATACAACAGCTGGCTCAACTACCACCACCGCCACCAATGACATTCTTTCAAAATAACCCCTCTCCATTGGGGACTATTCTTTGAGGTTTTCACAATATGCCCAAAAACCTGAGAAGTTCTACCCTAAGTACATCCATGGTGAATCACGTAGCGCTGAAGATCACATACAAGCTTTAAGGGATGCTTGTACGAGAGCTCAAATAGCTCACCATGATGTGGTATGTAGATTGTTCCCTTACTCCTTAGGGGATATGGCATATAATTGGTACCTTAATCTTCCTCAAGGTTCCATTTTGACCTAGACACACTTAGAAAATGCCTTCATCAATCATTTCAAGGTGTATGTGGATCCAACTCTTTTATATCATCAATTTGCAACCATAAGAAATGAACTAGGTGAATCTTTTCCTTTATTCAATACTAGGTTCCAACAAATGTATAGGAGGTTGTAGGATCCCTATTTAGTTACTGAGAACAGTGCTATCCAGGCATACTTTAGGGTTATAGACCCTTTGCTAGGATTTTTCTTGCAAAGGACATATCTAGCAGCCGATATTGATTCTCTATCCAAAATCTACCATTTAGCTATCAAGCTGCAGCAACAAGTTAGTTCTCAACAAGGAGGCTTGGGAGGAGGTTTCCTTTTGATAGGATACCAGATGCATAGCCCAACTCCTCTATTCAATACTATCCTGGGAATGTATCCTTCCCACTACGGGCCTATATCTAAATTGTAAACTCAACCACCTATCCCATTCTTTGCTACTGGAACTTCTGATCCCTTTCAGCAATCACAGCTTCCTCAAAGTTCCCAAGGTCATCATAACCAAGTTGGAACACCAAGTCATGGCGGTCAGCCACCTGTTGATAAGAATGTGGAGAGTGAGAAGACAGTCCAACTTACAAATGAGGTAGAAACTTTGAAGAAAATGTTGTCTCAAGTTACAAATGACATGGCTCAACTTCGGTTGAACCCTTCCCAAAACCAAGGGAACCACCCCAATCAAAATAGCAGAAACCAAGGTACTTATCAGAATAACAACTAAAACTAGAGATGTTATCAAATCCAGAACAAAGGATATAATCAAAGGCCTAACAACAACAGGCAATGGAATACAATGCCCAATAATGGGGGAGTTTCTCATGACTATCAAGCAAATTAGGAGAGGTCACATACTGCAAATGTGGCCGACCTCAAATTTATGACCAATTGGTGTAGGCTACATGAGACTGCAACCCATTCTGAGGTGAACTGCCTTGAACTAGAGAAGATGGTCAAGATGGCACACGAAGATGCCCAAACATTCCAAGGGAACCCTTAGAAGGGAGGTAGCTCGGTAGATACCGTAATGACATATGATATCTTTGAGGACGAGCCCTCATTCCCAATGCAAAGTGAGAATGAACCAGAGGGCGATTCATATGATGCCCAAGCCTTCCAGATGAAAGGGGGACACTTCCTGAGAAATCAAAGTAAGGGGGCATTCACTACCTCTGCACCTCCTAATCACATGGTGCCTCCAAATCAAAGTGCGGATAACAATCCTCCTCCACCAAAAGGCCCACCTGATTTCCATAATAAGGGTAATTCCTCTGTCATTTTCAAAGGTACTGCTAGTTGTAATTCAGAATTTGACATTGTTTCTGAGATGCAAAAACAAAAAATATCTTTGTCATATTTTGATTTTTTAAAGTGGTGCCCTGCTCAAAGGGAGATAGTGCTGAAAGTGCTAGAACAAGCTAATAAGTCAAAAGGAAAGGGTAAGGTGGCACTTGCTAGGGACGTGAATGCAGCCTTGTATAAAAACAAGGTAGGTACTCCACCTTTCCTTTTAATCTTAAGAATTTTTGGCAAGAACCTACATAACTGTTTATTGGACTCAGGGGCTTCAGGAAATGTCATGCCATTTTCCATATGTAAGAAGTTGGGATTAAACCCCTTTCAGACAAATAAAAAGGTCATTCAACTTGATAAGACAAAGGTTAATGTGGTAGGAGAATTAAGAAACATACATGTTCAAGTAGGATCAGACCCTAGGATCCTGACCAACATAGATGTCCAAGTAGCTGATATTCCTAAGACCTATGGTATGCTACTTAGCAGAGATTTGATGAAAAGTCTAGGAGGATATCTTTCCCTTGACTTTTCACATATGTGGCTGCCATGGAGAGGGATTCCTATGCAGATTAGAATTGAAAGTGAGCCTCACCTCAAGCATATTATTACTAAGTATGATTGTCCCAATGAGGTAGCTTACTTTGAGACTGAGATGGGGGTTTACAAAAGGGATGAAATCTTAACCCTTTTTGTTCTTGATCCTAAAGAGATGCCAACTTCATAGTTCCTTGATTCTGTAATTAATGAAAATCAACAGGCCCTGATTAAAAAGCTGCAACAAGACCAACTAGTCTTAGGGGAAGATACTGATCTACAAAATCTTCTTCTACCTAATTGGTGTAGGGTATATTATCAAAGTCATTCTGAATTAACTTGTCAACCTTGCATTGACATTTTAAGTCATGTTTCCCAAAATGAGGAAGCTAGCACAAGTCCCCCTAAGACCACTGCAGACTGCTTCTCATTTGAAGTAAAAGAAGCAACCATGCTAACCAGGGAAAGGATGCCTTCAATTGAGGTTCCTTCTCAAATTGAACCCACCCCTAATATTCTTTCAAATCAATATGTTCTTGAGGAGCAACCCCAAGCTGCAAGTGAATGTTGAGAGGATAACTGTGGGTCACATAATATATCTATGTAGGAATTGGAAATTATACCAAAGGAACTGATTGAATACCTACCCCTTATACCTGATGCAAAAGATCAAGGAGACCCACCTCTGGTTAATCCTATCCAAATACCTACAAAATTCGTAAAAGGATTAACCCCTACTCATGATCAGTTGTGGACCCTTACCTTCGATGGGTCCAAGTCCAGGACAAGAAGTGGTGTTGGAATTGTACTAACCAACCCAAAAGGGAAAACCTTCTTTGCTTCTTATAGGTTGCAATTCAGATGCACAAACAACGTGGCAGAATATGAAGCTATGGTGTAGGGACTGATGTTTGCACACAAGAAGGTCATTGCCTTGATAGTCAAGGGAGATTTAGAAATAGTTATCAGGTAGGTGCACGACCAATACACATGTCACAACATAAGGCTAGCAGCTTATAGAAATTGGGTATGGAACCTGATTGAGGACTTTGATGCCTTTGGGATTAGCTTAATCCCTAGAGAAGAAAATCAGGTTGCTGATTCATTAGCTGTTGCTGCAAGCACCTTGGAACCTATGCAAGGCTTCAAATTCAAACGATTTTCAGTATAACTGATGTCCACCCTAGCTATTCCTGACAATGTCAAGAATTTTCAAGTTTTTGATGATGACCGACATATCCTTGTTTTTCTAGCAAGTTCTAATGTTTTTGAAGGGAAAATCATTAATGATTCCAACAGGGATAAAGGAGATTGGAATCCTGGAGATTGTGATACAGAAGGGATCCTTAATATGAAAACTAATAACAATCCCAAGGGAATGGTTACTCTAGAAAGAATTTTTGACTTCGATCCAGGAGCTCGAGAGAAAATATCAGCTGAAGAAAAGGGAGGCAAATATGAAATAGTTAACTTGTTTTATGTTGGCCTTGAAAAGAATGTCCATATAGGGAAGGCCTACCCAGAAGAAATTAGAGAAGACATACTGAGGGTGCTTAAAAAATATGTTGCTACTATTGCTTGGGGGTATAAAGACCTCCAAACATTTGATGCTTTTGTTATGACTCACACTATCCCCTTGAAGCCTGAGTTTAAGCCTTTTTGACAGAAGCAACGCCCTGTCAATGCCTTGATTGAACCATTGATCTATAAAGAAGTCCAGAAATTACTCTCTACAGATAATCTTCCCCATGCACCATTCAACCTAGGTGGGTAACTTAGTCCTAGTTCATAAGAAAAACAGGGAGATCAGGCTGTGTGTCATCTTCAGAAATCTCAATAGAGCCTCAAAAAAGGATAACTACCCACTCCCTTCTCTAGATGAAATGTTGTAGATAGTCAATGGATCTTAGATGATATCCTTTCTGGATGGTTACTCTGGCTACAATCAGGTGATGGTCGACTATGAAGACATAATGAAGACAACCTTCACTACGAAATGGGGAATTTTTGTATATAGAAGGATTCCATTCGGTCTGATAAATGCTGGAGAAACTTTCCAGTGTGCCATGGATATAGCTTTCAAGGACCTCATCGGTAAGTGCATCATTGTTTACATGGATGACCTAATGGTATTCTCCAAAGATTGATTGAATCATGCTATGGACTTGGCCAAGGTTCTGGAACGATGCATCCAATATGGCATCTCCCTGAATCCCAACAAATGCGTGTTTGGAGTTTCTGAAGGGAAGCTCTTGGGGCACATAATTTCTGAAAGAGGGATTTCAATTGACCCAGATTGATTCAAGTCCATCCTGAAGATCACCAGGCCAGGAAGTAAGAAAGAAATGAAATATTTCTTCAGAAAAATTAACTTTGTAAGGAAGTTCATCATGGGCTTTGCAAAGATTGTAAAGCCTTTGAACAAAATGATGAAGAAGGACACCAAGATAGAGTGGACGGATGAAGCAAAGGCCACGTTTTCACAAGTCAAGCGGGCCATTTCAGAGGCATCCGTGCTCACCAGCCCCAATTACAAGAGGCCATTCTACATTTACTTTTTCACCTCTGACCATTCCTGTGCAGCTATATTAACCCAACGACAAGAAGAGGCAGAGGAGATACCGATTGCATTCATGAGCTCTCCATTCAAAAATGTGGAAATAAAATACCTGCCTCTTGAGAAGCAAGTTTTTGCAGTAGTTCAGGCTTTTAAGAAGTTTCAACATTACATCCTCCAAAGCCAAGTCGTCGCTATAGTTCTGGATGTAGCTGTGAAGTCCCTACTCATGCAGAGCGAGCTGGAAGAAAGGAGAGGCAAATGGATGGCCATCTTACAAGAATTCGATCTGGAGATACACACTATAAAGCTAGTCAGGGGTATAGGCTTGTCTTAGTCCATGGCAAATGCTGGTGACAACATCATCTATCAGCAATATACAACCCAGTCTTTCTCTAACGACCCCTGGTATGTTGATACCATATGTTTTATGCTCAATAATCGATGTCCAAAAGGAATGAATGCCACTCAAAGGAGAGCCCTAAGACTGAAGAGTTCTCATTACATGATCAAATTAGGGTTGCTATACAGGAGGAATTTTGAAGGAGTATACTGGAGATGCCTTGATCATCAAGAGGCCAAGCAGGTGATTTCTGAGTTTCATGGAAAGTATGGCACAGGTCATGGGTTTGCAGATTCTTTGTCACACCAAATCCTCCAATCTGGTTATTACTAGCCTTGTGTATTTAAAGATGCCCATCAGCATGTGAGGACATGTCACATCTGTTAGATTTCTACACCAAGAGAATGCCATGACGCTACAACCCATCTATGAGGTGAGGCCATTTGCCCAATGGGCACTAGATTTTATTGGAGTGATTAACCTAAACTCTTTTGTAGGACATAAATTCATCTTGACTGCCATTGACTACTGCACGAGGTGGATAGAGGCCATACCGTGCAAAAACAACACCACAGAGGTAGTGATCAAGTTCCTCACTGAATGCATCACTACAAGGTTTGGGGTACCTTTCGCTTTGGTATGTGATAATGGTTCCACTTTTTCTTCTGCTAAGTTTATCTTCTAGGCATATGATCACAAGATTGTCCTAAAATATTCTTTGAATGATTACTGACAAGGCAATAGATTTACAGAGTCTACCAATAAGAATCTCTTAGGGGTGATTAAGAAATTGTTAGAACATAACCCTAGAGACTGGCATACCCAACTAAGATTCACATTGTGGGTCGATAGGACTAGGATTAAGGCTGCCTTAAACACCTCACCATTCAAGTTGGTATATGGCCAAGAGCCTGTCTTTCCTATCCATCTGCAAATACCTATCCTGGAGTTCATGCAAAAATTCTACTCCAGGGACAATAGGATACAGATTAGGTTAGCTGCTTTGCTGAAATTAGAAGAGCAGAGAGATGTGGCCTTACAGAAGAGCCAAGATAAAGGCTTTTAGGATATCTGACCTAGTGCTGTTGTGGGATAAGGCTAGTGAAAACAAGGGCAATCACCAGAAATTTGAAAAACTCTGGTAAGGTCCTTATCAGATTGCTAAGATCCTAGGGGAAAATGCTTTCAGACTGAGTAGCCTGTTCCTTTGCCTGTTAATGGCAGTTCCTTAAGCACTATTTTGGATCTTGAGACTTGTTAATTTTGGTTCTGTATATAAGTAGTATGTTGTTTTTTTTATATAAATAATTTATTTTGTCTCCTATTTGTAAATAACCTACTGCTCTTTGTGTAAATAATGTGGCTCTTGTCTGTAAATAGCTTCCTGTTTGTATGCTTGTCCCTATCTCCTTTGGTTTTCTTTGTTGTTTGGTCTTTGTTTTGCTATGTTCTTTGGGGGGTTTGGTTTGTTTCTTTCTACCTGAAACTATGGGCTATTATTTGAAGCATACTTTGGTCATGAGGAGAGAAGTGGTATAGATATTTTTACATTTTCTGATTGGGTGATTTTATCTTCAATTTTTCATTTCATGCTCATTGTCAATAAAGGTTGTGGAAGGTCTTGAGAACAAGGGATAAAGTAAGTAACCTTCATTAGCTCCCTCTAAATTTTCCACAAATCATTAAGATCATCCCCTCTTGTAATGATATATTTGTCCTAGGATGGCAATGTTGTAAGACTTGAGTGAAAATTTTGATTTTTCAAGTGTTGTCATGAGGTCCATGGTAGTTTCCAACCCTGATCAGATGTCAAGCATCTGACATATTGAAAAATAAATGAATGAAATATTTGAAACTCTATAAGAAAAGAAAAATAAATAAAAAAGAATTACCTATAAGAAAAGAGTCTCAATATGAATGGGTGATTCCAGTATCTCTACCGGGGCTATGGATGCCTAACTGGTAGTAGAGCAATGCTGTGAGAAAACTAGAGGTATCTCCGTCGGGGCCATGGACGCTTGACTAGTAGCAGAACAATGCCTAGGATATCATTGCACGATAGATAAAGGAGGTCAACTCATGTAGCCCAAATCTTACACATTGTTGTCCAAAAGATGAGGAAAACTTCATAAGAGATGTGATACATAATCAAGCACACACATTGATTCAGGGGGTAGCCATTGATTGACTTACATTTGAGATTTTAGCTCAGCCTTGCTTGCTAAAATTGACCCAACTGGAGTTGTGATACTTATGAACTAGGAGTTCTGGGTAGCTGAATCCTTCAGATTCTTGAAAATGGTTAAACCATTTCCTTAGCCAAGTCACCATTTGTCATGCCTTGCATAACCACCCCCCATTTTGAGTTGGAACAAAATGGGTCCCCCTTTTTCTTTTCCTTTCTTTTCCTTTGAATTTTGGTTTTTCCTCAGTTGGAATTCAGGTTTTCTCCTGGGTTCCGGATTTTCCTAGATCTCACTCGAACTCCGATTGAGCGTTTGTTGTTCAGGAATTTTTGGTCTTCATGGAATTCCACGTGGACCAGATTTTACCAGTGTCTTCTTTTCGCTGTTGTCCTTCTCTTCCATATTTTCCTAAAATCCATTGTCACCTAGTTGTTTTCTCTTTCAGGAAAATCCATCTCACACGGATTTCCCCAAAATCTAAAGAATGAGAAGAAGTTTGTAGTAGTGAGACTAGTTAATTAATAAAGGTGCATTTTGTGGTTCATTGATTCTTTTGAGGTCTCACGTGCTTTTTCTTGATTGATGAGGATTGGATTAATTTTCTAATGGGTGTTTCATGTCTATTCTGCTAGAATCTGCCTGGCTCAGAATTCTTCGAAATTCCTCCCTGGCCTAGATTCTATGGATCGACCTGAAACCCAAACCTGTTTGTATGATCATTTTGTTTGAGAGTTTAACTACACCTTGCTAACATGGGATTCATTTCAATGATGTTTTTGATTATTTAACTTCTATCTATATGATCTTCACTGTGGTTTTTCTTTGATATAGTGTAGGATTAAATCATGCTAGGATGATATTTTCTAAGGGAGCCTAGTTGAGGGGCATTCTTCTATCTAGTTGGTTATGAAAATTAGTTAAGGAAAAAGTCGTAAAGACTTTTTCAGACTCTTACTGACTAGTGACTCAGCTTTGACTGTTTGAAATCCCAAGGAATCAAAATACTCCCCATTAAGGATCATATTTTCATGGGATTATCATGATCACCCTGACCTACAGTTCGTTTGGTTCAAATCTACGTTTATGTTACCTATCGGAAAGACCCCAGAGGTGTCACAGTGATCAAGAATCATATGCAGGACCTGTCGGCAAGACAAGGGTCATCATCCCGGTGACATGAATTTCCTATCGGCATGAGTGGTTTCCTTTGAAGAGAAGTCTCGGCGAGCTCTTCGGGTCTCACCGACATGCAGCAAAAGGTATTCACTGTCGGCACAATGTTCTCTCTTCAGTGGGAGTCATCTTCATCGGCATATGGTCTTGGCAAAGACTCCATGTCTCCCCGACCGCTATCAAGAGGATTCCTATATCGACATAAGGTGTTATCCCCACGAGGATGTTTCAACGAGTTCATGAAGTCTCATTGACTAAGCAAAGGGAAGTACATAGAAGGTCTCAACGACTCAAAAAGTCTCAGCGAAACCAAAAATTTGAAGCTTGGGCAGAATGAAGAGTTGGGCATGAGTCTCAGTGACTAGTGAAGTCTTCCAGACCAACAATAAGGTTTCGACAAGAGATGTATTTCAGCATATGGTCTAGGCGAACCGGTGATGTCTCGCCGACAATAGAGAGCCTTCGGCATAGCATTCAAGTTGGAGAAAGGTCTCCCCGACTCCAATGTCTCACCAACAATAAAGAGATCACCAAGAGGAGATGCTTTTGCCACAATGTCTCAACAAAGACATTTAGTCTCGCCGACTGAGTAAAGGGCCTCGATATGTTTTCATTTAGCGGGAGTCTCGCTGACAATAAAAAGGCCTTGCTGAGAAAAGGACTTCGGAAAGAGTTCTTGCCAAAGTAAGGTTGTCTCCTTGACAAGAAAAGGAACTCACTAAAAGGAAAAGCATTCACCAAAAGTTCCTAGAGACCAACAAAAGTCTCACCGAAGGGGTGTGGCTTCGGTATAAGGAATGAAGATCGATGAGATGTCTTGCCAATACCAAAAGGGTCTTGCCAATAACAAGATGAGCTTGCTAAATGGTTTTCATCTTTTCCAGGAGGTCTTAGCAACTATGAAAGTCTTGCCGATAGTGGTAGGTTCACAAAGAAAAGGAGATATCATTATAACCAAGGGGAAGTCACTATGACTTTGTGTCGATTAGGAAGTCTTGCTGAAAGAAAAATAAACTCCAAACTAGTAAGAGGGATATCATCACTATGATGTCTTACCAATGAGCAACTATCTTGCTGATGTTCTTTTGGAGCTCGATATGACCCTCACAACTCGCCAAAAGGTCTCACCGACCGCCACATGCTACCCTAATGACTACTGAAGGATGAGATTGTATCAGGGAGACACCGATGGTGTCTCACCGATGTGCGATGTTGATCGGACCACCTTTGAACTACTAAGTAGCTCACTTCGCATATACCCGACTAATCAAAAGGAGCCAAAAGAATGACTCATATGTCCCTTTGACCAATTGACTGCCCCTATGATGAAAAACAACAAAATATGAGCAAAATGGATTCCTTCTGAGATTCAAAGGAAATGGATCGACTCAGGTGAAAGGTTTAAATATATAGCAAGGTTTGATGGTGCTTCTAGAAGATGGTCAATGAGCAGAGGACTCCAGAACAAAAGGGAAGCTGAAGAATGAAGAAGCCATGACTCAGAGGGACACCTGTGGTGACCACTGATAAAGGCAGATTAGCGTTAATGAAAATATCCTAGAGAATTCAAGGTGACTCAGCGAGGGGTTTCAAAGGTGGACATGAAGATGCTAGAGTTAATGCTGCAGTTGTCAACATATCTAAAAGACTTCTCCTATGAGTAGGAATCCTTCCAGTAATATGGATAGCATGAATCCACATTGAATGCACAATTGACTCTTTTCAAAAGATCTGAGAGTCGACTCTCCTACAGTCAGCAGATATTTTGTAAACCCTAACATAGGGGGACAACACATTCTTGTTGGTACATTTTGTATATAAGGAATTCTTGCTTCTTTGTAAAGGTTAGAGTTTTTATAGTTAGAAATTTTAGGATTAGAACTTCTAGATTAAAATAACTTTTAGATCAATAGCTTTCAGAGTTAGAACGGTTAGGAGTTAGTGAGTTAACAGAAGGAGATTGAGTTGCATCTTGATTCTCAGTAATGAGAGCTTCTTTGTCTTCTTGGTTAGCAATTAGATTTCAGTACAAATTGTAATGTATTTTTTCCAAGTTCTCTTAGTGTAGTTGGAAGAAATCTGGAGATTCAGATTCTTTGTACACTAGTGACTGTGCCAACTTTGTAAACATTGTTTATCTGTTTTAATAACAGTAGAAACAATAAGAGTTTAATCTACTTCATGTTGTGTTCTTGAATGATATTTTTCTTAATTGATCATTTGATTTGCGAAGTCTTAAAGGAATGAAATGTTATTTGTGTTTTATTTAAATGGTAGCTAAAAACTCTATTATGTGAATTAGCACTATGAATGAAAGAGGTTGTGTGTCAATCACAAGCTTATCTTGTTTTTATTTTATAATTCCTTGAAGTTAACAAGTCTGGTTAAGGTTGGATGAACTATTGTTCTTTTCTGTTTCAAAACTCTGACTTATCTTTTTATATTTTTAAAAAAAACCCCTATTAGAGTATATTTTATTTCATGCTTGATCTTAGAACAATCCAGAAGCTCAACACCAGTAGGCCCCTTGAATATTACTATTGCATTGACCACTGAGTAACATCAACATAGTTGAGACTCAACTACAAAGACCTTGGGAGCTCAGGCATCCATGTGTTTCCTTTCTCTTTCAGGAGAAGAAAAATAGCAATATTTTGCTTGCATTGTTGTGGTGCCAAAACCACCATCAACACACACTAGAGTTTCTTTTTAGAGAAAACAACATCATTCTAATGGAGTACTAGAGTTGGTGCATACTAATTTGTGTGGTCGTGACACATTCACGGTAGGAGGGTCCTTAGAGAGAACTATCTAGATCATGCAACAAGAATAACATAATGAAAGCAACACAAACTATGGAGGAAAATGAAAATGCAAATATTCCCCTTAACAAAATTCTTGATTACATTTGGCTGGAAACATCTGAGCTTATAGATTCAGCTCACATGCCTGATAAAACATGCTCAATATTCTAACATGCTCCTATATGTGAGCTAAAAATTACAACTGAATCTATATTATTCTTTTGGATCAAAATAAACTTGATCACTTGATCCCCCCTATCCTAATGACTGATTACAAACTTTATAGTATATCCGTAACTCTAGAAACATCTATGTCAGCCAAAGATCATGACATTCTCCATGGAAAGAAAATGTAACGTGCACATGAATAGGTCAGCCTCAAATTTGAATTACTCTCTAATACATGTGTAAGATGAAGTGTTGAAAAAAAATGAATGTTTGGGACACTCCATGGAACAATTAAAATCACACCGTGAAGATCTGCAAATCATGGGGATGATCGACAATGATCAAACCGGCCAAAAATTTTGAAATTATTTTTGTGCCAGTTGAAGAAACTATCAAGAATTCTAGAAGAGATAACTTTCCAAAAAAAGATCCAATCACGCCCAAATATTGGAACAAGGAAAATGAACATTTCCATGATGTACGCAAAGATTCCCAAGTTCTGGTGAGCAAAGATGAAGAATCCACCAACATGAACTGAGCAAGAAAAAAACAAGAATAAAAATGAAAGAAAATATTTTTGGTTGATGCAAGAGTCCCAAGAACCAAGGATGCTCCTACATCAGACATCCAAGGTTAATGAAAATTGAGTCCCTCACTTAGTTGGGGCCAAAGGAAAAACCAAAATGGTCAACCTCAACCTAAGAAATCCAAGAAGAATCCTTAATTGGTCTACCTTTCCACTTCACAGGATATTATTTGTATTGTCTTCCACAAGTCTTCTTCCCATCTCTCTCATCCAAAATATCTTCAATCTCATTTGACTTTTGTTTAGGAAACTAACTCTCCAAATTTTCTCTACAATCTTCACTAAATTATGCTTCGTGATACTAATATAGATTTGCAACGTTGAATATAAGTGATATACCCATACCATCTGGTAAGTCTACTTCATATGCATTTCCTGAATCAAATTTCCAAAAAAATATTACAAGGTCCAAACTTCCTCATCTTCAACTTGTTGTATTTTCCAACTAGAAATATTTCCTTCCTCAAATATACCATCACTTCACCTCCAACTTAAAATTCCTTATGTCTTCTCTTCCCATCAGCTTTCTCTTTATACTTCTGGTTCATGTCTTCCAATTGCTATTTCACTTGATTATGCAACTTTTTCATGTGTTCTACAAATTATTCTGCTTCTACACTCCTCTTGTCTTCCATATTGATGTCTTTCAACTCTGATATACCTCTAGGATGAAATCTAGTAACAATCTCAAAAGGTGTCTTTATTGTACTCCTGTTCACTGAATTGTTATAGGCAAACTCTACTTGTGCAAGGGCTAAATCCCAACTTCAAGTCTTCTGTCCAACCAAACATCTCAGAAATTTCCCCAAACTCTTGTTCACTACCTCTATCTATCCATCAGTCTACGGGTGAAAAGTAGAACTAAACTTCAAGTCCATCTTCAACTTCTTCCAAAGTGTCCTCCAGAAGTAACCAACAAACTTTACATCTCTGGTTGTAACAATACTCCTAGGTAATCCATGTAATCTAACCACTTCTTTGATAAATAGGTCTGCTACATGTACTGCATTTGTTGTCTTCTTACAAGGTATGAAATGTGCCATTTTAGAAAATCTACCTACCACCACAAATATAGAATCATTACCTCTTTGTCTCTTTGACAAACCAAGAATGAAATCCATACTAATATCTTCCCAAGGTCTCTCTGGAACTATCAAAGGTTTATACAATCCAAGATTTTGACTACTCCCTTTTGCAACTTGACAAACTCTCCATCTCTGCACAAATCTCCTAACATCCTTATGAATCTATGGCCAAAAGTAATTTTCACTCACCAATGCCACTGTCTTATCAACTCCAAAGTGTCCTAACATTCCACCGCTATGCTTCTCCTTCACCAAGTTATCACTCATTGAAATCTGGGGTATACACAACTGATTTCCTCTAAACAACATATCCTCCTTAATGAAATAATCCAACCACTGACTTCTATCCTTTGAAATAGGTTCCTTACACACTCTCCAAGGTTTTGCAAAATCCATGTCTTCCTCATACAATTTTTTCAATTCATCAAATCCTAGTACCTCCACTCTCATCTCTGTCAGTAAATTCCTTCTCCTACTCAAAGCATCAACAACTCTATTTTACTTTCCACTTCTATGCTTCAAAACAAAAGTATAACTTTGTAAGAACCCTACCCATCTCATGTGTCTCTAATTCAACTTATCCTGATTGTTCAAATATTGTAATGCCCAATGATACGAATACAACAAAAAATCCTTAGGAAACAAATAATGTCTCCACTTCTTCAAGGCTTGAACTATGGCATAAAATTATTGATCATACACTGAATATCTTCTCCTAGCATCATTCAATCTATTAGTGAAATAAGTTGCAGGCCTTCTTTCTTGACTCAATACAGCTCCAATTGCATTTCAACTTGCATCATAGTCTACTTGAAATACCTTATTGAAATATGGTAAAGCCAACACAAGCTTCTCAGTCACATTCTGCTTCAAAAATTCAAAACTTCAATCTACTCCAGATGTCCATCTAAAATCCTTCCTATCTCCTCTCATTGTCTCTATCATAGGGCTGCAAATAGAATTGAAATTCCTAATGAACTTTCTGTAGAAACTAGCCAATCCATGAAACAATCTTACCTCTCCAATGCATTCAGGTGTAGGCCACTCAACAATTGATCTCACCTTCTCAGGATCCATCTTCAATCCATCCACATATATCACAAATCCCAGATATACCAACTTCTCCTTCATGAAACTACACTTTTTGATGTTTATCAACAACTTCTCTTCTCTCAACCTATACAAAACTTGTCTAATATGCAACAAATTTTCTTCTCTACTCTTACTAAAAATCAATATGTCATCAAAATACATAATCACAAACGTACCCAAAAAATTCTTCAATACCTTATTCATTAACCTCATGAAAGTACTCATTGCATTCATCAATCCAAAGGGCATCACCAACCACTCAGGAAATCCTTCATTTGTCTTGAATTTTGTTTGTTACTCATCTCTTTATCTGATTTTGATCTGGTGATATCCACTCTTCAAATCTATCTTCGTAAAGTACTTAGATCCACTCAAACAATCCATGATGTCATCCATCTAAGGAAAAATAAATCTATACTTCACCGTGATCTTGTTTATGGCTCTAGAATTTGTACACATTCTCCATTCCCCATCCTTCTTAGGTGCAAGCACAATAGGTACAACACATGGACTTAAGCATTCTTTGATCAAACCCTCCTTCAAAAATTTTGGCCATTGTCTATTCAACTCTTAACTCTCTATCGGTGTTATTGATGATGTTTTCTGCACAACAACAACTCAGACATAATATAATATCCTATCTCTCTTGAAAGGTAAATCTATATCAACAAGCTTCAAGAGATAACCACAAGGTCTCTAATGTCAAGTCTTAACAATGCAACTCAGTGATAAATGTGAAAATGTTGGTAATCACAAAAGGACCTTACTACAAGAAAATACTAAATCTTTAACTTATTAGATCTTGCAATATAATAATACTTCAATCCTAAATCTAACTCAAATGATAAAGAAATAACAAAAGATTAGGGTTTCAAAGAGATATCTAAGATTAAAACTACTCCTAAGATTAACAATGCAAATGATGAAATACTTGAAATGGATCAATCCCTCATAAACTAATTCCTACTTAACCTAGATGAACCTACAATCTCACAGAAACAGTGCAATCTTCTAAGATGTTAAAGATTTTCAGATCATGAACTTTCATCCAAGACAACCTAATTGTAATTGAAATGAATAAATTTCATAATGGAACTAAGCACAATGAATATAAATGTCCAGGCTAACTTTGCAAAGCAACTAATAGTCAGCTAGTTGCAAAAAGTATGGACTAGGGACTACTACAAACACTTCAATCATCAAATTATAAACATCATTGAATCAGATCTAACATACATCTATTAACTTTGAGAAATTTTAAAGATAGAATCATAAGAACCATGCAAGATAAGTCAACACAAAAGAGATCACCAGAAAATCACAATGTCTTCAATTGTATTGAATCACCATATTTTATCAACAATTCCAATGTTCTGTTACAACACTTGCTTAGAATGACCTAATTTCTACCTCTTCTCTACTACTTAATTCACTCTAAGAACTATCTGTCTCTCTATTCTATATCTTACAAATGAGGTGAAATGCCAAATTTATAGGAACCTCCAAAGCATGTCGACCTAGCTGGGGGGTTTACAATCATAAATTAGCCACAAACAAGCCAACACAACTAATGTTTACAATAATAAATGGCCATAAAATAGGTTGGCCTAAAGATAATTCAAAATAAAATGAATTAGCATTAAATGCTTGAACTCAATCTAGGTCAGCCTAGGATCTTCAATGCAATTCATACCAATGCACAAGTTTCAATGTAGCCCTATATTGACTACTTCCTTCCATCCTTATACTGAGCATGCCCCTCCAAGCTGGCCAATAGTGGAATAACCAATACTTGAATTTGTTTCATAGTTTTAACTTCATCTCACTCAACGACATCTTCCCAATCAATCTTAAGGGACTAATATTAATCCATAAAGGCAATATAAGTAATCGCATCATGAAATAGGCACTCAACAATAGGGTCATCATCGACTGGGAAGTATATATTTTTCCACCATTCCTTCAACTGCTCTAACTATGTTTGTATATCTTCATTTGAACCATCTCCTTCTAGTCGCTACCATGCTAGACTCAACCTGCACTCAGCAAAAACTAGCATCAATATCAATTATAACATGAAAATCAAGATTAGCCCATCATCAGTAATGTATTCGTCATTCAAAAAAATTTGAGCAAAGATCGAAATCAACCTAGAAACATCGTTAAATCACAATCTTCACCATTCGGGATTTCAGGTGAACTACGGAATCTAGGCCAGAAAGGAATTTCGGGGAAATCCGAGCCAGACGGATTTTCATGAAGAAGCCACAAAATTAAGCATAGATCATAAAAATGTAGAAAAGATGTAGATAACAGGGTAATCTACCAATTTAGAGCATGGAATAAGAATAATTTATTATTAAAATCATCCATTTCACTCAATTTTCAAGTTTCACCAAGCTTCACAAAGAATTCAGGAAAATCCGACCGGACCAGAATTCTGCGAGAAGGGAAAAGTTCTAGATTTTCCACACATTCTAGGAAAATGGAGAGGGCTAAGAAAAATAGGGAAATCCGCTAGCCCAGGAAAATCCTAAGGTTGATAGAAAACTCGAATATCGACATCCTCTCATGATTTCACTCAAATTGATCGAATGATCACAAATTTGAGGAGCTAGGCATGGAACCAGTTTAACTTGAACCCCCTACAGATCTTCTTTGAATCCCAGGTTCATTTGAAAGCAAATTAAGATGCAATGGGGACACCCTATGCATGAAACCCTAAATTTTAACCATGAATGCATAGAGCAAGCCACAAAACGCCCAAACACACAGGAATTCAAACTCCAAGCAAGACAACATGTACATACCATTCGATGAAGTGGAAATTGATCATGGCAACAACAGACAACAATCTGAATGCCAAAATCACCAAATCCAAAATGCAAAAGCAATACACAATGAAAGATGGGAGCAAATGCTACAAAATTTTCTTAAACTTAACCACATTCACCGCGGAGATCGAACCAAGGTGCAATAATGAAGGCAACAAAACAAGCTAGAGAAGTTCAGAAATCCGATGAGACAATGGACTTCCATAAAAATACGGCCCACGCAGAATTCCATGAAGACCAAAAATTCATGAACCATCACGTTTAGCTGGAGTCTGAATGAAATCCAAGAAAATCCAAATGGGGCAGAAAATCTGGATGGGGTAGAAAATCTCGAAACAGTACAAAAACCTGAACTTGGCCCAAAACTTAAGATTTTCAATATGCAACTTAGGGTGTCACTTAGGCAAGCAAGATAAACACTTAAGCTCATGCCAAGGAAATGCAAATCTTCAAAATCAAAGGGGTCAAAACACAAAAGCAAAAGCAAAAGAGGGTCCCTTCTTTCAGCGGGGCATGTGCATAAAAACTGCATAACAATTGACGACTCTACTGAGAAAATGCTCCAAAGTATTTGATGATGAACAAGAATCATGAACCTAGAATCTCCAGTTTTGATCTCACTATCAGATAAACAAATCAAAATGCAAGATCAAAGAATCAAAACCAAGGGCAGACTGAAAATCCAAGTGTGTGCGCATGAGTTCATTTCCCTCCTTGAGCTACTGCAGGAACCAAGTTCAATCAAGTTAGGCTACGTAAATATTCTAACTCCAAAAGTAACCTAGATAGAGCCTCGCTACCAGTTAGACATTTATAGCCCCAATGAGGTTATCATTGTGACTCTCCCAAACATAGCTCTATTTCCAGCCAGGCGTCTATAGCCCCGATAGAGATATTCAGGTACCCCTGATAAGTTGAATTCATTCTTTTGATTTTCAATATTTCACTTTTCTTTTCTTTCGATATTTTTTTCTTTTCACTTTTTATTTTCAACCTGTGAATCATAAAGTTCACACTCAGGGCTAAGAACCATAGTGGCACTGAAGTAGAAATAAGATTTTTCACCTGACAAGACCTCACAAGGATCCTACCGCAACTTCAGGATTTTTAATATGTATAAAAGATATAAGATTTCAGAATACTTCAAATCAAAATAGTGACCCATCTTCCTTAAATCAAAAATTTAGACTATATGATGATAACAAAGACCTCAACCATCCTTTCAAGACATAGGATTAAAGTTCATCAAGGAAATACTCAGAGCAGTCCCAGATAAAAGAATATTTTCCATGCAGGTGCAACACATCCAGAAGAAAACAATATCTCCAAAGCAAGAGCAGAGTAGAAAACACACCAAACTGAAAGGGAAACCTACTATAACCAAAAGAAAGCAAAAGAAAAATAGAAAGGGAAACCTATTCTAACCAAAGCAAAGTAAAGCAAACAAAATAGAAATGAAAAGCTACTCTAACTATGTACAGGAAAATAGCTAAAAACAGCTCAAGACTGGAAATAATGCTTCAAATGCTGCCCATTGACAGGTAGAGGGATGTCCTCCCCAGTGATACTTTTCAAGCGGAAAACATTATCTCCCACGATCTCTGAAATCTGGTAAGGGCCAAGCCAAATTTTGTCAAATTTACCATGCTCTCCCTTACGGTCATGGGCTTTATCCCAGTAGAGAACCAAGTCAGAAATCCTAAAGGCTTTTACCTTGGATCTTTTATCAAACTACCTTTTGACTACACCCTGATGTTTAGCAAAGTTCTCTAAGGCTTCATATCTTCTTTCTTCAAGGTGTAAAAGCTCCTGCAGGCGGGCCTCACACCTGTTTCCTTCATCATAATATGCATTGATGAACTATAGAGTAGGGATCCTCAATTGAAATGGAAATACAGGTTCTAGGCCATACACAAGATGATAAGGGGAGGTCCTTATGGAATTATTTTGTCTTGTGCAATCTGCCCTGAGAGAAAATCTAATTTGAGTGTGCCAATCCTTGGGATTCTTCTCTAGTAACTTACAAATGACTGTCAAGAGGTTTTTATTGGAGGACTCAGCCAACCCATTACCTTGTGGATAGTAATTAGATGAAAACTTAATTATAATCCCATGATCAAAGGCCCAATTGGAAAATTTCATTGATGCAAATGCAGGACCATTATCACAAACTAAAGATAAAGGACATCTAAAGTGATTGATAATACCTGATTCAATGAAATCTATTACCACTTCAGAAGTACAATGTTTGCATGCAAGAGCTTCAGTCCATCATGTAAAGTAATTAGTAATGGTGAGAATATACCTATGACCAACATAAGAAGTTGGATTGATGGGACCTATGAAGTCCATCCCCCACTGTGCAAAAGGTTTTATCTCAAAGACCGACTGAAGTGGAAGAGCTGCATACTTTTCTCTGGTTGCTGCGGCCTAACATATGTGGAAAGTTCTGATATGACTATGTGTGTCCTTGAACAATGTAGGCCAATAATAACCAGCCCTCAGAATCTGATTTGCAGTGGCATGTTCTAATCCATGGCCAGTACCATATCTATCATGAAATTCATCCATGACTCTCTTAGATTCTTGTCTTCCTAAGCACTTTAGGTAGATACCTTCATGATTTTTCTTATCTAGAACAACTCCCTTCAACATGAAACTGTAACTCCTCAAGTGTAATGATTTTCTTTGTATTGCATTCAAATGGTTAGGGTACCTTTGAGTCAGGAGATAATGAACAATATCATCATACCATTCACCAGGAGAAACATCTTCTAGATTGTAATGTTGGGCTGCAATATTAGGACCTATTTCTACCATTGTCCTTGTAAGTCCTTGCCCTCTTGCCAACTTCATGGGTTGAATCTCAATATTGTACTCCTATAACATAGTTACCTACTTAGTTATGTGCTCTCCTAGCTTATTCTGCATCAACAACAACTTCACTACAGGATCAAGAACTATTGCAATGACCTTATTTCTTAGGATATAATGCCTAAACTTCTTTACAACTCTGACTAAGGCATAGGCCTACTTTTCCACACTTGGGTACCTTAGTTCAACATCTTTCAATGGTGCACTCATGAATGCTATGGGATGTTCATTTCCTTGATTAGACTTTTGAGTGAACATAGCAGCACAAGAATGATCAAAAGAAAATGAATATATATAGAATGGCTTACCATAATCTAGACTCACCAAAATTGGAGCTTCAACAATAGCCCTTTTTATCTCTAAAAATGCTTCCTTAGCTTTTGTATGCCATTCAACTTTGGCTTCTTGCTTCAACATTGCATTCAATGGATTGACTATTTCTATGAATCCAGTGATGAAATTCCTTACAAAGTTGATTTTACCAAAGAATGACTTCATTTATTTCTTGCTAGTAGGTGGTGGGATCTTGAGTATGGATTCCACTCATTTTGGATTAATGGAAATTCCTTTCTCTGAAATAACATGCCCCAATAACTTTCCCTCTGTCACTCCAAATATGCATTTCTTTGGATTGAGAGATATATCAAATTCCCTACACTTTTGAAACACCTTGCACAAATATACTATATGGTCACCTCTCTTCTTGGAAAAGACTATCAGATCATCCATATAAATGATTATGTACTTACCAATTATGTCCTTAAAAGAAATTTCCATGACCTTCTGAAATGTAGCTCAAACATTAATCAAACCAAAGGGCATTCTCCTATATGCAAAAGTGCCCCACTTGGTAGTGAAAGCAGTCTTATGCTTGTCTTCATACTGCACCATGACCTGATTGTATCCTAAGTAGCCATCTAAGAAAGACATCATTTGAGATCCATTTACAATCTGAAGTACTTCATCTAGTGAGGGTACTGGGTAATTATTCTTTTCTGATGCTCTATTGAGGTTCCTGAAATCTACACACAACCTGATTTCTCCATTCTTTTTCCTTACTAGAAGCAGGTTCGCCACCCAGGTGGATTTTCTAACTGGGAATATGATCCTTGCAGATAGCAACTTCTGTACTTCCTTCTGAATTATGGGTTCCATTAGAGCATTGATTGACCTTTGCCTCTGCTTGAAAGGTTTTGCTCCTGGACTGAGAGGGATCATGTGAGGTATAATTGATGTGTCATAGGTCTTCAAATCTTTATAACTCTAGGCTATCACATATGGATATCTATGTAATACATCAATTATTCCTTTCCTCTCTTCTAGAGTGCATACTTTGCTAATGAAGACATTCTTGACATCTTCATGAGTTCCCGTATTATACTTTTCACATTGTCCACTGATGGACTCCTTGGTATCTTGTTCCTAATCTCTGACCTTATCCTGATCAAAAATACTGTCTAATTGTACCATTCCTTTGGGAATAGTATTTCTCTCCAGATTAAGTACTCTTTCCAAATCCATTTCTACTTCTTGGAGTTCAGTTTCATCTATAATTTGAGAAGCAAGAACATCTGAGCTTGTGATAAAATCTAAAATATGCTTATCATCTTCAAATACCTAGAAGTTGGTGATATTGTCAGGTATTGAAGGTACTAGGGTTAGTTCTACTGGAAACTTCTTCAATCTAGAAAGAGATAGGGGTTGCAATGTACTAGCTGCCTGAGCAAGAGAATCTATTGTTTGATTCTTAATGTGTGGTATCAACTGAATGCTGAAGGCATCAAATCCTTCAATAAGGTCCCATACTCTTTGTCTATAATTGGTCATTATTCTATCATGACAAGAGTACTATCTCCTAAGTTGCTTAACCACTAACTTAGAGTCCCCAAAGACTTGTAAAATCTTAACCTTTTTCTTTAATACCATTGACAACCCATGGACCAAAGCCTCATATTTTGCTACATTATTCATATAATGAAATTGAATTCTATGAGCAACAAAGAAAGTTCTACCTCTTGGACTGATTAGCTCAAATCGTGCCCCAACTCCTTGCTTTGATTTGGATCCATCAAATCTTAAATTCCAACAACCAACAACTGTAGACTCCCTTGCTATATCTCTTGTACTATTGCTGCTAGATGGTTATTCAAGAAGCATCATTCTTTTTCCTTTGGGATCCTCTTGGACATTTTGGATATTAATTTTGACTGTCAGAGTGGGGTTAATACACTTCTGTATTTTTTTAACTATAGTCTGGCACAAGCAATAATCCAATTCTGAATGGGAGGCATTATGCACCCTGCACCAATTGGGCAAGAGTAGTTCTCCAAAATTCATTCCTCTACCCAACTGTACCTGATCTTCAATGCACTTCTAAATGAATTCTTGGAAACTGTCCAACAAACTAAGTTGATTATCTTCAGGATCATCATCATTTTCAATTGGTTCCACCAAGGCTTTAGTACTACTAGACTCTGTTGTAAGTTCAACAGGATTTGTGTGGAACATAAGAACTTCCTCTACATCTGACTCCTCAAAATGGGTTGCAAGCACATAGTTACCCATACCTACTTTAGATATTAGAATTTCATTGGAGGTGTTTTGATATTCTGTAATCATGTATTTAATTATGGGTTCTCTTTCAATTCTAATCTGGTTTAGCACTCCCTTCCAGGGAAGCCACATATGAGATTTATTAGTTGATACATATCCATTCAAGGCCCTAGTAAAGTATCTTCCCAGAATTAGGCCATAAGCATCAAGTATATCAGCCACCTGTATATTGATAACCTGCTGAATCCTAGGGTCAGAAGCAACCTTCATATGATTCATGTTTAATTCCCCTACAACATTAACTTCAGTCCTATCCAATTGTGTACCTTTTTTTTGGGAAGCAACAGGAGTAATACCCAAAGCTTGAAAAATACAAAAGGGCATTACATTGGTGGAAGCACCAGAATCTAACAAGCAAATGTGCAAGTGCTTACCAAATATGTGGACCAAGATCAGGAATGGAGGAGTCTTTGTTTTTCCTTGAAATAGAGTTAAGGGAGTATCTACTTGAGCAACCTGAGTTCTATCTTTCTCTTTTCCCTTATCTCCAGGAGGCACATAAACCTAATTATGAGTCTAATTTTTCCTTCCTACCATTTGAGAACTAGATTCTTTATCAATACTTTCACTAATTGATCTATCTTGTGGTATGGAATTTGCATTGTAAGCTCCTAAAACTGTATTCCTAATGGTTGGAACCCTCAATAACTTAAATGTAGATAGACTTACCTTTAGCTTCTTGAGTTCTTTTGCAACATATATAGCCAATTTTTCTTCACTTAGATCAGTAGGAGTGTCTTTTGGATAGTCCACCATATTTTTTTTTCTTGCTTCAATACTCCTTCCTTTTGACATGTCCATCTATGCTTGTCCTTCCTTTGATAGATTCTTCTTAGACACGTGAGGATATAATGGATTATTGCTGGCATTAGGATCTAGAGGAGTGGTGAAGTTGTTTGGTGAAATGGAGGTGGTGAAGGGGCCTCCAACTTGTGGATGTCTATGTGGCATGTCTCTCAAATCATACTTCTTAACAGGCATCTGGAAAGTCTATACCTCTTCAACATAAGCTTCTTCTTCATCCAAGGGGCCATTTTCATTTATTGTATTTTCATCAAACAACTATGAAATATCATCTCCATTGCACAATTGATCTACCTCTTCCTTGAGCTAGTCTGATTCTTCTTCAGGCACATTGTCTTTGCTCTATGGAAAAGGAGCATGATTCAATACCAACACTAGTGAATCATAGGGAGTGGATGGCACCATCTCTTAACTACTCAAATTTTTCTCCACTTCATACTAGAAGATTGAAGCTATTTTCTAGAACTCTTGACAATCTAACTTAGAATGTTGACTTGTTTTATGGAGCCTACACCAGCCTAATAAAGTAGCCTTAGCTAAATATACACCACTAGGAGGCTTCTCTTGATTGACTAGTTGATTGGCTAGTTGATCCAATGGGGTGGGGACTCCTCCATTGTTAGGCCTCATGTTCCAAGTCTTGTTCTGTCTAGGTGGTTGTCTCCTGTCGAACCCTTGTACAACAGCTTGACCTCTATCAAAGTTTTGGCCTGAGGATTGCCCTTTATCCTAATTCTATCCTCTGTCACTATTATATCCTTTATTATTTTTATACCCTCTTTTGTTGTTATATCCTCTATCAAAATGTTGTACTTGTTGATTTTGTCAACTTTCTCTACTCTAATTGGACTGCGTATTTCTTTGAGCAGCTTGCAACTAACTGTTTTGGTTTCTCAAGTAAGTCACCTCCATATTCAGCTTCTTCACTTGTTCAGTCAAGTCATCTAGTCTCTCCTGGTTAGGATTTCTATATGGAGGTTGACTCACATTATTTTGGGGATATCCTACTATAGTGCTAGTATTTAATGACTGGTTCAAAACTTCATAATTCTGTAGATATGGGGGATAGCTAGTATGAGATTGTGTATGAAGAGGCTGATTTGCATTTTGCTAGGGATAACTGACTGTGGGTGGCATTTGACTCATTGGAGGCCCTGGGTGGGGAACCATAGGCAACTGAGGAACTAGATTAATGATTGGAGTATGAGTAGTGAGAGCTAGATTGAGAGTTGGGATCTGTCCAGGTTGAGCAGTGGGTCCTAATGATGGTAAAGGTCTAGAAAAATGATGTCTTAAGGTAGTGCTAACCTTTACAGCCTTTGCATATGCATCAAGTAGGGTATTAGGAGGGTTGTTTCTCCATCTCATGAAGGTAGTTGTCAAACTGTGAAGACATTCATAATAAACTTCTAAAGTAGTGGCTTCATCAACAACATAGGGAGCCTGCAGTTAGGTATAGGCACAATGAAACCTATTGTTAAAGGACCCTATAGGCTCATGGAATTCTCTTTTAACATTAGTGAACTAAAGATAGAGCTCATTAAGACTAATGGGAATCTTAAAATTTTGTAGGAATGCAGTCTCTAGTTCAATCCAATTCCTTATAGACCTGATAGGTAAGTGATTATACCAATAGAATGCATCTTCTCCTAAGGAATAAGGAAAAATCCTACATGCTAGATCCTCAGGATTGATTCCCCTATCCTTAAGGCTAGTCCGAAAGATCCTTATGTGTTCCTTAGCAATTCTATTGGGATCATTAACATGGAACTTTGAACAAAAGTGATTAGGATTCTTGGGAATGAAATTGTAATTGGTGAAATTCAATGGAGATGGGTTATTAGCTAGGAAAGCCATTAGTGGAGGTGAGGGTGGTAATGGTTGATTTATGGCTGGTTGAGGTTGTGGAATGGGAATGTTCTCAGACTCAGACTCAGATGAACTTGATGAAGATGATAATGATGGAGATGATGAAGGTGGTTGGGTGGATGATGATTCTCCCCTTCTTTTGATCCTTCTTTGTTAGAAACTAAGATTAGATTTTCAAACCAAAAAAATCACCTTCCATAGAAGAGAAAAATGAAAAAGCAGAGATTTGCAAAAGATATGCAAATTGATATATTCGAAGTACAAAATATTACAAGAGATAATTTTCTTTATAAAAGAAAAGATGCATAAACCTAATCTTATCTTGAGCAACAAGATAGCTCTATAAGATAAGGATAAAACCTAAAACTTAGGAATTAAATAAAGCCTAAGTAAACTTATGCAACTTAGGGAGAAGCAAATTATTACTCAAATATGATTCTAAAAAACAAGGCCTGATTAGGTACTGATGTACAAATGTAAAGAGAGAGAAAACCCAGTGGGAAAAACCCCCTTCAGTGAGATGAACTGCTACAAAGAAGCACTAGAAGAACTCTGATGAAGTAACACTAGAACCCCAAATCTGGCAAGCAAGGAAAGATACTTTTGTTTGCAAAATACCATATCAGAATCATAAATGCAACAATAGACCCAATGCCAAGGAACACTGGAAACTCACATACTAGATCAACCCTGTAATCTATAAGCAATAGTAGATGAAAGGATGAAAGGACCCATAATGATGACAAATTTGGAAGTTGTGTCTCTCGAAGCCAATGCCAAACTGAAACTAAAACTACCCATAGGATGAGTAACATCAAGATTTTAGAAAATTAACCATAAAAAAATGGCCCTCAAATGAGAAAGATCTGAACCAATGCAGATCAAGAACTATAAAATCCCAATGTGAAGTGTGAACCAAAGCAAACCAAAGATGTGTCCAGCTAAACAAGAAAGAAGCTAAAAGGAGACAATAGGAAACGAGAAAACTCATGCGAGTTGTCACCAATACGAAAGATGGATTCAAGAACCCCCCCTTAATGGAACATTATATTAGTTTGTTATTACAATACCAAATGATTGTAGAAGGAGATAATGCAAAACTACAAAAACTTAAGCAAAAATGCAAACCTAGTGCAGGAAAAAAAATGAATGCATGCATAAAATAAGGTACACATATTCTATGAATGACCTCAGATCTACATAGAGGAAAAAACCAACTTTCCAACACCACAAAAATCATGAAAAATGGATAAGCGAGTCAAAAGATATGCTTCCCGGAGTGAAAACAGAAACATCTGACTCCCGAGGCTAGAAAAGACATAAAAAAAGGAAAACCATAAAACCACACCTACACCATTGCATAGAGCATCAAAAAAGATTTTCGACAATATCTCGTTTGCAAAGAAAGGATTTTTTATGCCTAAGTTACGCCCATTTCCGAGAAAGTGCTCCAAAAATTTCTGATTTGGCCCCTAGAAGTGCTAAGGGGCTAAAAAAATAAGGCCCTTGGTCACATATAGGACCAGGGGCTAGTGTGCAGAGAGCTGGGCCGAAGCTTGTGGTCACCCATGTGAACACACAGAGGGTTGGCGAAGCAGCCGGGGCTTGGCAGAGCTTACGGTCCTCCAAAGAACTGCCGCTGTGCATAAAGGAGCCCTTGGGGGCTGAGATCGATGGAGCGGCTGGCGGTTTGAAGAGCCACCAGCGACCGGCACCATGGTGGCTGAGTAGCGGTGGCTGGTAGGCTGAAAGTGGGTGGTAGGATGATGTGAGTGGCTAGATGGTGGCGTAGTGGTGGCGTGTTGGTGTAAGTTTTATCATCTACCGAACACACAGAATAAAATGTCCAGAGACACTCTATCCTCTCTTGAAAAACCACCGCGTATGCTAAGATTGCGAGAAGATCATATGGTGATTCCAAGGTTTCTTTTGTTAGGTCTTGATGTGTGGATAAGATCAATGGGTGTTGTGATTTGCTAGTAATAAACAAGGGCACTTATGTTAAAGAACTTTTCACAAGTTTGGGACTTAGGCGAATTTATCATTAAAGGATATCTTCAATCAAGACTTTTCAATGTGGATCTAAAAAAATAGCGAAAGGATAAGGGTTCAGGGGATCTATTCTAAGCATAAGAAGTTAAGAGACAGTAAAGATCTGGTGAAAGGAATAAACCACACTTTGTTTCACCTCCTGGTGGACAACATATGCAAAGTGGGTGCAATCTTCAAGGGTGTGTGATTATAATTTTCAAATCTTGAATGAGACCGAAGTTGGTCGTCCACAATTATAAGCTCAGGAGAACTTTACGCATCGAATGCAAATCATCCATTCGAAGAAAGTATGAGCAATACTTCACCATTGAATCTAAACGATCAATCTCTCATTCATTTAACCAATACTCAAAAGAAAATTATTCTTAACTTAATTCTAATTCTAATCTATGGTGGAAGAAGATATGCAACCTTTCTTACTACTTGACAACAAAAGTTATTCAAAGAAAATCATGTATAAGATCTTTTATTATAAAAAATAGTCTCAATGCAACAATTTCATACACTGTCTCCACACAAATGAAAGTGAGAGATCACTAGTTTATATAGAGTTTCAAAAATCAAATGAAGTGCCAAGATTAAAAAAATATCAACGGCTAAGATTATTACAACCCAACCCTAATTAGGGTTGCCAAAAATAACATGAGTTATCAGTCAGTGAACAATCAGTAACGGGTAGTGAAGTGGAAATTGGAGCTATCATCAAGGAGAGGCATCCCTATCTGCTTGGTCAGCATTGGGCTCAATGAATCTGGACACAACCTTGACAACCTCCTCCATCGTGATAGGAGGTAGCATGATAATCTAGAATTCCAGTCCATCCAAGTCCTCAACACATTTGGCAAAGGTGCTTGCCCAATCCACCTCCCACTTCACAAAATCATTTCAGATGGTCAAGAGACTCACCACTTTCGTGAAGTCCCATCTCAAAATTGGTCTAGTAGCTGAGAAGAAAACCTCTTGAACCTTACACTTCAACCTCTCCAATTGCATGTTGTTTTCCTGGACAATCTCATGGTCAAACACTTCTGCAGCTGTCATATAAATTTTCTCCTGGATTTCTTTGACCTGCTCTTCAATTTTGAGCCCATCTTTCACCCTCTCTAGAACCTCTCTCCATAGAGTCACTGCCCAAAACCAATGGTGAAAATCATACATTGCTCCTGTAGCAATCCCCCCTCTTTCAACCAACTCTTCTCTTGGGAGGCCTTTCAAGACCCTAGGGCTTGGAATAAGCCTATCCTGCATGTCTGGAATACACTCCCATGTCTCTATCATATCAACAAGTCTAGAAAGAAAAGAAGAGGTCTGCCCATAGGCAAGTGCTAGTTTCTCCATGAACGAGGCTGCTATTGTGCCTTTGCTTATCATCCACTCCTGAGCCTCCTTGGCTATGACCATCCCATGCTCCATATCCCTGGCTATCTCCTATGAGGAATTAAGGAGGGGAGGAGCTACTGCATCGCCCTGATTAAGTGACTGGGTCAAATGCTGTATGTACTCCTTCAGGCATTCAACTTCCCTTTTATACTCCTTTTTCGCCACTTCTTTCTCCAGTCTCGCCTTGACAGTTGAGATGGAATTATCTAGTTCTTCCACTTCCTGACCCTTTGTAGTTGGGCCAAGATCTATGGTGGTTATGGCATACTCTTGAGGAGTGATCTCATCTTGTGGCTTGTCCACTATCGGTACTGTGATGTGTATGGAACAACTACCTGCCTCATCCCGCTGAATAGTGGAAAACTTCTTAGCTAGCTTCTTAATTGTAACCCACTCTAGTATTGCCAATAAGTTCGTAGTATCATCGTCCTCTTGGGCTTCTTCTGGAACCTATATCTTCATCCTTTCTATCAGCCAATCTGAAATGGTAGACTGCTCAATTCCATCTTCTACCTGAACATCCTCCACATTTGGAACACCAACTACTTATCTTAGAGTAGAAATCATTCCCTCTTCAAAGTCATTATGTCAGACTTCCATCTCATTATCTGAACCTAATATTTCCATGCCTACAGGTGATGAGGGCTCCTTGTCATCCAACTAAATAGGCTCATTGTTCTCTTCCTAAACTGTAGGAGGTACAATCATTTCAACCAAGGATTCATCTATGGTGACCACCAACTCGTCAATATTCTGGGACACTGTAGAATGAGAGGGCTCTCCCTTCTATCTTTTATAAATAGGCTCTACACTTGGAACTACTTCCTTCCTTTTTGCTCCAATCTCAACCAATTCCTGATGGGATGCACCAGCATTGGAGGAATATGATTCTGTCTTGCTCAGTAAATCATACGTGAGCATTATTCTCTTTTGTCTCATCTCCTGGACATGATGGTCAACCCACCATTGAGAGTATTTGGTCACTAGTCACATCAAGGTTGCCAAGTCTAAGTGCTCAGGTTCTAACCACCTTACGGGAGGAAGAGGTCGACTCTCCTTGAAGCATGGCTAGATGTAGTTTCCATGGTCCTACAACTGGTCAGGAACCCAACAAATTCAATTGCCCTCATGAAGTCAACTGGCATTCTTGACCATAATCTCCTTCTAACCTCATATTCATCAGCAGCGTTTTCCCAAAAGTCCTCCAGTTCCACCTTGTGCTTCTACCTTCTCCCATCCACTGCCCGGATGTGATGATGTGGGTCAAAATTGGCCCTAGACTTGTAGGTTGTGAATGGGTACCACTAGATCTCCAACCTAGTGCTCTCAGCTACCTATGTTGACAAACAAGATTCTAACATATTCCCGATGAAAAATGGGAATGTAAAAGATGCCTTCTTGGTTGGCCTTTGGATGTTTTGATATTCCTCCAGTTGCCTCAAGACTTTGAGCAGAATCATCTGATTTGTCAGAAAGATGGGCAACTTATAGGGATTTCCAGTAAATCCTTGGATCCTGACATATGTGAATTTTGGAAACTGGATGAACCAGTATCCGTATTTACTGATGAAACTTTTTGCCTCATGACTTAGCCTTTGATGCACTCCTCCTTGAAGTACTCTGGTAATATGCATTAATAATGCATCATGCACCCTTCTGAAATGGGACTTCTCCTTTAGCTGGAGTTGTGGGTAGTAGTCATAAGGTCTGAGTTTGTTTTCTCCACTACCAACTTTGCCCTTGCAAATCAATCCTGAGTATTTATATGATCTGGCCAATAAGTAGACAATATACGAGCTCATGTGAAAATACTTAGTCTATTCCAAATTGATCAATTGCTTGTGAAGATTGTTACTTATCATTCGAGACCAATTGAACATTTTTATGCCAGAAGTGATTTCATCTATGAAGTAGTACATCCAGCTCTCAAAAAATGCACCTTGAGGGTTGCCAGCTATTATATTCAGCATCAAAATGATGTCCCCATAGTCCTCTTTGAAGTATTTCCGGCGTGGCCTCTTAGGAATCTTCTTTATTGATGGTTTAGGCTTGTCCATCCATGCCTTGTTAACATTTGTAGCACATAAATCTGGCTGAGTGTCATACAAATGTTTAGCTTCCTCCTTGGTTTTATAGACAGTCCGAGAATGTGCTGGGATGCTAAAAGTTTTTTGAATTACCACCTCACTCAAGTGTGCCAAAATTTTTTCATCAGGTGCAATGATTTGCCTCTTTTGAGCATTGTAGTGGATGGCACATTCTACCATCAATTCAACACAATCCATCGTAGGCAGGAATCCAGCTACCTGAAAAATCCCATTTCTCACCCTCCACCTGGCTATTGGTGTCGGAAGTTCGTTCTGTCCATACATTCTTTTTTTGAACTCTTCGAATTTGACATGTCCTAGATCAGTGTCTACAACATTTTTCCACTTAGAATTTATCTTGGACTCTGGCTGGGCACCTTTCCTTGTGAACTTCATGGCTGCCTTCTTTCATGAATCGCCTATCGTGGTCATCAACCTACTGACAAAAAATACTAACATTAATACGTAGACCCTTTTAAAATGATTTATTCTCATGCCTTGGGTTCAAAAATTTCACTTTCATCTTATTAAATAGTTAAATTTCTGCGAAGAAGCAAGCTGAAAGCAAATGGGTGAATTTGAAATTTTAGCCAAAACATATCCATGAAAGAGACAGAAGAAGAAAGGTGAACTTATTTAATTGCACTTCAAACCTCAATAAAAGACTTCTAGCTTCAAATTAGATTTATACTTTAAGAAATAAATCAAAAAGCAAGTGATGAAGTGTGCCCCTCTTGCACAGAAGAATTCGACTTTCAGCAGTTAAATCTTTTCCTTTCCCGAGAAAAGTCTTCTTCAGCATAAAATTTCTTCTTCCTCTGGGAGATTCAATCTTGCCTGCTGAATAATTGAATGCCTTAAAATTTCAAGAGAGATTAAATTTCTCTTTAGCTGTGTTTGTGAAAAATGAGTTGTTGAAACTCATTATAATGCAGAAGATCTTGATTTGTTTTAGCAACTGCCTTCTTCTCTCTCGATCTCAATTTGTCTTCTCTTATTTAAAACAAGCAAGTTTCCTTTATTTTTCAAAAAGAATCCATGTCGAGCTTATCCAGGAAAATCTCTTTGATTTTCAAAAATTTGATTTTTGCTTGAAATGTTTATCTTTAATTTTCAAAATTAAATGACTAATTAAATTCGATTTTCCAAGCTTTTAAATCACTAGCAAATTTATTTTTTCTCATTGGATCTCGTCTTTTCCTGGCACAATTTGTCTTCTTCTAGTACACGTCTGGCGAATTTAATTTTGTCCAAAACTTTTAAATTTTTGAGTAGTTGAAAATAAATTATTAAAATATTAAAATATTTTAATTTATTCCAACCCATTCAATTTGGACCCATGGCTATTTCCATTTTCTCTTCGTTTTCTTTGGCTAAAAGTTTATTTTCCAATTTTATTCTCAATTTTGTCTAGCCATGTCAAAATTTAAGCCATTCTGTCGACAATTGTTATGCCAAATCCTTATTTTTCCCTGCCATGGTGAATTTTTAATTGCACTGAACTTATTTTCTTCTGCCAAAGTCAATTTTTTCCTCGCTTAGACGAATTTCTCTAGGAAAAGTCTTTGTCTGGATGTCTTTCTTAGGAAAATTTCCTTGACGCTTGACAAATTTTATCCCTTCTGGCTAAGGGTGATCTTTCCTTTCTCTTTGCCTTGTGCATTTTTCTCTGTGTACTTGGCCAAATTTATCAAATTTTGTCTAGACATCCAAACTTTAGGCAAATTTTAATTTTCTCTTCTCTCTTCATGCTAGGCACATTTCATTTTTTCTTTGCCATAGCCTAGGTGGACTTCCTTAAGTCTCTTCCACCTTCCACATGCCATGGCGGACTTCCTTTAGCACTTTCCTTTCAAACTTTAGCATTTTGCTTCTTGAAAATGTCATAACACTTAGCCAACATTTTGGTTTTCCACCCTTTAAGCCTTCTATACTTAGGCTAATTTTTGAATTTTCTCTCTAGGCACCCAACACTTAGTGAAATTTTCAATTTTTTTCTGTGCCATATGCTTAGGTGGACATTCCTACCTCTTCGTCAAGTTTGTGGTGGACCTTCCAAGGCCTTTTCCAAGCTCCTCAAGGCTTGGGTGGACTTCAAAGACCTCTTGCCAAAGCATGGCAGACTTCAAAGGGTCTTAGACATTACATCCTCAAAGCTAGTGGACTTTAGAGGCATCCTTCCACAAGCATGGCGGACTTTAGATGGTCTTGGCCAAGTCTAGGTGGACTTTAAAGAAGTCTAGACATGTGAGGGTGGACTTTGGAGAGTCTTGGACATGCTAAGGCAGACTTCAAAGGAGGCTTGACATCTTCCCCTTGAAGCTGGGTGGACTTTAGATAGTTCATGCCATCCTTCCTTGTGGCATGGCGGACTTTCCTTGCTTCTAGACATTCCTTCCTTCATCTGTCTTTTCAAGGGTTAGCTTCATGGTGGCGAATTCTTTAGAATTAGCCAGATTTTTATGAATTTCATTCCTTTTGGGTTGATTTTTCTATGATTTTGCTTAGATCTGAATGATTTTTGGGCTGATTTTTTATGCTTTCAATTCAATTTTTCAATGATTTTGACTAAATTTTCATGCTTTTTTGCTTGCTTTTCTAGATTTTTCAATGATTTTTTTAATTTTCTCTTTTATTTTTCAAGTGATTTTTTGATTTTTTTGGTTGATTTTTGGATCTAAAGATAGAAAGTTGACTCATTGACTAGGGTTGACTTTCTAAAAATAGAAAAACCAAAATCCCTTAAAAATAGAACCCCATTTGGTCCAAAAATGCCAAAAATGAAAAAATTAAAAAGCAAAAAAGCAGATTCCCTAAAAAATAGGAAGTGTCAGAATTGGCCGAAAGCATAGGCGATCCTCATCTCTTGGGCCTTCTAAGTACTTCCATGATGTTTATGCACTGATTCAAGCATGGATTATTGACTTGGATCAGATGACTCTCAACAAACTAACTTGATACTCTGAACAAGGTGACCTCATGAAACCGTTGCAAGGAGACAAAACCCTAAAAACTAGCAGACAACTGGGGGTCCCCATTTGTAATGGGGTGATGTGTAAAAAGGTCAAAACATTTGGTGACTCCATGTGGGGAATGTTCCTGAATATTCCAAAGATAGTGCCTATTTCAAATTTAGAATCTTAGATTAATTCCATCTAAGTTATCCTTTGACCAAGAAGAATACTCAAAAGGAAAGAGAAATCCTAAACTGTATCAAGGCATCTTATCCTTCATTTATAAGTGTGTGCAAATGCATTTATTCCCGTCTCTTAAGAACAATATGATTCTTTGGTTCCATCATGGCTTTCCAGTGTATTTTTTATCTTATCTTCAAAAGCATCCTTGGATAGAGCTTCACTGCCAACGAGCATCGATAGCCCCGTTGAGGTTATCTGCTATAATCTCACAGAGATTGCTCTACTTCCGGCGATTTATTTATTTTGTTTTGATTCTTTGGTACACCTATAGAGATCTCCGCACACCAAAAAGCCAAGTGTTTTGATTTTCATTCTTTTCTTTGATTCATTTTGATATTCTTTCCTTTTCATATATTTCTACACTTTGGCCTGTAAGCAATGAAGCTCACATGGGTTTGAGCATTATAGTGGCACTGAAGCAAGACTTTTGATTACTTTCTAGCCAACGACTTTGCCTAGGATATCATGATGACTCAGAGAATTTATTTAAATGTGAAAGGTGTGATAACTGTAAGACTTGGTGTCAAGACACAATAGATGATTTCCTTTCCAATCAAGTATTAATCTCAACCTTAAGATACTTTAGAAACAATTAATCTAGGTTTCACATATTTTCCACAAACATTTACCCGAGGAATATCCATAACATACTTTAGCAAGGTGAAGCCAAGATGTGTGCATGTAAGCAACATCACCTTTCTCGTGAAATGGGACAACCTCCTTATTTAGAAACTAACCAAACCAAAATGAAAGAAAACTATTTTAAGAAAACAACTAATCTAAGAAAACAAAGATGACTATTCTAAGGAAAGCAGGAAAAACAACTAATCTAAGGAAAGAAAAAACAAAACCTGAAAGCAACTACTCTAACTATATACAAGCGAGCTCCATCAAGGAAATCAAGGCCATAAATAATGTTTCAAAAACTGCCCATTGATGGGCAGTGGGATGTCTTCCCCTATCAAGGTCCTTAACCTTAATGCATTTTCTCCCAATATCTCAACAATTTGGTATGGTCCTTTCCATAAGTTATCAAACTTATCATGATCCCCTCTCCGTTAGTGGGCTTTATCCCAATATAGGACTAGGTCGGATATTCTGAAGGACTTCGTTGTTGCGCATTTATCAAACCATCATTTGACAATCCCTTGGTGCTTAGCAAAGTTTTTGAGAGCTTGATCTCTCTATTCTTCTAGTAGAAATAGTTATGAGAGATGAATTTGAACTCTATTATCTAGATCTAGATACTCTTGCATGAACCTAAGTGTTGGAATCCTCAGTTGGATGGGAAAGACAGGGTCTTGCCCATAAACTAAGTGATATGGAGAGGTTCCTAATGACCTCTTGGCTCTTGTCCTATCTGCCCATAGAGAAAACCTGAGTTGAGAATGCCAGTCTCTCAGATTTTGATCCAACACTTTCTTGATGACACTGAGCAGATTCTTATTCATGGACTCTACCAGTCCATTACCCTGGGGGTAATAATTTGAATAAAATTTCAAAGTGATCCCATAATCAAATGCCCAATTTGAAAATTTTAATGAAGTGAACGCAGAACCATTGTCACAGACCAGAGCCTTAGGACAATTAAATCTGGTGATAATATGCTCTTCTAAGAACTTGATTACTACATTTGTTGTCCAATTCTTCAGTGCCTATGCCTCATACCATCTAGTGCAATAGTATATCGCCGTTAAAATATATCTATGTTGTGCTGAAGATGGTGGCTTTATCATGTGATAAAATCAACTCCCCACATCGCAAATGGTTTCACTTCTGTGATTGGCTGCAATGGCATAGCGGGATTCTTTCCACAGGTTGCAGTAACTTGGCAGGTGTGACAGGATTTAACATGCTCATATGCATCTTTGAAAATAGAGGGCCAATAGTACCCTACTCCTAAGATCTGATAAATTGTGGCCTGACTTCCTCCATGTCCTATCCCAAATTTAGAATGGAAATGCTCCATAATTCTCTTAGCTTCATCATTTCCCACACATCTCAAGTAAATTCCTTCATTGTTCCTTCTATGGAGAATTGACCCTTGGAGCATATAACATTGACATTTGAGTCGGAAGGCTCACTTTTGTGTTGGGTTCATCTATGTAGGATACTTGTGGTTTATTAAGTATGCAATGATGTCATAGTACCATTCTTCTAGGGAAGTATCAGTCAATACGTACGTTTGCTGCACTAAGCTAGGCCCTTCAATGGCTATTGTCTGAGCTAGAGCTTGTCCACGAACTAGCTTCATTGGTGGCAACTCCATGTCATACTCTTGGATAGTGGTGACCCACTTTCCTCTTCTCTCCCCTAGCTCATTTTGCATTAGGAGTGTCTTAACAACTGCATCAGGAATGATGGCAAAGACTTTACTCCTTAAGATATAATGCCTAAATTTTTTGATGGACTTTACTAGCGCATAGGCCTACTTTTTGATACTTGGATATCTTAATTCAACATCCTTGAGAGGTGAGCTCATGAAAGCTATGGGATTCTCATCCCTCTCTTCTATTCTCTGGGTTAACATTGTGGCACAAGAATGTTCCGAAGCGAAGGAGTACAAGTTGAAAGGCTTTGTATAATCTAGGCTAACCAAGACAGGAGCATCAATGATGGCCTGCTTGATTTCTTCAAATTCTTTCTTTTTTGGCGTGGTCCACTCCATTTTCAAATCCTTCTTTAACATCTCATTCAAAGGTTTCACTATCTCAGCAAAACCGGTGATAAACTTTCTAACAAAATTGATCTTCCCAAAGAAAGATCTTAGTTCCTTTTGGCTAGTAGGTAGATGAATTCTTGATATTGCCTCTATGCATTCAGGATCAATTAGTATAACTCTC
The DNA here is from genome assembly GCA_007258455.2 of Sequoia sempervirens. NCBI lineage: Eukaryota > Viridiplantae > Streptophyta > Pinopsida > Cupressales > Cupressaceae > Sequoia > Sequoia sempervirens. The sequence continues at coordinate 557,335,357 of VDFB02000017.1, forward strand.
TCAGTGATTAGGTGACCTAACAATTTTCCTTTGGTAACCCCGAAGATGCATTTCTTTGGATTTAAGGAAATCCCATACCTTTGGCATCTTTGAAATACCTTCCTTAGGTCCTCCACATGGTCCTCTCTCTTCTTCGAGAACACTATCAAATCATCCATATAGATGATTATACATTTTCCAATCAGATCTTGAAAGGCGATGTCCATGGCCCTCTAAAATGTGGCCCCTACGTTGATTAGCCCAAAGGGAATTCTTTTGTAGGCAAATGTTCCCCATTTCATTGTGAATGTCATTTTCAATCTGTCTTCATATTCTACTAGCACCTGGTTGTAACTGGAGTATCTGTCCAAAAAGGACATCATCCGTGACCCATTGACAATTTGCAACACTTCATCAAGTGATGGCAACAGATAATTATCTTTTTTCGATGCTCTATTTAAATTCTGGAAGTCAACACATAGTCTAATTTCTCCATTTTTCTTCTGCACAGGGACTAGATTGGCGACCCACGTCAAGTGGTGCACTGGGAATATGATTCCTGCCGTCAATAGTTTCTTGACCTCCTGATGGATGAGTGGTTCTAGTAACAGATTAACTGGTCTTTGGCCTTGTCTAAAAGGCTTACTTCTCGGCTAGAGTGGAATTGTATGTGTGATGATGGAAGTATTGTAGGTCCTCAAATCTTCATAGCTCCATGCTATGACGTTAGGAAACTATCTTAAGCTCTGAATAATTCCCACCTTCTCTTTAGGTGTGCAAGTCTTTCCTATGCATACATTTTTAATCTCGTGTTCTGATCCTAGGTTCACTTTCTCATTCTAATCACCTTCAATCCTCTAACTTTTCATCTGATCAATTTGATCTTGGTCAAATATTCTTTCTAATTGTATCATCCCTCTTGGAATGATGTTTTTCTTTAAGTTCAGGATGCCATCATCATCAAATTCAGCTTCCCTTTGTGTTTCTTCCTCATTAATAACTTGCACTGCAAAAACATCTGAACTTGTTAAAAATTCATAAATGTGGCCATTATCTTCAAAAACTTGAAAGTTTGTGATATTATCTGGAATTGATGGTATGGATGATAGTTCCAAAGTGAACCGACTTATGCCATCCATGGCCAGCGGCTCCATTGAACTAGCTGCTTGTGCCAAAGAATTTGCTACTTGATTATTCGATCGATTCATGGATTGAATATTGAAAGCACCAAAGCTCTCAACAATATCCCACACTTTGTTGTGGTAACAAGTCAATCTTTTATTATGGAAAACATATTGTTTCTTCACCTGCTTCATGACTATCTCTGAATCTCCAAGAGTGTAGAATACTCTTGCTCCCTTCCTGAGTACAAGCAGCAACCCATGAATAAGAGATTCATATTCTGCTACATTGTTCATGCATGGGAATTCTAATCTGTGAGTAGTAAGGTATACGTCTCCTTTTAGACTGATTAACTTGAAACCAGCTTCAGCTCCTTTCTTCGATTGGGATCCACCGAACTTCAGGATCCAAACTTGTTCTTGTTGCGAAAACTACGGAGTCTGTGGGTTTTCATTTACTTCTTGATGTTCTTGCTCAGGTTCTATCTCTTTTATTCCCACTAAGGAAAATCCATCAATGTGATTGACCTCTGCATGGTCTGAAAAGCCTAATTCCTATGGGATACTTCTTTGTACTTCTTTTATGGCCCTATGGTACATCGTACAAATGAATTATGAATGAGCCACGTTATGTACTCAACACCAATTTGGTAACAACAAATCTTGAATATGAATATCTTCATGCAATTCTCTCTTCATTTGGACACTCCTCCAAACAAAGTTTCTGAAACTCTCGAACATTCTTCTATCACTATCTTGGGAGCTCTCCCCTTTTTCAATTAACACATATGTGGAGTTAGCAGTTTGATTAATTTCCTAGATTGATTGATGTAACATGAGAACTTCATTTGTTTTAGGCCTGTAAGTGCCTAAATCTATCTCTAGAAACAATATCTCATTGTTCTCTCCATATTCAGTAATAATTAACTTGAGTCTCGGTGTGCTGTAAATCCTTACTTGGTTTGGGACTCCTTTCCATGGTAACCACATATGGGGAAATTCTATAGCAATATACCCATTCAGCCTCCTTTCCCAATCTCTACTCAAGAGCATGTCGTATCCATCAAGGATATCCACAACTGAGATGTCTATACAGCTTTGTATCCTCAGGTCTATCGCTAATTGCATGTAGATATTGTTTAATTCTCCCATAACTATGACTTTCATTTTATCTAACTATGTGACTTTCTTGTTAGTTCTTGCAGGTACAAGTCCCAACCTGTGGCAGACAACAAGTGGCATCACATTGCTTGAAGCACCAGAATCCACTAGACAGTTGTGTAGCATTTTTCCAAATATCCTAACTAACAATAAAAACGGGGTGGGCTCATCCCTTCCCTGGTAGAGGACTATTGGGTGTTTGTCCTGATTGTTGATATCTTGGTTCTTCTCTTTGTGCATTCTAGGAACAATGTCCTTCTTTGGTGGGGTATGCGGTTGCTCGTTCGCTAGGACCTCTTCTCAAAAAATATTTGCGTCCATAAGGACCTCTTTTGGTGACATGTCCTTCTGATTAGAACTTCCAGACGATGTATGGGTCATCCCTACAACACTAGAAGGTTGTTGCGGAGCATCAACTATGTGACCCATTACTTCTAACTTAGCAATATTGGTATTTGCGAGAGCATTGGGTACTCCTCAGTTTGGCACACTTTGTGGAACATTTCTTGGAACAACTACTTCAGTCAAACTACCCAAAAGTGTTTCCCAAATCTCTGGGATTCTCATTAGCTCAATTAGAGGTAAGCTGACCTTCACTCTTTTAAATTCCTCTAATACATATGAACTTAACCTCTCTATCTCTTCTCGGGGATGGTCTTTTGGTTGAGCTTGAACCTATACTACTGGAGGGTTCACTTGTCTTGTTTGTTCCACCTGGGGAACAATAGCTTGTCTCGTTTGTTCCATTTGTGAAATGGTGACTTGTCTAGCTCCATTTGCCTGAGTATTTTGTTGATGGTATTCTAGTGAGTCTCTAGGAAGAGATGGCACATTGGTAGCATTCAGATTTAGTGGGGTCTGGAAATTGTTTGGTGGCACAGACGTAGTCAAAGGTTCACTTTGGTGATTATTCCTCTGGTATATCCTAAATGGATTTCTAGATGCCTATTGAAGCACTTCTCTGGTTCCTTCTACCTATACACTGTTATATAGTGGAGGGAAATTGTAACCATTGACTGTAGTTGGCTAACTGGATGGGTCTTGAATTTTTGGTCCATCTTGGTATCTTGGTGCCTCCACTGGGCCATTTGCAGATGCAGGTGGAAATCTCTAATTATGCTGATACTGTGGGTATTCCTGGGGAGCAAATTAGATGCTTTCAATCATAAGGGCTTGATCATACCTTGGTGCAAGAACTAATTCATATCCGGTTATTAGAGGATCTTCTGCCTCCAAGTTCCTTCTTTCACTTCTGAAAATATCAGCGGCTAGCTGGAACTCGTGACAATGTAACTCAGAATGTTGATCTGTGTTATGTAGTCTACACCATCCTGATAGTGTTGCCTCAGCTAGGAATACCTTTTCCATGGGATGATTGTTAGCTGGTGGATTATCCAAGGGTGATGGTACAATACCATTGTTAGGTCCGGTGTTCCAAGTCTTCTTTTGGAAGCCTGATTTATTATTCTGGAAACCTTGATTATTCCATTGATAATTTTGGTTGTCAATTGATTCCCAGAATGACCTTGACCTTGGTAATTCCCTTGAGGTTCCTAATAGCTCTTTTGAAAACTTTTAATTTGGCTATTTTGTCCCTTCAAATAGGTGACTTCAGTCAACAGCTTCTTGACTTGTTCAATCAAGTCTTTCATTTCATCCTTCTCTTCTTGAGTTCGTGTTGAAGTTGTCGCATTCTAAAGATATATGGGCTGAGCTAGTGGTACTTGGGACATATGCACTCCTGGATGAAGGACCATTTGATTTCCCATTGGAGGAATTGGGTTTAACATAGGCGTTTGATGAGCCAATGCCTGATTAATGTCTTGGACTTGATTCTGGAAGGCTGTGTTTCCCAAGTAATTGAGTGGACCAAGAGCCATACCTACTCCTAGACCAGTGCTAGCTGTAATTGCTGCAGCATATGCTCCCTTCATGTCCATTGGGAGCGGGTTCGTTGACTTCACGAACATGGCAGTAAGACGATCCAAAGCTTCATAATAAATGGGAAATGTCATTGCATTGCCTAACAAATAAGGATCTCTCAGCCTTATATAAGCTATGTGGAATCTATTATTGAATGTACTAATAGGCTTATGTTCTTGTCTCTTGATTTCCAAATTGCCTATATAGATCAGATGGAGAAATGGGTGGCTTGAATTTCTCTAAGAAAGCAGTCTTCATCTGTTGCCAAGTGCGGATGGAGTTAGCCGACAAATGGATATACTAGTAAGATGCTTCTTCATCAAAAGTGTAAGGAAACAATCTACAGGCTACATCTTCTTCTTGGATATCTCTATTCTGAAGATCTTCAAAAAGCTTGATATGTTTGTTTGCAGTGTGGTTCAAGTCACCACTGTGGAACTTGGAACAAAAATGTTCTAGATTCTTAGGTAAATCATGGTAAACACCAAACGTCATAGGCGACACATTAGCTATATACCATGCGATTAGAGCATTTGGTTGGTTCACTGGTTGCATTGGTTGTGTAGCCACTAGATCTTGTTGATGGTATGGAACTAGAGTATGCAGCAGCGAGGTTTGGAAGAGACCAAAAGAAATTTCCTCACTTGGTGCTTCTTCACTGGACCCAACTGCGCTAGATGTTCTCTCCTGTGATGCTTCATATCTCTTTTTCTACCTATTTCTATAAGGTGATAGCTCTATAAATTATTTAAAAGAATTTAGAGTGGATCTAGTGATTCTCCAAAATCTATCTGCTGAGAAAGAACCAATTTGATCCAGTGTGTTCTTCAACCTTGACGAGGTGGTGCAGGAGCTACTTGGTTCACTTATTGTGGGACTTGTCGATTTTTCTCTCATTGAAGAGCTTCAAATCTTTCAACAAGGAGGTCCCTTTGGATATTGAATTCCATTCGTTGTGCTCTTTCTTCTTCTTCCTCAAGAATATAGCACATGCAAAACCAATCAGGAGCACTTCTTCTCACTTGCCATGCAAGGCTGAATAGTTCGGTAATGATATCCTCTTGTTCATTGTGAAAAACCAAGTGAGGCTGTAACACTGGCTGAGGATCTTGATTAGGATCAGGAACGTTGGCCGGGAGCACCATTCTTCATCTTACTATCAACACTTGGATTTGAGGATGAGCTCGTAACATATGATCATTCTATCTCGTTAAAGGTTTGCTTCAGACGATCAATTTTCTACCTTATCAAATCTCTCTGGAATTCTTCCTCAAATCTCTTTCATTTTTCTTCTTCTCTAGCAAGGACACGACTTGTATGTCCAAATTGAGCACGATCAGTCAGTGTCTTCCAAGCTAGGGTATACAACTGATCAATAATATCTATTGGAGGTTGATCTGGCTATTCAACAGGTACATGAAAAGGAAACTCATGTGGTAATACCAATCTCCATCATGCATACTGCCTCAACTTGTAAATGATCCCTTGTGATGTATCCCTCCTTCTAGCACCAATTCTACGTTGGTGTACATTTTATCATCCACCGAACACACAAAATAAAATGTCTAGAGACACTCTATCCTCTCTTGAAAAACCATCGTGTATGCTATGATTGCAAAAAGATCATATGGCGATTCCAAGGTTTCTTTTGTCAGGTCTTGACGTGTGGATAAGCTCAATGGGTGTTGTGATTTGCTGGTAATAAACAAGGGGACTTACATTAAAGAACTTTTTCACAAGTTTGGGACTTCAGCGAATTTATCATTAAAGGCTCTCTTTAATCGAGACTTTTCAATGTGGATCTCAAAAAAATAGCAAAAGGATAAGGCTTTAGGGGATTTATTCTAAGCCTAAGAAGTTAAGAGACAATAAATATCTGGTGAAAGGAATAAACCACACTTTGTTTCACTTCCTGTTGGACAACATACACAAAGTGGGTGCAATCTTCAAGGGCGTGTGATTATAATTTTCAAATCTCGAATGAGACCAAATTTGGGCATCCACAATTATAAGCTTAGGCTAACTTTACGCATAGAATGCAAATCATCCATTCGAAGAAAGTATGAGCAATACTTCACCATTGAATATAAACGATCAATATCTTATTCATTTAACCAATACTCAAAAGAAAATTATTCTTAACTTAATTCTAACTCTAATCTATGGTGGAAGAAGATATGCAACCTCGCTTACTACTTGACAATATAAGTTATTCAAAGAAAATCATGCATAAGAGCTTTTATTATCAGAAATAGTCTCAATGCAACAATTTCATACACTGTCTCCACACAAATGAAAGTGAGAGATCACCAGTTTATATAGAGTTTCAAAAATCAAATGAAGGGCTAAGATTAAAATAATATCAATGGCCAAGATTATTACAACCCAACCCTAATTAGGGTTTCCCAAAATAACATGAGTTATCAGCTAGTGAACAATCAGTAATAGGCAGTGAAGTGGCAATTGGAGCTATCATCAAGGAGAGGTGTCCCTATCTACTTGGTCAGCATTGCGCTTGATGAATCTGGACACGACCTCGACAACCTCCTCCATTGTGATGGGAGGTAGCATGCTAATCTGGAATTCCAGTCCATCCAATTCCTCAACACATTTGGCGAAGGTGCTTGCCCAATCCGCCTCCTGCTTCACAAAATCATTCTGGATGGTCAAGAGACTCACCACTTTTGTGAAGTCCCATCTAAAAATTGGTCCAGTAGCTGAGAAGAAAACATCTTGAACCTTATGCTTCAACCTCTCCAACTGCATGTCATTTTCCTGAACAATCTCATGGTCAAACACTTTTGTAGTTGTCATATAAATTTTTTCTCGGATTTCTTTGACCTACTCTTCATTTCTGAGCCTATCTTCTTTCACCCTCTCTAGAACCTCTCTCTGTATATTCACTGCCCAAAATCAATGGTGAAAATCATATGCTGCTCTTGCAGCAATCACCCTACTTTCAACCAACTCTTCTCTTGGGAGGCCTTTCGGGATCCTAAGCTTGGAATAACCCTCTCCTACATGTCTGTAATACATTCCCATGTCTCTATCATATCAACAAGTCTAGAAAGAAAAGAAGAGGTCTGCCCATAGGCAAGTGCCAGTTTCTCCATGAACGAGGCTGCTTCTGTGCCTTCACTTATCATCCACTCCTGAGCCTCCTTGGCTATGACCATCCCATGCTCCACATCCTTGGCTATCTCCTATGAGGAATTAAGGAGGGGAGCAGCTACTGCATCACCCTGATTAAGTGGCTAGGTCAAATGCCATATGTACTCCTTTAGGAATTCAACTTCCCTTTTATACTCCTTTTTTGCCACTTCTTTCTCCAGTCTCGCCTTAACAATTGAGATGGAATTATCTAGTTCTTCCACTTCCTGACCCTTTGTAGTTGGGCCAAGATCTATGGTTGTTATGGTGTACTCCTGAGAAGTGATCTCATCGTGTGCTTGTCCACTATCGGTACTGCGATGTGTATGGAACGACTACCTACCTCGTCCCGTTGAACAGTGGAAAACTTCTTGGCCAGCTTCTTAATTGCAACCTGCTCTAGTCTTGCCAAGAAGTCTGCAGTATCATCCTCATCTTGGGCTTCTTATGGCACTTGGATCTTCATCCTTTCTATCATCCAATCTAAAATGGTAGACTACTCAATTCCATCTTCTACCTGAACATCCTCCTCATTTGGAACACCCACTACTTCTCTTAAAGTGGAAATCATTCCCTCTTTGAAGTCATTATGTCAGACTTCCATCTCATTATCTAAACCTAATATTTTCGTACCTGTAGGTGATGAGGGCTCCTCATCATCCAGCTGAATAGGCTCATTGTTCTCTTCTTGAACTGTAGGAGGTAGAATTATTTCAACCAAGGATTCATCTATGGTGGCCACCAGCTCGTCAATATTTTGGGACGCTGTAGAACGAGAGGGTTCTCCCTTCTATCTTTTCTGAATAGGCTCTACACTTGGAACTACTTCCTTCCTTTTCTCTCCAATCTCAACCAATTTCTGATGGGATGAGCTAGCATTGGAGGAATACGATTCTTTTTCACTTAGTAAATCATACATGAGCATTATTCACTGTTGTCTCATCTCCTGGACATGATGGTCAACCCACCAGTGAGAGTATTTGGTCACTAGTTGCATCAAGGTTGCTAAGTCTGAGTGCTTAGGTTCTGACCACCTTACGGGAGGAAGAGCTTGACTCTCCTCGAAGCATGGATGTATGTAGTTTCTGTTGTCCTGCAACTTGTCAGGCACCTGACAAAGTTTAATTGCCCTCATGAAATCAACTAGCATTCTTGACCATAATCTCCTTCTAACCTCATATCCATCAGCAATGTTTTCCCAGAAGTCCTCTAGTTCCACCATGTACTTGTACCTTCTCCCATCCACTACCCAGATGTGATGATGTGGGTCAAAATTGGCCCTAGACTTGTAGGTCGTGAACGGGTACCACTGGATCTCCAACCTAGCGCTCTCAGCTGCCTGCGCTGATGGACAAGATTCTAATATATTCCTAATGAAAAATGGGAATGTAAGAGATGCCTTCTTGGTTGGCCTCTGGATGTTTTGATATTCCTCTAGTTGCCTCAAGACTTCAAGTAGAATCATCCGATTTGTCGGATAGATGGGCAACTTATAGGGATTTTCAGTAAATCCTTAGATCCTGACATATGTGAATTTTGGAAACTGGATGAACCAGGATCCATATTTACTGATCAAACTTTTCGCCTCATGACTCAGCCTTTGATGCACTCCTCCTTGAATTACTCTGGTAATATGCATTAATAAGGCATTGTGCACCCTTCTGAAATGGGACTTCTGGTTCAGCTGGAGTTGTGGGTAGTAGTCATAAGGTCTGAGTTTGTTTTCTCTGCTACCAACTTTGCCCTTGCAAATTAATCCTGAGTATTTATATGATCTGGCCAATAAGTAGATAATATATGAGCTCATGTGAAAAGACTTAGTCTCTTCCAAATTGATCAATTGCTCATGAAGATTGTTACTTATCATTCGAGACCAATTGAACATTTTTATGCCAGAAGTGATTTCATCTATGAAGTAGTACATCCAGGTCTCAAAAAATGCACCTTGAGGGTTGCCAACTATTCTATTCAGCATCAAAATGATGTCCCCATAGTCCTCTTTGAAGTCTGACCAGTGTGGCATCTTAGGCATCTTCTTTATTGATAGTTTAGGCTTGTCCATCTGTGCCTTGTTAAAATTTGTGGTGCATAAATCTGGCTGACTGTCATACAAATGTTTAGCTTCCTCCTTGGTTTCATAGATAGTCCAAGAATGTGTTAGGATGCTAAAAGGTTCTTTAATTACCACCTCACTCAAGTGTGCCAAAATTATGCCATCAGGTGCAATGATCTACCTCTTTTGAGCATTGTGGTGGATGGCACATTCTACCATCAATTCAGCACAATCCATTGCAGGCGGGAATCCAACTACCTAAAAAATCCCATTTCTCACCATCTGCATGGCTATTGGTGTCGGAAGTTCATTCTATCCATATATTATTTTTTTGAACTCTTCGAAGTCGACATGTCCCAGATCGGTGTCTGCAACATTTTTCCACTTAGAATTTATCTTGGACTCTCGCTAGGCACCTTTCTTGGCAAAATTCATGGCTGCCTTCTTTGATGATTTGCCTACCGTGGTCATCAACCTATAGAAAAAAAATACTAACATTAATACGTAGACTCTTTTAGAATAATTTATTCTCATGCCTTGGGTTCAAAAATTTCACTTTTAGCTTATTAAATAATTAAATTTCTGCGAAAAGGCAAGCTAAAAGTAAATGGGTGAAGTTGAAATTTCAGCCAGAACATATCCAACATGAAAGAGACAGAAGAAGAAAGGAAAACTTATTTAATTGCACTTCAAACCTCAGTAAAAGACTTCTGGCTTCAAATCAGATAGACTTCGAGAACTAAATCAAAAAGCAAGTGATGAAGTGTGCCCTCTTGCACAAAAGAATTCAACTTTCAACAGTTAAATCTTTTCCTTTCCTGAGAAAATTCTTCTTCAGCATAAAAATTCTTCTTCCTCTGGGAGATTCGATCTTGCCTACTGAATATTTGAATGCCTTAGAATTTCGAGAGAGATTAAATTTCTCTTTAGCTGTGTTTGAGAAAAATGAGTTGTTGAAACTCATTATAATGCTGAGGATCTTGATTTGTTTTAGCAACCGCCTTCTTCTCTCTCGATCTCGATTTGTCTTCTCTTGTTCAAAATAGGCAAGTTTCCTTTATTTTTTGAAAAGAATCTGTGTCGAGCTTATCTAGGAAAATCTCTTTGATTTTCAAAAATTTGATTTTTTCTTGAAATGTTTATCTTTAATTTTCGAAATTAAATGACTAATTAAATTCAATTTTCCAAGCTTTTAAATCACTGGCGAATTTATTTTTTCCCATTGGATCTCATCTTTGCCTGGCACAATTTGTCTTCTTCCAATACACGTCTGGTGAATTTAATTTTGTCCAAAACTTTTAAATTTTTGAGTAGTTGAAAATAAATTATTAAAATATTAAAATATTTTAATTTATTCCAACCCGTTCATTTTGGACCAATGGCTATTTCCATTTTCTCTTTGTCTTCTCTGGCTAAAATTTTATTTACCAATTTTATTCTCAATTTTGTCTAGCCACGTCAAAATTTAAGCCATTCCGTCGACAATTGTTATGCCAGATCCTTATTTTTCCCTGCCATGGTGAATTTTTAATTGCACTGAACTTATTTTCTTCTACCAAAGTCAATTTTTTCCTCGCTTAGACGAATTTATCTAGGAAAAGTCTTTGTCTGGATGTCTTTCTTAGGTGAATTTCCTTGATGCTTGACAAATTTTATCCCTTCTGGCTAAGGGCGATCTTTCCTTTCTCTTTGCCTTGTGCATTTTTCTCTGTGTACTTGGCCAAATTTATCAAATTTTTTCTAGACATCCAAACTTTAGGTGAATTTTGATTTTCTCTTCTCTCTTCATGCTAGGCACGTTTCATTTTTTCTTTGCCATAGCCTAGGTGGACTTCCTTAAGTCTCTTCCACCTTCCACATGCCATGGAGGACTTCCTTTAGCACTTGCCTTTCAAACTTTAGCACTTTGATTCTTGAAAATGTCATAACACTGAGCCAACATTTTGATTTGCCACCCTTTAAGCCTTCTATACTTAGGCTAATTTTTGAATTTTCTCTCTAGGCACCCAACACTTAGTGAAATTTTCAACATTTTTTTCTCCCATATGCCTAGGCGAACTTTCCTACTTCTTGGTCAAGTGTGTGGCAGACTTTCCAAGGCCTTTGCCAAGCTCCTCAAGGCTTGGGTGGACTTCAAAGACCTCTTGCCAAAGTGTGGCAGACTTCAAAGGGTCTTAGACATTACATCCTCAAAGCTGGCGGACTTTAGAGGCATCCTTCCACAAGCATGGCAGACTTTAGATGGTCTTGGCCAAGTCTAGGCGGACTTAAAAGAAGTATAGGCAGACTTTAAAGAAGTCTAGACATGTGAGGGCAGACTTTGGAGAGTCTTGGACATGCTAAGGTTGACTTCAAAGGAGGCTTGACATCTTCCCCTTGAAGCTGGGCAGACTTTAGATAGTCCATGCCATCCTTCCTTATGGCATGGCGAACTTTCCTTGCTTTCAAACATTCCTTCCTTCGTCCCTCTTTTCAAGGGTTAGCTTTATGGTGGCAAATTCTTCAAACTTAGCCAAATTTTTATGAATTTCATTCCTTTTGGGTTGATTTTTCTGTGATTTTGCTCAAATCTGACTGATTTTTGGACTAATTTTTTATGCTTTCAGTCTGATTTTTCAATGATTTTGACTGATTTTTCATGCTTTTGGTTGATTTTTGAATCTAAAGATAGAAAGTTGACTCGTTGACTAGGGTTGACTTTCTAAAAATAGAAAAACCAAAATCCCTAAAAAATAGGGAACCCCATTTGGTCCAAAAATGCCAAAAATGAAAAAATGAAAAAGCAAAAAATTAGATTCCCCAAAAAATAGGAAGTGTCAGAACTGGCCGAAAGCACAGGCGATCCTCATCTCTCGGGCCTTCTGAGCACTTCCATGACATTTATGTACTGATTCAAGCATGGATTATTGACTTGGCTCGAATGACTCTCGACAAACTGACTTGAAACTCTAAACAAGGTGACCTCATGAAGCCATTGCAAGGAGACAAAACCCTAAAAACTAGCAGACAATTGGGGGTCCCCATTTGTGATGGGGTGATGTTTGAAAAGGTCACAACATGGTGAGGGGTGGCACGGTCAGTTTTATACTGGCTGTACAAAAACCCGATGCAAATTTTGGATTTTTTAAATATTTTTTTATTGTTTTCAAAATTTGTGCATCGTGAAGCATGCCTAGGGGTCGTACAACCCTTGGGAAAAAACATTTTGCCTCTTCGGATGACTGTGTCCAAATCAGACAAATTTTATATCAAAATAGGGGTTTTTGGGCATTGCGAATCCAACGGCGAGGTTCGTTTGGGCCCAAAGTGCTCTGAAAATTAGGCAACCCCTAGATCTATCAAAAAACTCACCGAGCTTGAAACCCTCGTAGATCTGGCAAACGTTGATGAAAATAAATGAAATAAAAGTCATTTCTTACATTTTCCAGCACTCTAAATCCAACGAAAAACCCCGATCTGATCCAAGATGCTACATAAAGATGCTCAAGGAATGAAACCCTTGAGGGACCTCGAATGAGCTCTGCAATGTGTTCCTCTAGAAAAGCTGAGAAGGGGCTACAAATCGAGGCTTTGATACCATGTTAGAAACCAAGATCAGATTTGCAAACCAGAAAAATCACCTTCCATAGAAGAGAAAAACAAAAGGCAGAGATTTGCAAAAGATGTGCAAATTGATATATTCGAAGTACAAAATATTACAAGAGATAATTTGCTTTATAAAAGTAAAGATGCATAAACCTAATCTTATCTTGAACAACAAGATATCTTGATAAGATAAGGATAAAACCTATAACTTAGGAACTAAATAAAGCCTAAGTAAACTTATGCAAATGTGTAATTAAATATTAATTACACTAACATTCTTGACCTAGTAGGGACTGGTAATTCTTTAAATTCCTCCTCTCCTGGAGTAGATCTGATTCTTCTTCTAAATCTTTTGGGAGAGATGGAAAACATAAATTGATCCAACTTGCTTATTCAGGCCCTCCTTCTAGCGCCAATTTGTTGATGATGTTTTCTGCACAACAATAATTTAGATAGAATATAATATCCTATCTCTCTTGAAAGGTAAATCTCTATCAACAAGCCTCATGATATAACCCCAAGGTCTATAATGTTAGGTTTTGACAATGCATAAATGACTCAGTGATAAATGTGAAAATGCTGGTAATCACAAAGGGACCTTACTACAAACAAATAATGAATCTTTAACTTATCAGATCTGGAAATATAATGATACTTCAATCCTAAATCTAACTCAAATGATAAAGAAATAACAAAAGATTAGGGTTTCAAAGAGATATCTAAGATTAAAACTACTCTTAAGATTAACAATGCAAATGATGAAATACTTGAAATGGACCAATCCCTCATAAACTAATTCCTACTTAACCCAGATGAACCTGCAATCTTCTAAGGTGTTAAATATTTTCAGATCATGAACATTCATCCAAGACAACCCAATTGCAATTGAAATGAATAAATTTCATAATTGAACTAAGCACAATGAATATAAATGTCTAGGCTAACTTTACAAAGCAACTAATAGTCAACTAGCTACAAAAAGTATGGACCAAGGACTATTGCAAACACTTCAAGCATCAAATCATAAACATCATTGAATCATATCTAACATCCATCTATTAACTTTGAGTAATTTTAAAGATAGAATTGTAAGAACCATGCAAGATAAGTCAACACAAAAGAGATCACAAAAAATTACAATGTCTTCATTGTATTGAATCACCAAATTTTAGCAACAATTCCAATGTTCTGTTACAACACTTGCTAAGAATGACCTAATTTATACCTCTACTCTACTACTTAATTCACTGTTAGAACTATTTGTCTCTCTATTCTATGTTCTCTATTGTATATCTTACAAATGAGGTGAAATGCAAAATTTATAGGAACCTCCAAAGCATGTCGGCCTAGCTAGGGTTTACAATCTTAAAATAGCCACAAAAAAGTTAGACCAACTAATGTTTACAATAATAAATGGCCCTAAAACAGGTCGGCCAAGGAGAATTCCAAATAAAATGAATTAGCATTAAATGCTTGAACTCAATCTAGGTCGGCCTGGGATCTTCAATGCAATTTAGACCAATGCACAAGTTTCAATGCAACCCTATATTAACTGCTTCCTTCCATCCTTATCCTTAGCACACCCCTCCAAGTTGGCCAATAGTGGAATAACCAGTACTTGAATATGTTTCATAGTTTTAACTTCATCTCACTCAACGACCTCTTCCCAATCAATCTTAAGGGACTGATATTAATCCATAAAGGAAATATAAGTAACCGCATCATCAAACGGGGTCATCATCAACTAGAAAGTATATATTTTTCCATCATTCCTTCAACTACTCTAACTCTATTTATATATCTTCATCTGAACCATCTCCTTCCAGCCGCTAGCATGCTAGACTTAGCCTGCACTCAGCAAAAACCAACATCAATATCTATTATAACATGAAGATCAAGATTAGCTCATCATCAGTAACATATTTGTCATTGAAAAAAATATGAGAAAAGATCAAAATCAACCTAGAAACATCATTAAATAACAATCTTCACCATTTGGGATTTCAAGCCAACTGCAGAATCCAGGCCAGAAAGGAATTTCGGCAAAATCTGGCCTAGGCGGATTTTCATGAAGAAGGCACAAAATCAACCATAGATCATCAAAATGCAGAAAATATGTAGATAACAAGGTAATCTATCAATTTAGAGCATGGAATAATAATAATTTATTATTAAAGTCATCCATTTCACTCAATTTTCAAGTTTCACCAAGCTTCACAAAGAATTCAGGAAAATCCAACTGGACCAGAATTCCATGAGAAGGGTAAAGTTCTGAATTTTCCACACATTCTAGGAAAATGAAAAGGGCCAAGAAAACTGGGGAAATCCGCTAGTGAAAGAAAATACCAAGGTTGATAGAAAACCCCGAATATCGGCATCCTCTCATGATTTTGCTCAAATTGATCGAATGATCACAATTTTTAGGAGCTAGGTATGGAACCAGTTTAACTTGAACCCCCTACAGATCTTCTTTGAATCCTAGGTTCATTCGAAATAATTTTAAGATGCAATGGGGATGCCCTAGGCATGAACCCTAATTTTAACCATGAATGCATAAAGCAAGCCACAAAATGCCAAAACACATAGGAATTGAAATTCCAAGGAAGGCAACATGTACATACCATTCGATGAAGTGGAAATTGGTCATGGAAACAATAGACAACAATTCGAATGCCCGAGCAAGCAAATCAATGAATCCAAACACCCAAATCACCAAATCCCAAATGCAAAAGCAATACAAAATGAAAGATGGGAGCAAATGGTGCAAAATTCGCTTAAACTTAACCACATTCGCTATGGAGATTGAACCAAGGTGCAATAATGAAGCCAACAAAACAAGCTAGAGAAGTTCAGAAACCCGATGAGATAATAGACTCCTAGAAAAATCCATCCCACACATAATTATGCGAAGACCAAAAATTATCAAACCATTGCATTTAGCTAGAGTCTAAATTAAATGAAATCCGGGAAAATCCAGACGAAGTAGAAAATCCCGAAATAGTGCAAAAACCTGAACTTGGCCTAAAACTTAAGATTTTCAATATGCAACTTAGGGGGGTCACTTAGGCAAGAAAGATAAATACTTAAGCTCATTCCAAGGCAATGCAAATCTTCAAAATAAAAGGGGCCAAAACACAAAAGTGAAACCAAAAGAGGGTCCCTACTTTCAGCGGGGCATGTGTACAAAAACTGCACAACAGGTGTCATCTAGTGTGCTACTTGTTGTGCAGTTTTTGCACACACGCCCCACTTGGAGTGGGGGACCCCCTTTCTTTTTTGTCTTTGACCTTTGATTTTATTGGATTTATCATTTTGGGGTCTTGACATGTTGGTTTTACTGGCTTTGCCCTTGCCTTGGGGTTGATATTGATTGAAATTGAGTTTTTGGCCAAGTCCGGGTTTTCATCTAGATCCGGGATTTTCCGCCTCTGGCGGATTTTTCCGGCCCTGGTTCCTTGTCCGTCTCTTGCCAGATTCTCCGATGCCGGGTTTTTGCCTAACTTCGGGATTTTCCGGTCCAGTCGGATTTTCCCGGATTCCGTCAAAGTCCCGATATTTCTGATTTCCCCGGTTTCTGCATTTCCGCAGAATCCGTGTCTCCGCGCATTCTGGGATTCTCCGAAATTCCACTTGGGGCTCGGGTTTCCGGACTTGTCAGAAACGTATTTTCGCGCATTAATGGCTAAGGTACCTTGGTTCAGGCGGGTATAAGGGCGAATTTAGGGCATTTTCTGATTCATTCCAACTTCGATTGCTTCCTTGTTTTCTGCTCTGGCGATTCAGAACTTGCGTTTGAGCTTTGAGGATTGATCTTGGTTTGCTTGCGCGTGAATTGCTTGAGTGTTGCTGCCGGTATCTCGTGGCTTGGACGTGTTGTCACGTGGATTAATTTTCTGAGCTCGATTTCTGCCCGTCTTGGTCCATGGTATGTATTCGTCGCCCTTCCGTTTGCTTGCATGGTGATTTGAGGTTTTCTTGTACTGGGCATTGTTGAATTTTGGGTCGGCCCGTGTTTTGGTTTTGGGTCTCGTATTTATCTAGTCGGGTTGATCCATTTTTTTTATTGAAGCCCATCTCTCGTGCCTCATAGGTTCTGTTTGTTCATTTAATTGCATATTTACATTTTCGACGGAATTCTGGGTCGTGTTGTATGTTTGTTTTGGGTGCGGAGTGTGTTACCATGCGAATTTAGGGTTTCCTTGGTGTTTCGGTTAACGCGATGATTTGATCTTGTGTTTGAATGACTTTCGCCTCGTTTTATGTTGGCTTCCCCGTCCTGTGAGGATTAGAGGGCTTTTAGGTAAATCCCGAACTGATATTTTAACCCTAAAAGCTTGCTCTGGTTTTAATGGCGGATGTGTGGTTGTTCGATTTAGGGCATCGTCATTTTAGTATGGGATCCTTCCTTTGTGTGCTTCTGAGTGTTGGAACCCTTTGCATATTCGAGTCTGGTGATTGTCGTCGGTTTTGGGTTCATTCGAGCTTTGATATCGAAGATCTTGTGGTCGCTCCTGTTTTGGTGCATGTTTTGCCATTTTTTGGGTTTTCGAGGCTGTCGCGGAATTTCCGGTCTCCCGGATTTTCCGGGTTTCCTTTTATTCCGCGGACAGGGTTAATTTCCAGTGCATTTGATGCTGTCCGCGAAAGTCCGTCCCATTCGGATTTTTCCGGATTTCCTATCTGATTGCATTCTTTTGTATATTTCGATGAGAGGATTGATGCAGTGATTGTCAATGCCTATTTCTTGATTGCCAAAGAGTAAAGTTGATGATTTTCCTTTGATTTCCAAACATATTAATGATTTACATGGCTAATAGTGCTTTGGTGGCAGGAGTCCGTCTGGGTCGGATTTCTCCGGAATTCTGCCCCGAATGTATTTTCCCGGATTATACGATTTTTCCGGATTATTTGGTTTCTCCGGATCTCGGAAGATTGGCAATTGGCATTTGGTTTTAATGGATTTGTATGATGTATGCTAATCTTTTGGATGGATATGAGCTTAATAATTAAATTCTAATAATGATTCTTGGATCCGCAGGCTGAATCAGGCAAAGCTGCTGCTGGGAAGTCCAAAGGTGGTGCGGGGGCATCTGCAGTTTCCGAGACAGAAAAATTGAGATTAGACATGAGGAGTCAGGTCCCAGAGAGTAAGATATCCTCCGTGTGGGCAGATGTGTCCGATACCAACGTTGGTGCCTGGCGTTACGAAGAATTCAAACAGAGAACAGCTGAGAAGGACCAATCGGCATTAAGGCAGGGGATGATGAACTCAGGGTTGGTACACGTGGCAGGGTTCCCTCCAGCAGTCCAGTGTTACGAGCTGATTTTGGAGTGTGCTAGGCAGTACGCCTTTGACACACAGATGGTAGTGAGGGACAGGTGTTGGCAAACTTCAGTCCAGCCTCCATTTCCCGAGCTTTCAGCATGCCGGATCTCTCTTCGGTCTGCGCCCTAAACATTGACACTGCTCGCACATATTATGAGAACGAGCCAGTTAAGGCTCAACAACTTATCAACTCATAGCTTGAGAAGCCCAAATCTCACCACTCCAAATTGCCCAAACAGTTGCACAGGGTGAAGTTCAGGCCAGATATTTATGATGCCATCACATTGTTGAGCAGGGTGGCCGGACTCAAAACTGCCGGGGTATTGGAAAATTGGATGGTCCATGTGATTACCAAGATAGGCCAAGGAACGAATTACCACTGGGCAGGACTTATCAGTGCAGAAATAGATAGGCAACTGAGGAATGTTTTGGAAGGAAAGAAGTTTACCATGTCCTCCTTTGTTCTATATATACTGGCCGTCTCCTATCCCTACAAGGGACTGACTCCGGCAGGAACTATTGGACAGGACATTATCTATGAGGTCTATCCGGAATTGCACCTCGGACACGGAGATCATAAGAGGGCCAATGATGCCTTCACTATGCACATCACCCGGACCCTTCAAAATGCGGAGCACATTAGATTGTCCGATGGGGCTAGGGGGTTGATTAAGAATTACGGGGCCTGGTTCATCCAGTTCCCCACTTTCACTTATCTCTGGATTGATGGATGCCCCGCTGCTCCCTACAGACTGCCCCGGTACCCCACTGATCACATAGTGCTACTGGAGGTCGTAAGACAAATTTGTGAGTTCGATACGGTGGTGAAAAGGGAGAAACATAAAACTGGTTTTGGAGGCGACTTCCCTCTTGGGATTGGCGTGGATGAGATGTGCCCTTCCATTCAATCGGCTCACACTGCAGGTGAGGAATTGGCCGCCTATGGATTCTCTTTCCATTCAAAGAGAATGAATTTTGACATCACCGGAGGGGCACAGAAAAGGGCTACCCGGGAATACAGGCACAAAGAGGACTTGGAGGACTACTGGGTCAACATCAAGGATGACCTTGATGCACGAAGGAAAAGGTATTCCCGGCTGCCAGTGGAGGTAATTAGGCAATATAATGTGAAGCTGATTCCGGATCAGCTGGAAGATGATGGAAAACTAGTCCAGGACCACGTATATGAGCCCATTAAGGACAGGTCAGTAGCAGATATTGATTGGAATGAGCCTGAGGCGACAGAGTTGGAGGACTTGATGGCTCCAGTGCTAAAATATACCTTTGCTTGGATCAAACATGAGGTCTGGGTGTTGGAAAATGCCAATGTACCCCTCACTTTCGACCTGATGGGGAATCTCAACCCCATGTCCACTTCTGAGGAATCCGGGGAGGAGGACCCCAAAGGGAAAACAGCCAAGGCCTCTCCTTTCAAAATCAAGGTCAGAAGCCCTAAGGGGACTCAACCTGCAGCAAAAAGGAAACCTATCGGCAAACGCAGGTGGAAGACCCTGACTATCAGCAGGTCCTCAGACGAGGAGGAGGCGGAGAAGGCTGAAGAGGAAGATTTTCCTCCACCGCCCAAGAAAGCCAGAACTACAAGGGTGGCGAAAAAGAAAGGCCAGACGACTTCAGAGGATGAACCCCCAATTGTGGATGTGGAAAGCTCCGGAGGGGAGAAGACCAAAGTATACACCAGAAGATCCAGAACTACTTCCCCAAAGGATGCTGCACAGCCAAAGGATTCTTCTCCAGTATTGCCAGCCACCGAACAGGATAAGTCTGTCTCTCCTCCACAGAGTGTAACAGAACCGGAGAATCCGGATGAGCAGGAAATTAGCGGAGGGGCAGAGCCGTTTAAGGAAGGGGCATTATTCAGTGAGGCTGCCGAGCTCGAGATAGAGACAGAAGAAGGGTACACTTCTCCCTTGGTGCAGTACGAGGACTCTCCGGAGAGTGAGAAGGGCCGCGGATCGCCAGAACCAGAGAAAAGCATCCCCGCTGGAACTCCATCGCCGGTGCTTCCTGAGTTGGGATTTGAGGAGACGGACCAAGGTGAACAACCTCCAGAGAAAGATGATGACAAGGCAATAGAAGAAGAAGAAGTCGAGGTGGTGGTAGCAGAAGAGGAGAAAGCCACAGAGGACCCGGGGAAAACTGACACAGAAGGAATCCGGACAGACCCCGCGGCCCCGGACTGGTTAGAAAAAGAAATAGCGAGGAAGAAACAGGTGATAGTGGAGGACACTCCTCTCGACTGGGATGCAATGTTATCTCAGATTGGAAAGGGGAAAAAGAAGAAGGCTGCTAGGATAATTTCCCGGGTAGAAAGGGATGAGGTGCATAACCGTGTAGTCCACATCGCCACCCCTGTTGCAGATAAAACAAGAGATGAGGTAGTAGGCCAAGATTACAGTGTCCAAACCATTAACCTTGGGCCAGCTTCCCTAGAACAAGACATTGAGGAATTCGAGGGGTCAAGTGTTGTGATTCTGGATAGATTGAAGAAGGAGACTCAGACAAAGAGAGAATTGAAAAGGGAAAATGAAAGGTTGAGGAAAAGCTTAGAAGAGGTCATGAAACCTCTACAGTCCCTCCATCCGTCCTCCTCTTCTACTCCCAGATTTCTGCCGAAGGAAACAATTTCTGGTATAGAGAAGATGAAGGTTTCCACACAAGCTGCCATAGACTGGTTGATGAGTGTTCGGACACAAGGGGATGAAGCTATTAAGGAGATCCTGTCTGTTGGCAAGGATGCAGTCCGAGGAAAGGAGCTGATGGAAAGCATCCTTTCTCAGGATAAGAATGATGTTGATTCCCTGCTGCTGAAGACAAAGATTATTCTAGGGTATGGCAAGGAACAATTGGGCAAGGATGGAATTCTCCCTTCCACCAGATTGGATGAACCGGGGGAATGGTTCGAGGCATTGCAAATCAGGCAGGGAGCCCTGAAAAAGATACAGAAACGAAGAAAGTCCATTGATGCTGACCTCACTGCAATCTATGATGGTTGCATTGCATTTTTTGAAGTAATGACAGGGAGGAATAAGATGGCTCCTAAGTATCTAGGTTTTGATCAATTGAAGGAATGGTGGTATGAGGTTTATGCCCCAGATTCTGATGAGGTTGTCACTGGCCATATGCTT